>JAVYIG010000761.1:0-459315 GCA_035222895.1 Strongylocentrotus droebachiensis | reverse complement strand
CTCCGTCAAAGCAGCCCATGATCCGATAAATAGTTAAAGTGGAAGGGAAGCGATATTACGGCAAATGTAGCCCACCTCCCTTGACGCATATTTCGAAGTCCTCTCCTAGTTCTGCACAGAAGTTTCATGTATTTCTATCTTGTTCATTATTGACGAAGGGGAAGATTTGTTTTGTACATAGTTTATGTAAAACATATTATGTGCAATTGTTATATCTGGGGCGGATATATGATTGGACATTTTTGAGAGAAAAATGATAAACATTTTTCTTAAAGGTACTATGTCCCATTTGCAGGCCAAACAAATGAAAAGGTTAAATTTCAACGGCATTTGAAAGATAATACTTATTTAGAACTTCCCTCAATAGTGTCTGACAGTGAAGTCTAGCAAATAAACGGGTTTCATTGCACACTTGTTTTAGGACACTGCTAACGTTTACATTTCACAACTAGGACATACATGACAAAGTCATAATTCCTGCAAAGTTCAACAGAATTTGATGTTGGCTGCAAAAGGGACACAGTATCTTTAAGGTGATGATTGGTACATTTATGTTACATTCGACTTGTAGGCCAAGAGCATTAGGTCAAAATAGGCTTAAACCTGGACATTTTCCATAACAAGCTGATTTTTTCAGGATAGGTCCAGGAATATGTCTAGAATAACATACTAAAAGTCCTCATAAATCCTCCTTGAGCGTTTTCCGCAATCCAAGATGGCGTCCAAAATGGCCGCCATTTCCTGAATTTCTTATAACTTTGCAACTAGATAACCCAAATACAAAATTTAAATGTCTAAATATATGTTTCTTAGCATAAGGAACTCAATAAAATACTTGTTGATAAATTTTGAATCACCTAAGTAGCTATAAACCACTTTAGCTCTTCCCGAAATCCAAAATGGCGCCTTAAATCGCAGCTATTTCCTGAATTTCTTGTAATTATGCAACTAGGTAACCCAAATACAAAATTTAAATGGTCAAATATGTGTTTTTCGGCATAAGGAACTCAACCAAATACTTATTAACACATTTTGAAACACACAAGTGGCAGTAAAACCACTTGAGCCCTTCCCGAAATCCAAAATGGCGCCCAAAATGGCCATTATTTCTAATTTTATTTCATTGTATTAAAGTAGATACGTTAATATGAATATAATCAAATGACTAGACTTGAATAGCACCATTTTAATATATATCAGTACAAAAAACTTGTCATTAAATAAATACTTCTTATATATATGCATAAAGTTTACACACATGCCCACACACGCACACGCACGTGCACACATACGACTGCTTTCATCATTTTTTTTATTTATTTATTTATTTATTTATTTCCACATGTGGGGTGGATTGCCCTTTCAACTTAAGTTGATTTTCAAAGGGGTCCACACACATTTAAAAACGGTTACAAATCATATCAACAAACAAGCAAAGAAATAAACAATTAGATACATGAAATTTACATCATACTCAACGGTATCATACCGAAAGTGTACAACCGTTACCGTGGAGATACACATTAGTACCAAGGTCGCTATAAAGCGTTTCATATATAATGTAGTGATGTAACTCAATAGCACATGCCATCAGCTCTGTCATAAGACCCAGGTCATTTGTGTCGCCAATATTGGTGGAATAGCTGTGTATGTACACCGGAAGTATGGCTCACGTGAACAGATATACATGTTGAGCAGCATGAGCTTTGTCTTTCAAGGAGTGGTTTCAAATTCAAGAGTAACCCACCAGCGGACACCGAGGGGCAAATACTTTTTTTTATAACTTCATGCCTACTTCCAAGGTATGATGAAAGTGGCCATGCAGAGTGACCCGTACGAGAGGACGAGCTTTAGAACTCTGCCCTTTATCAATCTGGACCCTTCCAATCGAGTACCATCTCCACGGCACTATGCTTTGCACAGTCACAATGTGAAAAGCATTGAACTTGAGAATAATGTATGTGCAGTAAAATTTGACCAGCCCTTGTACATCAAGGCAGCAGAGATTGTAGCTTCTTCTCAAGACCTAGCAACAGTAATCGTTCGTCTTGGTGGATTTTACCTCCTCATGTCATATCTAGGCAGCATAGGCCACATCATGGACGGAAGTGGGCTTGCAGAGCTATGGGAGACAGTGTACGCCAAAGGGTCTATCATACATATGCAATCAGGTCATGCATTTTCCTAGCCTGCCCTCATTAGCGTGTTGATGGGTAAACCTGGTATCTTAGACAGCATACATAAGGACCACTAAGCAAATCTGTATGGTGTACTTTCTTAACAGGACAAGAAAGCGACTGATGTGCTGAGGAGGAGTGTGTCAAACAGTTAAGTCAGATCATTTCACAACTCCTTGATCAGGCAGCAGGACAAAGTACGCCAGGGAAGCTTTGGGTGCAGTGTATCCGACAACTAAGTGTCTCTTCTGCAATGTTTCATTCGAGCTAAAAGGACAGACTAGAAGCTCCATCTAAGCTGTGTGAATGAACTGATACCACATTTCCATGCTGCAGGACATCTTCCCTATGACAAATATGACAGGTTGTATTTACAACAGATGAAAGCCCTAGAGCAAACCATGCCAGGAAATGAATATACATAATTTGCAGAAAAGGGATACTTCACCATCCGCCGTGTGGATTCACTCTGGGGTGGAAACTCCTCTGATCAGACAAAGTGAACAGTTCCTGATGCGGCAGCTGAAATCATCTGGAGGAATGACTCGTGGACGTGGAATCACAGACAGCGCATTGGCAAAGTGGGTTTATGCACTTCCGCGCTGTGTTTCTATCTGTGATGAACTGGAACAGTTCACCCGAGTACACACTGGTACATCAGAGCAGCATAAAGACATTAAAGGCAAAGTACCAGGTCAAGATACAACAATAATAGATGCATCTTTGTTGGATGGCTGCAGGCACATCACCATTTGTTGGATATGAAACTAATTACATGGGGTCCTTGTCAACTGACATCGTCGCTGGCTCATCTGTCAATTGTGATTAACCTGTAGAAATCGGCCTAGTAGCGGCATCCGAAACGAATGCATAGTAGGAAGTTCACAAATATCAAGCTACATCGTAATGACAAGGTGAATACCATTGGTGCTAAGAGTAAGACGGTGAAAATCAGGGGACAAAGCACAGAGGTCAATCCAACGCTACTGTTCAACAGAATCACATGTATCCTGAATAACAGCTAGCACTCAGATGGAATCGTTCTTTGCTTATGAACCTATTCCCAGGCACTTTCTCTTTCAAAGGTTGGGTGATGCGGAAGCCAACAAAGAGTTATCTGGGTCTCCTGCTGAAGTCGTTCACCAAGCAATCCAACCTACCAGAATATGGTATCTTTGTTTTAGATGGTGGTCACCTACTGCAATCAGTTGTTTGGCCACAACCGTCAACCTATGCTGAATTTGTTCAGTCATATATTTCATACATCATTAAACATTATAGAGCTCATTTGACGGTGGTGTTCGATGGAAATGGAAGTGCAACTTTGACAAAGGTAGCTAAGCAGAGACGAATAGCCCAGAAATGTACCTCTATATTTGATGATAATATGCCAACAACCTTAACCCAAGCAGCTTTCCTAGCCAATAGCAACAATAAGATGAGACTTATACAAACTCTATGTGACAAAATGCTCATGGCTGGTACATGTATATGTATCAAGCAGACAGAAGCGGATGCCACCATCCTAATTGTCTCCACAGCACTAGCAGTAGCAGAGTCGGAACAGATGCCAGTTGTTGTTGGTACGGACACAGACTTACTAGTCATGCTGTAGGTGCTCGGGCAACCACTTCCACAGATATGCACATGCTATGCCGCAGTAATCCTGTCGCGACCTTCAACATTCATAAAATTCAGCATGCCATAGAGGACACTAGAAATCACCTGATGTTTCTTCAAGCAGTGACAGGATGTGATACGGTCTCTGCAATCAACCGTCAGGACAATCGTAAAGCTTTCGATATGGTCCACATGAAACGGGACTATGACTTGCTTGATGCCTTCGCAGACAGTGGAAACACACATGCACGGGGAAAAGAGCCGGGGAAGCCTTCATTCTTAAGCTTTATGGGGTCAGCAGTTTTTAATATCTTGATGACTACCGTCACATTGCATACAAACGGGCAATCGGTCGCAGTTCTCTGAGTTTATCTTTTCAGTTAGAAAGCCTACCTCCAACAAGTGCTCAACAGTGCAGCAAAGCAACATTCATACCACACCTGTCTTACAGTCATTATGTATAAAACGTTTTAGCGACCTTGGTACTAATGTGTCTCCATCTATTCACTGTTAAATACTGTCAGTCTGATATAGATGAGGATAATGGAAGCAGCCATATGTGTGTGCGTGTGTGTGGGTGGGTGTGTGTGTATTTTGTGCATAAGAAGTAGTTTTTGTAATGACAAGTTTTTTGTACTGATATGTATTTCAATGGTGCTATTCTAGTCTAGACATTTGATTATACTCATAAGGTATCTCTAATACAGTGAGATAACTTCAAAATAATTAATGGCCAGTTTGGACGCCATATTAGATTTCGGGAAGGGCTCAAGTGGTTTTACTGCCACTTGTGTGTTTCAAAATTTATTGATAAGTATTTGGTTGAGTTGCTTATGCTGAAAAAACATATATTTAGACATTTAAATTTGGTATTTGGGTTATCTACTTGCACAGTTATAAGCAATTCAGGAAATGGCGGCAATTTTTGGCGCCAATTTGGATTTTGGGAAGAGCTAAAGTGGTTTATAGCTACTTGTGTGTTTCAAAATTTATCAACAAGTATTTTATTGAGTTCCTTATGCTAACAAACATATATTTAGACATTTAAATATTGTATTTGGGTTATATAGTCGCAAAGTTATAAGAAATTCAGGAAATGGCGGCCATTTTGGACGCCATCTTGGATTGCGGAAAACGCTCAAGGAGGATTTATGAGGACTTTTAGTATGTTATTCTAGACATATTCCTGAACCTATCCTAAAAAAATCAGCTTGTTATGGAAAATGTCCATGTTAAAACTAATGCTCTTGGCCTATTGTGTCATAGCTAGAAACCTTCCCACTCACTATTGTCCTAAAGCGCCCGCTTATTCCAACTACTCGCACAATGGCTTTAGAGAAATCCGGTAACTTTGTCTTAGATCCTTTAAAAACACACATTTTAATACACTGTCGCTCATATAGTTGGAATATTTTTGTTTTACCCCAATTTATGGAATTATTTAAAAAATAATTTTAAAATAATAGATCTGGATAATATTATACATTCTCAGATTCTATTGAATAATAATTTGACAATGTGTGTTTTGCGTGACTGCTAAAGCATATGTAAGCTACTATGCTTATCAACTAGGGGACCTACGCCCTTAAGTCATGAATGACAGTAATGGAGATTAATGCCCCACAAAGGGCACTAATATAGCACATCGACACGGTTTTGATCCGTGGGCCGTTTTGGTGGCCTTTCTTTCGCCCTACCTATCTCCACTATTACAGAAGCTACCCCTTATCAAAAAGTATCATGGTAACCATGTTTTTTTGTCCAAATTACCATCCACCATGGTAACCACGGTAACCATGGTAATCATAGTATCAAACAATGATAAACATAAGGTCATCAAACAATGAATTTGATACCATGGTTACCATGGTACTTTTTTAATATTTCTTACACGTGCGTCATTGAACGCACATCGTTGTGACACGATTTCATATCTAGTGTTCAGCTTGATTTTGTTTATACCCGATGTCTACGAAATAGCCCAATAATTCACCATCTTTTCTTACATTTTCTCAATATGATTAATTAAAGGTATCACCACCAAAGAATTCGGTGTATTGCTGGATGATTTAATACGGCGTTCCAGCCGTCATCAACGCTACACTGTCCCCACATTTTCGGGGACATCGACTGGCCGGGTGTTGTCTCCGGTTAGCTATTACTCTAGGTATAAAGCCGACAGCGTTCAAATTACTGGCGGTATATGTAACATGGACAAGAGAGCGGCAATGTTGATATGTGGCGCTCAAGGATATCACAAGGGTGGCAAGGTAGATTATCGACATGAATTTGTTTATTTATTTTGTTAAACAATTTATGTATCTATGTGTTATCTAATTCATTTTCAATTTCATTATTTCTTTTTAGAAATATTTTTTTTATCATTAATTTATTAATTCGTTTATTACTTCATTTGTTTAATTTTCTTTTCATGTTTTATTAAGTAAAATACATTAGTCGTAATATATATTTAATACAATTATAATAATTATAATAACATACCAGATAAAAATGTCTTCTCTAACCATTATAGCCATGACAAAAGATGATGTATTCAGCGGTTGCTTATCCAGAAATTGATTATTTAAACGAGGATTCTCCAGGGGTTTAATTACTCTTTGTTACCAAAGTAGTGTTGTTGTTGTGTTTTTAAGGGGGGGGGGGGTGGGCTCCACCATTTGCACAATACCAATCAAAGTATTCAAGCATAATTGAGTGAAATGATGCATTTGCGGATTTTTAGAAATGACCAATATGGATTATGGAAGTATTAGGAAGTCAAGGAACTGTTAGGTTTGATTGTAGTCTTCAATACCCTTCTTTATTAATGTCCTTTCCCCCTCCATTTTATAGGTAATCCAAATGCCATCATTACCCAACATACCTAAGCTGATTCACACATTAACTTGTATTGACGCAACATTCCTTCCGAGTTGTGACGTGGTATATACAAAGGACGGAGTGTGTCCTGCCGGTGTTCAATACAATAGCGTCGAATGTTGTGAGTATAGGAACAGGCATTTAAGTTGTTTTTATTATGGTAGAGCTCGTTATACCCTAAATGCACTAAGACAAGTCACCAAAGAAACATAAACACTCACACATCCGCACGCATACATTGATAGGCTTTACTACTTCAGCCAGAAGGGATTAGACCACACAGCGAGCCAGCGAGGTCACTGTGACAGGTGGCTATCTCATTAACTCAGCTTTAACATAAGAAAAAGAGGATCATGGGGGACCAACAGGCACCGATTGGGGAAGTTTTCTATATAGAGGGAGGAAGTAGCTACAAGTAGGACAGTGTGCCTTTAATAACATGATGCTTAAAGCTGCCAACTAGAATAACAACTGAAGTAGAAAAAACATAGACAATTAAGAAAACAATCAAAAACGATACATGAGAAAACAATTGTTGTATCTTAATATGAATGAAAAGTTCTAATACAGTGCACTCCTCTTTGTCATATCTCTGCTATTGGCCGTTTAGCTGTATTAAACACAAAACGCTCTTTGTCAGATTTATCCTTATACGTGTAATTTTTTGTCATGCATTCTGTTGGTAACTTTACTATTTCGGTGGTCTAAGTTCGGCAACAATAATTTGATCGTGTTATTTCATTCTCTTTACACCTGCAACAGTCTGAATCCTAATATTTTCGTGCCAATGATGCAAAATAGCCAAATCTTGATATTTCGTGCTACTGATTACGATGACTCGTATGCCGCAATTACAATAACGTATACAAGGCATTGTACTCTTAGAAATACTAATTAAAAATATGCCTAGATGGTTATGTATCTACACAACTACAGGCATGTTTTGCTACCGCAATTCGGCTAATATTTAGCCTATTATGAAGTAATTCTTCCCTTTTCACCCTAACCGGACATTATATTACCCAATTTGGCTTAAGGATATAGTCCTACCAGAATAAGATTGATGCTGGACAACTCTTTTTTACCCAATATATTTGATTTGATGATATGTGAAGAGTTGCGAACTATAACGAAACATGTACATCTTAATGATACTACGCTGTAGAGTTCTGCAGTCACAAACAAAGCTTCAGGTCTTTGACACGCCGTTGATAGCAAAATGAAAAGCTCTAAAGGCTCGTTCAGATATGCAACTCGGTTCGAATGTGCGGTATTTCAGAACATTGTATTCTTCTTTTTTTTCTCCTTAAGACACAAAGTTGCAACCATCTGTCTTCGGGTCCCTGGCTTTCCTCGGTGTGGCTTCTATTCTTATCCTCATTACTGGTGCGTTTGGCGTGTCTAGGATTTTGCGGAAACCAAAAACGTTATCAGTTCCTCACCCCGAATCCCATGAACACTCCTGATGAATGATACGAAGCTGTTTACTCCTACGAACCGAAGTGTTTGTGTCTCATTTTCAATAAAGCAAACATTGCTAGTGCAAACTCCTGGACATTACCACTACTGCAGCACTCAGTGAACAACTATTCCTAATACATCGGTTACACCAACGAAACCGACGCAAGACCACAACAGGTAGCACCAAAAACTACATCGAATGGCGAATAAGGTAAGCCTGGAGTTTTTGTGGAGTCGGATTAGCGTTGTCACTGACGTATACGACATTAATGTATATTACCCATTGGACTACTGGTTATCCGGCACATGTTCGCTAGAGTCGGGGTAATAAGATGATAATAGCACATTTAGAGATTACCTTAGTAATGAAGCAACAGACTCTATGTTTTGGAAACCGATTACAAATTTTGAGGTTTAAGATCTTTTATTCACTTTGAATCTAAAGAAAGCATGTGGTTACAATAATATTCCAGCTAGATTGCTAAAAGATATGGTGCTGCTTATTTAATTGCAAGACCATTGGCTTATATTTTTAACCAATCATTCTTGTTGGGTCTTGTTCCAGAGGCGATGAAAGTAGCTAAAGTAACACCTATTTAAAAAAAAGAAGTGGTGAGAGAAATACCAGATAATTACCGACCAATCTAAGTGTTGTCTTCGTTGGCAATAAGAGGCTACTTGATTATCTTGAAATGAATAGTGTCTTGTATAACAACGAATATGGTTTTCGTAAACACTATAGTACAAAGTTGGCGTTAATTAATTTAGTTAATGATATAAAACCTTTGGATAAGGGAAGTATAACCGTAGGTGTATTCCTAGATTTTCAGAAAGCTTTTGATACGATAGACCACACAATACTGGTATTAGTAGGGGACTGCCACATGAGTTGTTTAAATATTATCTTTATGGAAGATTTCAGTTTGTCAATTATGATAGACATGGTTCATTACTACAGATAAAAGCGTATGGTGTAAAATGAATAATCTTACAGTAAATTTGTTAAAAACTAATTATTTAACCTGTAAGAGGAAGTATTGAAAATAGTCGACACAAAAATTCGTAGGAATCCATAAATATCAGCGCTTGACTTGGAAATCTCATATCGAAAGAGTCAATAAGTGTATTAGAAAAAAGGTTGGTGTTTTATACATATGGAATTGAGGTTTTGGGAAGCAGTTATGAAATTAATATGAAATATTTATTCTTAAGCCAAAGATGGCACTCAGAGCTTTAACATTTATTTCCTTTCGGGCACATTCAAAACCAATATTCCAGGAGTTAAAATGATTGATTGTGTATCAAGTACATAAACTTTATATCTATTTGTGTTTTTATGCATCAATTATTGAATAATAGATTGCCACAGTCCCCTATTTAGTACGGCTCTTTCATATAGCACAGATATGAGACACGACAAAAATAAAATAAAAAGCTAAGTATTCCTAAAGTAAGAACAACTCAAGGTACATTTTCTGTGTCATACAGAGGCATATGCTTCTGGAATGATTTACCTTTGTTCCTACGGGGAAAAAAGCTTCATTTTTTTGTTTTCGTAGAACTCTAACGGCACAAATGTTAATAGAATAACTGTGTTCACCTTTTAACCAAGCTTCTTTCCTTTATTAGACAATAAAAATATACTCTATATTTGTAGACAGTTATGATATTTCACTGTATTATATTATACAGAATGTCTATTTATATAAGTTTAGGCTTTGTACTAAACACACAAACATGTATTATGTTTAATAGATACATAGAATATTATGTAGCTTTAAGTATAAACATGTACCTGTATTCAATAAGTCATATATATTTGTATATATATATATATATGTACACAAATTGTTAAATGTAAGGATACTGTACTTTAAAGGTGTTCCGCAGGGATCCATCCTGGGCCCATTATTATTTCTTATTTATATCAATGATATTTGTAATGTATCTAAAACTTTAAATTATACCTTATTTGCAGATGATACGAGTGTTTTCTTGTCTCATCGTGAAATCAACACTCTTGAACAGAAACTAAATTCGGAACTACCAAAGTTGACTTTATGGTTTAGAAGTAATGTGCTCTCTCTCAATGTTCTTAAAACAAATTATATTCATTTTACAGGTAGAAAATCTAATGACAACCTTGCTCTTAATATTAAACTAGATGAAATTTCTTTAGAGAGAAAGACATGTACGAAATTCCTTGGTGTCTATATCAATGACAAACTTGACCATGTAAAACACATTGTTACACCAATCTCCAGAAATATTGGCGTACTGTATAGAATAAAATGTTTTGTTTCTGATAGAATAGTACTTATGCTATATAATAGTCTAATTTTACCACACATCTCTTATTGTAATATTTTGTGGGCAACATCCAAGTGTGTGACTAATAATATTCTTCTGTTACAAAAGAAAGCTGTACGCATATGTACCCGAGCTGGTTATCGTGACCATGCTACCCCATTATTTGTTAAACTGAAATGCTGAAAGATTGATGATATTAACTTCCTCCAAATTGCCATATTTATGTTCCGTTTTAATATCAAATTATTACCTACGTCATTATCTTCAATGTTCCAACCTAATAACATGGTTTATTCGTATTCAACAAGGCAGTCATCGAATTTACATGTGGTCAATCCTCACACTACATTAGCCCAGAAATCAATCAGACACAGATGTCCAGATGTATGGAATTCTTTACCTAATGACAGTTGGTTACACTGCATAGATAAAGGCCTCATTGTAGGGGCTCTTTTTATTGATTTAAGACGAGCTTTTGATACGGTTAATCCAGATATTTTGTTAAATAAGTTAAAGAAAATAGGTTTGAGTAAGTTATCATTAGCTTGGTTTGACTCGTATTTAAATAATAGAAAACAATATGTTGCTATAAAAGATTCTAAATCAACTGATCGCTGTATTTCTGTTGGAGTTCCACAGGGATCTATTTTGGGCCCGCTACTATTTTTGATTTATATAGATGATATGTCAGAAGTTTTGAAACATGGAAAAATTGTAATGTATGCCGACGACACGACACTTTATGTAAGTGGACCCACCTTTTCGGATGTACAAATTATATTGCAAAGTGATTTTAATGTTATATGTAGATGGATAAAATGTAATAAACTCTATTTGAATGTTGATAAAACCAAATTTATGATCATCGGAAGTAAACAAAGATCAAACCATTTTAAAAATGACAATATTACATTAAAGTATGAAGATATATGTGTTGAACAATGTAAGATCTTTAAATGTCTAGGTATTATGATCGATGAAAACATATTATGGTCTGATCATGTAGATTATTTATGTAGAAAAGTGTTTGCCGGACTTGCCATGCTTAGAAGAGTTAAACCATATGTAGATGACATTTCATTGAAATTATTATACACATGTCTCATACAATCACAAAATGATTATTGTTGTGAAATTTGGGGAAACAGGTTTTTAAGTCATATAGATAAGATAACTAAACTACAAAAGAGGGCTGCAAGAATGATTTTAAACTGTAAAAGGTATACCCCATCAAAGGAATTTTTTACTCGCATGAAATGGATACCATTTCAAGAGAGGGTTAAATATTTTAGATGTATATTTGTTTTTAAATGTCTTAACGATTTATCTTCAGACTTTCACAAAGATGTTTTTCAAGAAGTATCAACTCAACATAATTTTTACACACGGCAATGTACTCGTCATGACCTGATTATTGATAAATGTCATACTGAATACCTTAAGAATGCAATAAGTTATGATGGTGCTTCTCTATGGAATAAATTACCTTCTAATATTAAGCAGATAAGTAATGTAAAGACCTTCAAATTGGCACTTAAGAAATATTTTTTCCACCTTGCTGTTGAATCAGGATAGGTTTTGAGGAACACCTTTTTTTAATTATTTTTTACTGCTAGTCTGCCTCTATTTTTTCTTTAAGCTCTCTCTCTCGCTTCTTTTACTTAATCCTTTACTCTCTTAGCAAGTGATCTATTTATAATAGCATTCATCATAATTGACACTGATTAATATGTTTGATATTGTATATTTATTTTCAGTATGTAATACTGTTCTATTAATGTATTCATACCTAATTGTTTGTTTTATCTTTTTAATTATATATACATGTTTTACAGGGCCTCATGGAAGACCAACTTTTTGTTGAATGGGCTACCCTGGTGAAATATAAATAAATAAATAAAAAATAAATAAAATATAAAATCAACAAACTCCTTTAAAAGAGCACTCAAATGTATTATCATTTTACAGATGTAAGATATTACTTACATTATAATCTATTTATCAGTTCTAATTAAATCTAACATGATTTTCTTACTAGGCTTAACGAAATTCTTTTTTTTTTTTTTTTTACTTTGTAAATAGTGTAAATAGATCACTACAAAACTTTAGGAATTTTATTTGTCATATATTATATATTTGAAAGGTGTTGTAACAATTCAAGCTATATTTGCTTATGTTTCATCACCTTTGTGTGTTCATTCTTCAAACTGTATATATAAGTTGCAACTTGTCTTTGATAAAACGATGTTATATTCTTTTTCACGTGAAGTTAATTCAAATGTATTGTAAAATTGAAAATGATTTGTCATCTTATATTAATTTTTCATGTGATGTTAACTTCAATGAATTGTGAAATTGTGAACATGCATGCATAAATAAATAAATAAATAAAAAAGGTAACGGACATGATTAGCATTTTATGTTATTTTCTGGGCCCTATTATTCTTCCGATATATTTTGTGTGTGTGTGCAGAATCACACTTTCAGAACAGCTGACAAAACATTTATAAGGCAATTACTTTTTCAAAATAATTTGTCAAATGTAATCACTTCATGTGATGTTAAATATGTGCTCAGTATTATATCTGACAGCATAAGTCTCATTTGATATATGTATCCATTGTTTGTTAACGAAACCTGAGAATAGCTATATATATATATATATATATATATAAGCTTTGTACTATATATTATACATTATAATATACATTATCTTTCTTTTCATGCAATGAATGTAGCCATTCCAATTGTAATTGTCTGTGAATTTTTGTAGAAATAACTTTTCTATTGTGTGCTTTATATTTGGATACATTTTTTGATTGATTTAAAATCTGATTTTGTAATGGCCGTGATTGCCATCTCATATGATAATAATAATGCACATTCTTTTGGAAGTATCACCAAACATAAGTTTAAGAGGGAAAAGGGGATTTGAAGGGATATTGGAAATTCATAGGGATATGAAAACTACATGCCTAATCTATATCTTCACGTCGATTTGCCGTATTTCACGTCAAATTGTCATGGGCGCACGGCCACAATTTTACCAGGAAGTGACGTCAATTGCCCGATAACTAACCTTTTGAGTTTCTAGATTTGCAAGGGACCGAAGTCTTTGAGCAAAACCTTCGACACTTTTAATGTTGAAATTAAGTCTAAAACATGCCAAAATGAGGCTTGACAATTACCTTTTCACTTCCTCACTGGTGAATTAGACAAATACCTATACAAATGAGGTGACCATTAATATGAAGGGGTTTCAAGACCTTAAGACACATGTTTTTGATGAATTTGACTCCAAATACAGTGCGAGTCAGAAAAATAGACATTTGAAATCATCCACCAGCTATAATTCCAATAACAAACGATGCTTAATAGAGAGAGAGAGAGAGAGAGATGCCTGTCGAGAAAGAGATCGAGATCGAGAGAGAAAGAGAAAGACAGAGAGACCGACAGAGAGACAGGTAGAGAGAGAGAGAGAGGGGGGGGGGGGGGGTGGGGTATAGACACGTAGAGAGAGAGAGAAAAAAAACAGGTTGAGAGAGAGAAAGAGAGAAAACGTAAAAGTGCATACTGCAGTTTAATTAACCATGAAACAGACAAAGTAGGGTAGCAGTTTTCGCATGCAATAAATTAGAAATTTGATATACAAGCATGTATTGATCAATGCGCAATAGACGCAACTGAAGTGAAGGGCAGGTTTATTATTGTTGCAATGACGTTCTTCTATTTTACTGTTGTATGTGCAAAATATACTTGCAAATTGCACATGTACATAGAGTGTTTATACACGCCATTTTGTATTCACACTGGTGATGTTGATGGTGGTGGTGGTAGGGGTGTGTGTAGTTGGATATGTACAGACGTGTAACATTGTTTTTTTTCTACTTGGAATCGACCTTAAACTCCATCTGAAATACAGCGAGATTAAATCATGGCAGTACCAGCGTGGAGTCAAATGATCAACGTACATGTGTTGCACCTTCTAGTAATCTGCATGGGCACGAGTAAGTTTATTCACCATACGTTTGGCTCTTAATAACAAATGAAAGATACATTGCAAACGCAATCCGAAATAACATACTAATATGATTATAGTAATGCTCGATATTGTAAAATAAAGCAGAATGAATAAAAAAAGCAATCGTAGACCACAGGCTATATACCTTATGCTGTGCTAGAATACATATGTAAAGCTTACAATTTGATAGATCTATCATTTTTTTATCGAACTAAGCCTGCATATAAAGTTCTGTTCAAACGACTGCAGTAGGAAAGCTTGCTCTTTAGAAAGGTAGATTTGTAGTAAATAACAATTGTGTATATTGAGGTTCTTGATTCATCAATGTATTCAGAGATTCACCCATTCTTGCTCAAAATCACATATACCTACAATTGAAAAACACTACACACAGGAATGGATATGTGGGACAGTACTGGACCTCACACACGTCGAGTGGCATGAGCGTTTCCTCCAAACATGTTTGTTGGCTATTTTAAGTCATATTCCAAGCATAATGGACTTTGGAGAGCACGTAATCCTTTCCACGGGGATTTTGTTATTCAACATGGGTCTTTATATATATATTTTTGTTTTGTTTAAGTCTTATCAGAACTCAACCCTCTCTTCAAGTCACCAATGCATTCGAATCGTGCATAGCATAACATAACATGCATTTCATCCACTGCTCTGCGCATTTTAGGCCTCACAATAAATGATGATAACAAATGATGCCTCAGATATTTCCTGTATGAATCTTTTGGGGAAAGAAATAGCCCATGCAAACATAGGGGAGAATGATGACAACAATTTAATACATGATAGGAAGAGGGGCCATCTCCTTTTAAAGGAGTTTTAATGAATTAATGAAGAAATAAATCTTTGTATTTGCAGAATTAAACTGTTTTCATCTTCATGTATATATAATAAATAATGTCTGTTTATTATACATATTCCTGAAGATCAAACATTCTGTATATTAAACGTACTGCAAAGTAGTAATTTCTGTAAGTTGGTCCTGTTTTGAAGTATAATAAATAGGAATAAATAAATAAGAACAAACGTTTTCAATTACAAATGGATAACTTAACCCCCTCATATCCTATATGAATTGATGTATAGACCTCCTGTTTAATGGTATTAATTTGGGAGTAACTTTTAGCTCTCTTCTATCATCTGTTTGTCATTCCAAATTTGAAGTAGTCACTGGGAGTTCAATCCGCTTGTATGGAGGATCTTCAGACAAAGAGGGTGTGGTACAGGTCAATGTGACAGGTGAATGGAGGACCATCTGCAATGACGAATGGGATGCACTGGATGCTCTGGTCACCTGCAGACAGCTGGGATTTACTAAAGGATATGCATTGATCTTTAACGGTGACTTGTATGAAACTGACATATCCTTGCACAAACCAGAAAGGGAGACGTTCCTAACCATGGGGACCGACTTCGCTTGCAACGGTAGTGAGGAATCCCTCTTGACCTGCAACTATACAAAATACAGCGGATATTGTGGGCAACGGGCTGGAGCAGTTTGTGGTAGGTATATGCATTTTGGAGGAAACAAATAGAAATTTAGCTATAAATGCGTGATCGGATAAATATGTGCATTCATTTTAATTATACTTTAATCAATATGACATACTAGAGTGTTGGCTCAGTCAGTAGAGCGTCCGCCTCACAACCGGGAGGTCGTGGGTTCGAACCCCGGCCGCGTCATACCAAAAGACGTTAAAAGATGGGAGTTGCTGCTACCTTGTTTGGCGTTCAACAATAAGGGATAGAGTAACGTTGATCTGGCGCTGCTCAGTGGCTGCCGGGCTCACGATCAATTGGGCAAAAAGAATTTCTGTTTCGGTTTAACTTAATAACATTTGGAGTGGACTTCAAACATTATTATTATTATTATTACTTCTGGTCGTCCTGCTGGTATGGTAGTGAAATAAATAAATGTATAATACACTGATGAAGAGTTAGAATCGGATGTATGTCGCCCCTTGATGGCAAAAGACAAAATGAAGGTTCAGCTTAAACATATCCGGGACGGAACAATCGCGCCTACGATTATCTGTTGTGCTACATGCTCTATACCTCAATAGCTTGATACATATAGTTTTTAATTTTAGGTTTATTTTGATTGTATGAAATTTTCTGCCATAACCAAAATGTTGATTAATTTCTAACTCGCATGATTTGCGAGAATCCATGATAACGTATGTCAATCTGGTTGGTTACCCCGCTTCTCCGAATAGTTCACAAAGGCGTTCTGGGCCCAGTACCTTGAGACCGCCACAAGGCTAAGTTCGTATAGAAATCCAATAGAAATACTAATTTATTCTATACAACATGTTTTAACTGGATGTCCAATAGATTCGTTTGTATATAAATCCCATAGAAATAATTGTTAATTTCATACATGTTTTAATGGGATGTCCCAGAATTTAGATGACGGTTTCGAGGAAGTACCCCCACCCCCACCACAGGCCTTGATCACGTTCAGTCCCCTGTTAATGTCGATGTTATGCTAGGAGTCCACTGGGCCGGCGCCAGTTGGCGCCAGTTTGCGCCAATGTAATTTACTGTGGCGCCTAGTGTCGCCAATAAGGTGCCTAGTGGCGTGTAGTGGCTCAAACTGCCTCCCAACTGGCTCGTGGTGGCCCGTAACGGCGCCAAATTTGAATGTGGCGGCAAGAAAATTTCAAAATGTTTGAAATTTTCGTCGCGCCACTTGCATCGAGCAATCAGCGCCAAGTGTCCGCCAAGTGGCACCAAATGGCGCGAACATATCGCTCTTTGGCGCAAACAATCCGCCTATTGGAATCCACTGGAATGTAATGGCGCGCGCCAAGTTGCGTCAATGAGATTTCGCGCCACATGGCGCCACTTGGCGCCAAGGGGCACCTTGTTTGCGCCACTACGCGAGCCAAACGGCACCCGATTGGTGACTACTTCGCGCCAAATGCCACCTGGTTGCCCACCATTCGGCGCCACTTGCCACCTCACAGTGATGGCGGCAGTTCTCCAAGCTCCAGGGATGAGGTTGTGCTGGGCATCCTCCTGGTCCAACATGCGGACGTCCGGTGCCTGATAGCGCTTCCTGATGAGGTTGTGCAGCATCACGGCAGCTTCAACGAGCAGGCGGACTGTGTCTGGTTCCTGTCTCATCTGGCTAAGGAAGCACTGGAACTGCAGAGCCAGAATGCCAACGGCATTTTCAACCACACGCCTTGCCCTGGACAGCCTGTAGTTGAAGATCTTCTGCTGTTGGTCCATGTTACGACGGCCATAGGGCTTCATGATGTACGTCCTCCCACGAAGAAGTACGGCATAGGGTGCTCTTCATCATCATGGGGAAGAGGAGCTGGATCTGGGATGCCAGCTTCAATGCACTCCTGCAGTTCACTGTTGTTGTAGATCTGGGCATCATACTGATGGCCAACTCCACCCACATCGATCCACATGAACTGGTACTTTGAATCTACCAGAGCCATTAGGACAACCGAGAAGCACTGCTTGTAGTTGAAGTAAAGGCTGCCTGATTTGTTGGGCTTCTGGAGATGGAAGTGCTTTCCATCATAGGCTCCCAGACAGTGAGGAAGATTCCTTCTGGCTTCAAAATCACCTGCAACCTCAAGCCAGCCTTCATTGGTTGTGGGGAGGGAGATGACTTCTGCAGCATACTCATCTACTATCGCTCTGGCCACATCAGGGACAAACTTCTGGATGGTTTCCTTGCCCACTCGGAAGTTGTAAGACAGCTCGGCAGAGGTGGCCCCAGTGGCGAGATGGCACAGGAAGACGGACAACTTGAGACCAGGGGGAATGGCCTTCCTGAAGTGAGTGTCCTTCTTCTGCAGGTGGGGTGTAAGCCTGACCAATAGGTCATCAAACATCTCTGGGGACACCCTGGTGTAGTTCTTGAACTTCCTCATGTCATTCTCCCTCAGCTCTTTCATCAAAGTGTGGTACTGTCCACGTTCGGCCCTCAACTGTGGGTGGAGCATGGGTCTAAACCACCAGTTGTGCTTCCCTTTCTTTTTAGGAGGCTCTTCTTCTTCAGGATTGGCCAGCATAAGTTGATAGGCAGTGGCCACCTCAGCATCTCTCATCATCTTCTGACGGAGCAGCATCATCACTCCAACATTATCAAAAGCCTCAGACATATCAAAATTGTAAATATTTAGTAGAGATGTTGTTCATACAGCAGCTGAGGAGGGTCTGAACCAGGTAGCCGATGGCCGGTATTTATATAGTCGGCAAGTAGCGCCAAGCGGCGGCAAGTTCAAACCAATTTGGCGACCTTTGGCACAAACTAATCACCAAGTGGCGCAAAGTAGCCGTCTATTGGCGCGAATGGCGCCAACAGGGTGAATTTGGGAATCAAATGGCCGTGTAATGGCGCGAACTGGCGCAAACTGGCGCAAACTGGCGCAACATTTTGGAGCAAGCCGGGTGGCATTTGGCGCACGCCATATGGCACCCAGTTTATTCCACTTGGCGACACATGCCGAGCGGACATTAATTCGGCGCCACAGCGAGCCACTACGCGCCAATCACATAATCTTTGGCGCAAACTGGCGCCAACTGGCGCCGGCCCAGTGGACTCCTAGCATTAACGAAATATTCCTTACCGTTCTTGCCCTTGATTTATTTCTTTCTAGACATCACTCCGCAACAATTTTACGAACTGATCCCCCACCAGTACGAAACTCTTTTCTACATTGTCGCTCCTAACGGCCTGGTGCTGGCCGTACAACGACACCAGAATCATACCCGTGTTTTGGGGGGCGTTTGCAACATGGACGACCGCACGGCTTCGATGATATGCGACGAACATGGATACCATTACGGCGGCAAGGTAAAGTGTTTGTTTTTCGATCACCACCATGGGTTTTTAGAAATGTGTTAGGACCATGTTTTGCCCTTAATAATAATTATTATATTCCGCTTTTATATAGCGCTTAATACATCTAACAATGTCTCTAAGCGCTTTACAGGTATACTATAATAACCCAGTCATTGGATTCAATACTTGCCTGCACACACTGTGTGCACAATCCCCACTCCCTGGGAAGTATTCCAGCCAGGCGTTACTTAACGCTAAAAAACTGTTTGCCCAAAAATGACGGTCGAATCCTACAAAGTACCCTTCTCAAGTGAAACAAACTTTGAACCTTATCTTCACCATTTGTCGAAACCCTGGACTGTCATATTATTTGCGGTATAGTATACATGTGACTCTGGGTCCCCCACACTCTTTCCTTAGCTTGAAACAAACAAAATAATAGTGTTTCTATTTCATCATTTGATGATACAGGCTATATTGTTTAATAGTTATTACGATGTTATAATACGTGACATTTGTACAGTACTTGTGTTTCATTTGTATTATGTTTTTAACTTATTATGTTAAAATTGTTTGAGAAGTGTGGCAATAAATAAATAAACCTGAAACTTGAAACTTGAAATGACTGTGGTGGCCACCTGTTTTTTTCTATTTGCCCATTCAAGCCGATGAAAGTTAAAGATGGGAAATTTTATGATAGTGTATTATCGAATTTACATACCTCAGCCGTAATATCAGTATTCGTGATATATATTTTAATGTAAGGTAGAACATTAGGGCACGTCGGATATAATACCTGCAAATGGGCAGATAAAGGTAATTTGTACGAAACTGCAAAACCCATGGGATAACTGCTGTTCACAAAACGTATTCAATCGTTATGCATAGGCTGTAAATTCTGTGATACCGTCACGAGTGGAAGCTTTTATTATCAAGAGGGCAAACGAAAGGTATTCAAGTAGTATCTCAATCCCTTAGGCAGTGATTACTCTAAAATGTATAAAGTTAGCCGTCTCAATGTGAAACAGATCTTTGGATATTTAGGGTGCATGTGTACAAATGCTTTCATCGAAGTGGCTTATACATATTAACATTTCAAATGTCTTTGTTCAAGCAAATTTAACATCATATTCCTATCAAATGCCTTCATTTTTCACTCCTTTTCATTCATTATATCTACCATATTTGTTTCATGTGTTGTCTTTTGCCTCATTGTCTTATGAGACAAAGAATCTCATCTTGTTTGTTTACTTCAGTTTTGCTTTTTAATTTTGCGACATTCCAATTATATTCTTTATTTTTTAGCCAACAAACTTGCCTGTTCTAGAAAACTTGCCGATCGTAGTCAGTAAGGTGTCATGCAGTGATGCATATTGGTTAGGTGACTGCCAGGTGGACTTCTCAACGGACGGCCTGTGTGATGGTGGGGCTTATACAAATGGCGTCAAGTGCTGTAAGTTTCCCCAGCTTCTTCCTGTTTTTTTATCAGCGCCATCTATACTCGGAGTTTGGCCAACTTGATTTTAGTTCTTCACAACATGGCATACACAAAAGTGTTAACATAAACGGGCAAATCTGTAGTAAAATACTTTTGAACTCTTGTAGGTTGCCGGAGCTAAAGCAACGAAAGTCGCTGAAATGATATCCAATAGCATTTGGAAGCGCATAGAGACTTTTAATAGATCATAATGTGATATGCGTTACGATTATTATTATTTTGTATTCCAAGTTCAAGTTCTAACACAAGTTCAAATTTGGGTTGTTAACACGAATAAAAGGTACCTAAAATATAGGAAAGAAATCGAGTAATAAAGTAAACAAATTTAGCATAAATATTTAACGTTGTAACCAAAAACAAATAATTCAAAAATTATTGAGTGGTCATATGCGTGTCTACATGTGTGCAATGTTATAAATTGAATCAGATAATCGTCATTCCATATTGATATTTGGACGAAATAACTCAGATTGGTATGTCACAATATCTTAGTCATTGTACTCAATTCTTTTTGTAATGACTTTTGGTTGTACTGTATGTATACTCATGCCCGTTCATTTCTTTCTAAACGAAGACAAGTTGATGGAAACAAAGAAACCCAACGATTAGCATGACAGAAATGCCCGACATTGCTCACTCTCCGAAGTTCACCCACCTCAGACATACTATTTACATTTTTGTTTGATATATGCGAATTCAATTATTTAATTAGGCATTATCATGTATAGAAATGACTGAATACATAAAATAAAACACAATTCAGTCAATATAATTATAACGAAACAAAATCAAATGAATTTAGCTGAACTATAATATTAGTTATAATAATGGTTATAACAATACTAATAGTAATAATAATAACGTCAATAATAATAGTAATACTTGGTACTTGTACTTGGTCGGGTAAATCCTTTGGCAGCTCACTCAGGAAGCTATACTGGGATGGTAGGTGAGGCGAGTAACTACAATGAGTGTCATGAATTGCTGGAATGGTGTGTGGACAAAGCAATTGTTAATAAAGTATAATGAGATAAGATCATGTTAAATCCATCCGTCTACTTTCTTCTTTCCAGACACAACGCCGAAACTGTCCGTCATCGGGTCACTAGCCTACGCCGGTTTAGGAACCATTTTCATTGTCTTATCTGGTGCTTTTGCTATCCACTGGAAAAGGAGATGGACGAATCCCCATATTACCCATTCCAATCTCACAGAGATTGTCGAAGATGCACCTTCAAGCAAGAAGTTGTCTCTAACTTGACCTACAAAATAAGTGACCGTTCACCTTTCGCTGCGCCTTAACTTAGGATCAAATTTATGATGAACATGGCCATTTTAAAGACGAGAACGAGCAGACCTGAGCAGACCTGTCTGGTCCCCTGTTTTACTCTGGTAACAACAAAGCAAGAGTATCAAAGAAGACCCTTCGTACTGATCTTCGTAAGATACAAAATGGTAGGCAGTTTCAATGCGCAGTAGATAATAATTCGCTACACCGGACTTGGTGGAGATAGGTCTACCAGCCAAGGAGCGTATATGTCTTGTACAGAGAAAACTGGATGTCCCAGCAAGTAATACACCCAGGGGCGTACGCAGGGGGGGGGGGGGGGGGGGGGGTTTTGGGGGTTCAAACCCCCCCCTTTGGTATTTTAATATATGTAAACCCCCCCTAAAAAAACCGAAAACCCCCCCCCTTTGGCTTTTTTTTTTTTTTTTTTTTTTTTTTATTATAAAAAAAAAAAAAAAAAAAATTATACCCACGGCTAACCTAAATAAAGTGACCCTACCCCCCCCCCCAACGAAAAAAAATGTCCAATTTTAAAAATTTCCAAAAAAAAAAAAGTGTAAAGTGTCCGCTTACCCCCCCCCCCCCCCCCCCCCCCCCCCCCCCCCCCACTGAGCGACTTTTCGGCCGGCTGAGTCGTTGCGATTTTTTTTTGACCTCCCAAAAAAAAAAAAAAAAGTGTCCGCTTACACCCCCCCCCACTGAGCGACTTTTCGGCCGGCTGAGTCGTTGCGATTTTTTTTTGACCTCCCAAAAAAAAAAAAAAGAAGTGTCCGCTTACCCCCCCCCCCCCCCCCCCCCCCCCCCCCCCCCACTGAGCGACTTTTTGGCCGGCTGAGTCGTTGCGATTTTTTTTTGACCTCCCCCCCAAAAAAAAAAAAAGTGTCCGCTTACCCCCCCCCCCCCCCCCCCCCCCCCCCCCCCCCACTGAGCGACTTTTCGGCCGGCGCGATTTTCAAATTTTCGGGAGCAAAATATTTTAAAACCCCCCCCTTGAAAAAATCCTGCGTACGCCCCTGAATACACCCAATCCCTTGAGCGTCTTTGGCTGAGGCAAATGTAGCTGACGCTGATGTTGGAGGAGGGTCCATTTCATTGCATAGGTCCTGTGTGTCGTCAAAGTACATATCACTACCGTTAACTTGTTTCTGTTTTTTCGGTAAATACACGAATGATGTCGACCCCCCTCCCCTCCCATGAGAACCCATGATCGTGTGTCTTTAAAGACACTACAATTCTCATCCTGATTTGTCGAAAGGACTATTGCATACAATACAAAACGGTTTATTCTTGTACATACATGTACATGTATTTGCATCTCGTCACACCGGAAGGACATATCTCAAAGTGTGCGTGATGGGGTCCCATTTATATGAAACCGAGACTGAGACTCTCACCGAGAAGGAGACCCTTATTTATCTTAAGTGTCAATCCTTCATAGAACGATGTCACTTATTGTAAACAAATTAAAGTTTACATTATGGTCGTAGAATGAGGAGACGATTTATAAGTATGATTAAAAGGACAGTACTTACTACTTTCGACGTACTTTAGAGTGGGAGCGAATGGCAAGCCAAATGCCCAATAATTCGAAAAATTCAGTTTTTCGATGAAAACCCAACATATCTAACGAAAGAAGGTGTTATTTTTATCATTATATTAACTCTGCATAACAAAATTAGTTCGACGAAATTTCTGCTTACCAAATATAAGTAAGCAGAATTCTCGACGAATTAATTTGTTATGCAGACTAATCGTCGATTATCACTGATGAAGTTGATATATAGATTTTTCGTCGAAGATAACTCTGGTCTCTGGGTGTGGGTGTGTATGCATTATTTTGTATACAACTGTCCTTATTCCATTTTGTTTTATATTCTCCCCTCTAACTTATATGTCTTTCTCTATTTTTAAAGGTTTTTTTTTAAATCTACAATACTTATTTTTCCAGGGACCTATAATATACAAGCACTGCTTTTAATAGGTTCCTGAAATTCTACTTAATCTATTATATGAATTGAGAATCATGCAGACTTGCTTATTTTTACTACATGCATTGTATATTTGATTTGATTTGATTTGATTTTATTTATTCATCATCAATAACATCAGTGATTAAACATTTGAATACATCGTGAATGGTACATGTTCATAAATGAATATTATAGATCATATTAAAGAAAAACCTAACAAAGTATTGATATGCTAGACATATGTCTTTTCTCATAGAATATAGAAGGTGATGAAAAGGAGCCAAATAATAGCACATGTGCTAGTCGAGTCTGGCCCCTGTTCTTAGCACACACTTGGCAAAAATAAATATATCATTATCAAAAAATAAAACTTGACAGTAGAAGTATACATGTTGAGTAATACCGTAGCACAATTTCTACACTCCAAATATAATTATGAAGAGGATATACCAGGTTAAAAAGTCATAGATACATGTATCTACAGATTATTTATACAAAAAATTGCATTTTTTTGACAAAAAAAAACAACAAAAATGTAATATGGAGATTATTTACAATATATACATGTGTACTTGCATAATTCAATCACTTATTCATCAAGTAATCGTTGAGATGTTTACGAAAAGTGTTTCTAGACCCTTTGTTTTTGATTTCATCGGGAAGTTCATTCCATAATCGGGTTCCTACACAAGTTACTGAAAATTTGCCTTGTGTTGTTTTATACAGTGGTATACGTAGATGGCCCTTTTCTCTTTTTCTTGTATTGTATCTATGCTCAATTTTATCACAATAATCCGTCAAACAGTGAGGTAAATTATTATGTACTAGGTCATACATAAATGTACATAGAGACAACTCATAGAACTTGTTAATATCTAAGATTTTCAATTCGTAAAACAATGGTGCTGAACGACTCATAAAATGGCTAAATGTGATTGTCCGTATGGCCATCTTCTGTGTATACAGTATGCAATTTAAGTGAGACTTGTAAGTGCTCCCCCACACTTCAATTCCGTATGATATATGAGGTTGAATAAAGGTTTTATACAACAACACTAGGATATTTCTAGGCACAAAATGCCGTAAGCGGAAGAGGATTCCTACTTTTTGTCTGATGCATTTATTAACCATTTGTATGTGGGGTTTCCAAGTCAAGTGTTTATCAATCTTTATCCCAACAAAGAGCGAAGAATCAACTTCTATTATTTCAGCTTCTGATATAGCCAGTTGCCCTTGAACATTAATCTGCCGTCTCTGGTTTCTTATTAGCATATAACTCGTCTTTTGTAAATTAATTGTCAGTTTATTAGCATTACACCAGTCTGAAACAATTTGAAGATTTGTGTTCACTTCAGTCATATCAATTTCTTTTTGCCCTTCAGGAAATGTATGGAACAAGTTTGAGTCATCCGCAAAGAGTCGAAAGTTAAAGTAACGTGTAGCAAATGGCATATCATTAATATAAAGTAGGAAAAGCGTTGGGCCTAGGACAGAGCCTTGCGGTACACCACATGTTAAAGGCAGCATGGGAGATGTTACATTTCCGTACTGTACAAATTGAAATCTTCTATAAAAATAGTCCTTAAACCACTGTAATGCTATTCCTCGTATTCCATAGTGTGAAAGTTTGCTGTATAAAATATCATGATTAATTGTATCAAATGCTTTCTTAAAGTCTACAAATATCCCAAGTGTGATTCTTCCCTCATCCATTGAATTCCTCAAAGTGTTAACTAAATTTATCATTGACAATTTTGTACTGTATTTTTTACGGAAGCCATACTGGTGCTCATATAATACATGATTTTTTTCAAGAAAGTCAAGAAGCCTATTATTTACAATTTTTTCAAAAACCTTCCCAAGAACAGGTAATACTGAAATAGGTCTATAATTTCCTGCTTCATCTTTAGGTCCTTTCTTATAAACAGGTGTCACTTTTGCTATTTTAAAGGCATCTGGGAATTTACCAGAGGTGAAAGACAGATTGAAAATAAATGTAAGGGGAGAAGTTACATAGTGCACAGCATCTTTTATCAGCTTGATTGGCATATTATCATACCCACTAGCTTTCTTTACATTCAAGGCTATTAAATGGTTGTTAACCTCAGTCTCAGTAACTGGTTTCCAGAAGAAAGATTTGTCTACACCATCGTCTAAAACTTTCTCTGTATTACGATTTGTGTAAATAAATAAATTATATGGATGTCTATATTTTTTGTAAAATGTGGAACAATACAAACTTGAAAACTTGGACATGATATGCAGAGTTTTATTTGAAAAAATTATTTTGTCGGTGATAAACCAAGTTTTTCGAATTAATGAATCTATCAGGAACCGTTTATTTCTTGTCATGCAGTACGATTGTGAATGTGATACAAAGTCGAAGATCCGGTAATGGTTTCCCCGAAGTGATTGAATAATAACAATTGATATCATCATGCCTACTGAAGTCAATACAATTCATTAATTGAGAGCAAATATGTTATTGATTTGTTGCACTTGTTTCATAATGCAAGCTTTATAAAAAATGATCATTAATTCTACATCGTTTGGAAGTAACTTAAATAAGACAGATGTAGCCTGTAGAAGAAGAAGGAGAAAAAAACGTTATGTGACAGACTTCCTGAATACTTTCTTTCGGCCTTTATATATTTACATACTCCTTTCGTTTTGAATACTAGTAGTATTTCATCTGACATTGAATTTTCCTGGACCCTTTCTTATAACGAGTTGGTATTAATCGCAACTTACTTGCGATTGATATCAACAGCAACTATGTACATAATAGATAGGGGACTTCAGACTTACGATTGATTTGGATCTATAACAACTCTTTATTAGACGGGAACCTGATGTTTGCAAAATCATTGACAGAAATAGCAGCTCTGTTTGTAAACTTCTGTATAAACGTTATTTATTATGTTTCTTCCTTATGGTCACTATTCATGTACATGTAACAGTAAATAACTGTTCTACATATTGTTATGTTGATAAAATAAAGGTCATTTTATAATGATTAAAATCATATACTTTGCAATATCACGATGTTGCTGTTGGTTCGTGTTCGTACGAGCAGTATGTCAATGAAGCTGGATATCAATTTTGAAAAGTGGTAGATAAAAATGAGAGGAATAATAAGAAGAGAGAAAGAGACAGATGGGGAAGGAGGAGAAGTGGAGGAGAAAGAACGGGAAGAAGAAGTAGAATAGAAGAAGGAGCAAAAGAAGAAAAAAATAAAGAAGTAACATATAAGAAAAAGAAGAGGGAGAATAAAAAAAAAGAAGATCATGGAAGCCTCATTAGCATCAATGCTGTTCTTCTCGAGACCCCTGCATTTATCATTACTCTAGCAATAGTCAAGTTCCCATTTACACCTGGGTGGAGGGTGGCGGGTATGGATTAATGCCTCGCCAACAGACATTTGTGTCGGACTGGGATTTGAACCCTCAACTCTTACATTGAGAATCAAGTGAATGAGCCATTATACCAAGAATTCTCCAGAAGAGTAGTAAAGGTAAATGGAAACGAATATGACATTTGTTATACTGCTAATGTCAAACAAACTTTGATGCAGACTATCTTCTGAATATTTCCTGGCTGTCCGTTTACATCTCCCGACAATGATCACTCAACAGTTGGGTATCCTTATGCCAGCAACATGGAGCTATCTCTGACAACGCAAGAGACAGAGCCTATGAATGACTTTATTGATCATGTTGATGGGACAACGACGACCATAGATACGAATCATGTCACAAACACGAAAGCAACGCTAACAAATATTCCCTGTACTGATCAAAATTATAAGAAACAAATTTCTTCCCATTCTGGTGGATTGGTTGTCTTGTTGTACGGCGTATTCGCGTCTATAGCTTTTGTGGTATTGGTTTTTAGCACAGAGGCTTTCTTGCATAGGAAACGACGAATGAAAGAAGACGAAATGCGATGTCGCTCGAACCAATCTCCCGTGGTGAAAAGTACGAAAAGTAGTACAGGTGTATCGAGGGCAGAGTCAGAAATCCCCAAAAGAGATCTTTCTGAAACGCGAGAACATCGACCACCCTCTTTGCCTCCAAGAGTTTGCATCGGTTCTCGAGAAAGGGAAAATATGGCATGACAACTTACCGGTGAACATGACGAGAATGAACAGAAACCCCCTAATCCCCCAGTAAAATTACAAATGGATTCTAGAGGAAATAACTCAAGAGAGTGTACCTTCCATGATGCAGATGGCAGTCGTGTAAAACTGCAAATTAAAGATATTACCACCCCCACCCGATCTTAGTTCAAGAGAAATGAGGAGACAGTATACGCAGATCGTATTTATAATACAGCGGTATAAAACAAATGGACGTTCTTCATGATATATTGATATGTATGTAAGGAAAACTGTTGTAACAAACTCTCATTATACCAAGTTAATCTTACGGGTCCCAAGTGCGATATATTTTAAAGCATTCGTTATAGCACTAAAGTAACACAGTTCGAAATAACAATTGATTCCCATGGCCCCGGTGAAGGTTCAACTGTACTACAGATGCAAAATGGAATTTCAATTCACTGCAGCGATTCAATTTTGAAATACTAGTCTTCAATTCAATATAAAATTTTCCGAGAATAGATGCAATGGAAAATATGCAAGAAAGAAAATACGTAATCATTGATAATCTTACGAAAATTACCGAAATCGTCAGGAATAGTAGTTTAAGTACATCAGATTCCAAATTACATCAGATTCCTTACGAGATATTCCATATTTTATAACTGCTTTTATGGTTATCTAATTAACTAGATTGGAAGTATGTCAATCCTGTGAGTTATGTAAAGAGAGTTGCGATTATAAAAGGACGTTTTGTGGAACTATAAGACAAAAATCAATAAAATTAATGGTTTCACTTCTATGCGCAATAAAACAAGTCTGGGTAATCAGCAATAAGGTAGTGTTTATCCAGATCCTCTCATGGCAATTTTTCTGATGTTGTTGAATTTCGAAAATTATTAATTTTTCTTTGCAAAAGAAATAAACCACTATATAAAATATGTTAATAATTCATTTAAAATAATAGGAAATATTCTTGGGGATGGGACAAAAGATGTCGCAAAATGCAGAAATTGCGCTCCACTATTAAAAAAAAAAAGCGAAACAAATACGCGTTACATGTTGGTTGCCTACAAAGCAACGGTAGCTCTTAATGGCATAGGTTATGAACAAATGCGCGTCGATAAGATTATGACGGGAGAAGTTGAACAACATTATTTTTTATTTTTAGAACACACCGTCAGAGAGCATTCGGAAAATCCTAAAACCAACCCACCCGCAGCCCCCCCCCCCCCCTGAAGAAAAAAATATATAGGAAAAACAGAAACAAATCAAAACAAACAAGTACTCGTATGACTATAAAAACTACCATCCGGTGAAAAAAGGGACAGAACAAAGACAAAACAAAATAATACTCGTATGGCTATGAAAACCTGCTGCTTTGTAAATAAATGATCACTTGTTATGGATGCTTATAACTGCCATCTGCCTGCATGGGGTTTATCATGTGACATTAAATTGCCCAATAAGAAACATACCCACCATAACTGAATGTAATGGCACGTAAACAATGTTAAAGAATGGAAACCTAAGCTTGATAAATGTTAGTTTGAAGCAAAGGTGCTCTCACTCTACAGCGTATACAAGTAGTTTGTTTTTCAACGATTTCCATCCAGTAAAAAAGAAATCATTATTAATCCTACTTTTTGATAAAGTGTTGCACAGAACGTCGGTATACCTACGACATAACTGCTATTTTCTGGACGAGCACCGCACAATACAATCTTGTAATGTTTGGTATCTACTCTAATCGGAAAGGCCTAGACACAAAGATGACTAGCAATAATCTTTTAAAGCTCTTTGTTCTCCTGGTGTTGGGAGTCTCCGACAGTTCTGAAGCGTCTATCCAGTGCTTTTCAGAAAACCTGGATATCGCGACAACTGCTCAAAGTGATGTACACATGCATTGTTTCCTCGATGAAGAGCTTAGACCAAATGCAAGCTTTACTTTGAACAAAGATGGAAGAGAACTTGGAGTATGTTCCTGGACTAGGTGTGGGAATAGCAGTGGATGTAATTTGATGTACAAGGGTGACAAAGACATATTCGCGTATGACAGCAGGAACATTCAACCCGCTTATCCGTGTTACAATTCAAAAGAACCTGTTGTTCGACAGTCACCCGTTTGTTCCATGCTTTTGAGAAAGAAAGACCTTTCCGTAGATGCAGTCTGTGAGTGGAGCTTTGTAAAAGAAGACAAGTCTGTGTCACTCATCATAGTGAATAAAACAGTCGCCGAAACAGTTTTTCACCAGGAAATAAAAATGAACAGCTCTTTTCCTAATAGATTAGTTGTTAAAAACAAAATCTTTGCAAGCTTTACTTTAAATGATTTATCATCGAACATCATGCCTGTAACTTGTTATACTTCAAGAGAAAAAGAGACCAATTCATGTCTGTATCCACCCATGTTAGAAATGAAAGACCATACATTTTATTGTCAGCGCCAAGGTGCAGTTCAGATTGATGTTTTGCTAATCAAAGGCAGCAATGGACAATTAATCAAGATAAACTCAAATCAGCCAAGCTCGATTGAAAGAAATATGATTGATGGCGATGAAACATTTGTGATATGTGGTAAGGAGACAGATGATGCGATAGAAGTGAACCGCATTGCAAAAGTTAGACTAAACCAACAGAGCAATTGTTACACTGCTGAGATTGAACATAAGTCTGACGAGACAGTTATTACTATTTCTTCCGGTTGTTCACCAACGTATGATAAAGATAATGAAACTACTAGATCCATTAACACTATCAATGTAACCGAAGGAGGTTCAACGAATTCGGAGTCACAAATAAATGTGACCAAGGAAACGCGAATTAATACAACATCTATATCTACTTCTAGAGACATTTCTCACGAAGACAAATCATGGCTCAATGGTGCGTTTGCATCTATTTTGGTTGTTTCTGTTCTGATTTGCAGCTTCGGTACGTGCTTGTATCTAACCATGAGCTATAAGAATAAAACCAAGAATCAGAATATGCGTTTGCATAGGTGTCGAGGGAATGTTATGGCCTCTCGGCCAAATGGGACAGCTATGGACATAACACGTGTTTCCCTTCCTGACGAGATGCCACTTTTAAGGATGTGTAAATGTCAACGAATCGATAGAGTTGGCGATGTTGATGGCGAAATTATTAAAACACAGAATCTTCCGGTGTTGCCTCCTAGAGATACCTTCAGGTCATCAAGGCATAGTAATGCGACGGAATGCTGTTCTGTTCAAATGCAAAGAAACACAGGTACCATGGTCAAACGTGCAATGTCTGACCGGATGTGTCAAGTGGGCTACATCAAGAGGAGCTTATGTGATACCATGGAAAGATGCCAACAGGACAATCTGAAGAATATCCAAACGTCAGATGACACAATCTACAGCACAGTGAATGAAGTGGTCAGTGCTCTATGCGGTATTAAGGTGCAAGGCAGAAGCGTCCTTGAACCTTCAAAACAAGTACCATGCGATGTTCTGGCTGTATGTGACGTCTTCACTAACCAACAAGCCACAAGGAAAGCTCCTTTAGAAGAGACTTTCTTCTTGAACAAATCATTGCCTTTGCTGGAGGGTTTAGCATCCAGTCCTGATGATTGTTGCGTGAACGCGAAACCTAAAAAGACCGTCCACAAATCAACATTCCCCATTGACCGTTTGAACAGTAGTCCCTGTTTATTCTTTAACGAAAGTGAAAACGCTTCTGCTCTGTCATCTGTTTGCGGAAATCATCCTAAACCTTCAGGAATGCGAGGGATTAAACGCCATGGTGACACTATAATGGAACAAGTGGGTTGTCCATTTGAGGGAATAAGAAGCTCTTCCGAACCTATCTTTTGTCCTCCAGGTGAATCTAAATCATTCAAATACGCGTCTGTCAAGCCATCTGAACTGTCTTATTCCGTTAATTACAGTGGGACCGATGAATCAAATGGTTGTGCTGATATCAACACCAGTTATACCATTAACGGTCATGATCTTACATATGAAGAAGACACCTACATCGAGGCTGGACTCTACGAATACGCGTCTGTTAAGCCATCGAAACTGTCTTATTCCGTCGATTACAGTGGTACCGATGACTCAAATGGTACTGCTGATGTCAACATCAGTGATACCATCGTGGATAATGATCTTAAATCTGAGGAAGATACATACAACGAGGCCGGGCTCTACAATCGAACGGTCACGACAGCCAGTTCCACCTACGATGCGCTGCAGCGTTTCTCATTTGAACAACGTCTTCGGGAACCAGGACAAAAGCCAATAAATGCCTAATTAAATTCGTGGAGACGTATCCTACTTTCACCACCCAGTTCTGTAGAATCTAATTTCGTGAACTCATCCATCAGCAAGGATATTCTACCAGTAACAGAGGAGGCTACCCTTGTATTACGTATGAGTGACTGTAAACCGGAGTGGGCAGCGCCTCAAAGACATTTCAGAGAACTTTAAAACCTCTTCGTTAAACTTATAATGTTGCAGGAGGATGCTGGAATGTTTAATATTCTTATCTGCTGCTGGACATTGAAGAAAATAATAATTCGTACACTCGAATAGTGATCATCAATGAGCATGGAGAAATCGGAGAGATGATTTTGTATTTTCGATAGATAATGATCTAATTTCCATGGACTCTATCACTTATTCTATTTCACATTTTTATGTATCTGTTATGTTGATTCTCCATGTACACCATTCTGTATTTCTACCCAGTGCATTGCTGGATATGTTCGTGCAAAGATAATGCTTTTGTAGTTTACTATAGCTACACTTTGTTGACTTGAAGTAGATTCTTTGATAATTTTTTCAAGTTATTGCAAATAAACAAGTCACAGATTATTTACTTTGTGATTTGTAGCATTTGAATAAATGATAAAAAGCAGTATTGCATGTTATATATAATGTAGCTTGATTAGTTTCATTTTACCATTGTTTGAAGAAAGAGGAAATATGTTAAATCATTGAAAGTAATTATTGTAAAAAGTCACTTAATTGTTTCATATGTCATAATATCAGTGTATATTGTGCTGGATTACATGTATATAGCATTACTCTACTGATATTTCCCTCATCCAGCTTTTGATGTCCAACAGTTATATCTTTCGTAGATCATGATATCTGTATCTAGCTGCAAACTGATATGTTTAATGAAATATGTAAACGTATGCGCTTGCGCATTCAAAGTGAATTGAACCGCCATAGTCATGATAATACATTAGACGTTTTCGTAAAGATGATATTGCTTTTGAGCATTCGAGTGGTCATGTGAGGAGAGAAGGTTATCCTTTCATAACGTAGAACCGTCTCGTCGAAATAACATAGAATAAATTGTAAAACCAGTACAATGACAAAAAACACGCTGAATCTGGCTTTACATTATAACCAACTTTATAATAATTATATGTTAGCTAAGATCTTTGTGATAATACATTGTACGTCAATTGAATTAATATTTATACACTTATATGTACATATGATGTGTTATGCATACAATGACAACGTACCTGTTGAGTGTACGATGTTAATAGCATTTTTGTAACATTGTATAAAACCTTTTGCATCCCGTAGCTTATAAATGCTTTCCCAGACCTAAGGAGAAACACAGAGGAATATCAATATCCCTTCCTGGATAGCGTATTACAAGAAAGCAAAGTCGACTCTAATTCTTCACGGGATATGTTTACATATCTATAGGTTTAAATCCAAATGGCTGTCCTATCTCATATAGGCCTAGCTATATTCATGAATTGCTTTTCTACAAAGATCAGTCGAAAATAGCAAAAGTAACGAATGAAGTAAGTTTTTTCTACGAACACAAAAAGGAAGAGAAAAATCAAAATGAAATTATAAAACTATAGTTTTGTTATTAGAACATCACATGTAGCCACTTAAAATGTTAACGTTAATGTTGAAGCCATTGTAAATCTATGAGACAATAATGTAGTGTGATAAATATCTCAAATAAATAAACGCTCACGCGTCACCAGCACTATTACAATGACTAGAGTTAATGTAAAATTATAATTTTGGAACATTACATTTGTCTGGATGTTCTAGAGAAAAAGAGTCAAAGACGATGAAGATGGTTGATGTTATGGCGATGGCAATGAAACCATTGTGATGATGATGATGATAGGTTGTAGGCCTAGTGACGATGACGACGATGACACTGTGAGGATGATTATGATGGTGGTGATGGCGGTGGTAATGATGATGATGGGTGATAGGCCTTGTGATGATGACGGTCAGGGGCGTACGCAGGGGGGGGGGGGGGTTTGGGGGTTCAAACCCCCCCCTTTGGTATTTTTATGTATGTAAACCCCCCTAAAAAAAACCTAAAACCCCCCCCCCCCCCCCTTTGGTTTTTATTTTTTTATTTTTTTTTTTTTATTATTAAAAAAAAAAAAAAAAAAAAAAAAAAATTATACCCACGGCTAACCTAAAAATGGGTCCGCTTACCCCCCCCCCCCCCCCACTGAGCGGACTTTTCGGCCGGCGCGATTTTCAAATTTTCGGGAGCAAAATATTTTAAAACCCCCCCCCCCCTTGGAAAAATCCTGCGTACGCCCCTGATGACGGTGAAGGCATTGTAAGGATGATTATGACGGTGGTGATGGCGATGGTAATGATGATAACGGGTGATAGGCCTTGTGATGATAACGATGATGAAGTTATAACGATGATTATGACGGTGGTGATGGCGGTGGTAATGATGATAATGGGTGATAGGCCTTTTGATGATGACGATGATGAAGTTACAATGACGATTATGATAGTGGTGATGGCGGTAGTAATGATGATGATGGGTGATAGGCCTTGTGATGATGACGGTGATGACATTGTAAGGATGATTATGACGGTGGTGATGGCGATGGTAATGATGATAACGGGTGAAAGGCGATGTGATGATGACGATGATGATGAAATTATAATGATGATTATGATGATGGTGATGGCGGTGGTAATAATGATGATGGGTGACAGGCCTTGTGATGATCATGGCGATGACATTTTGAGCATGATGAGAAAGTCAAGAGCGATTCTGAATGATATATTTATGTTAATGAAATTGTTGACGAGAAAATGGATTGAATAGATTGTACGAATTAAAAGAGTTTCCATTTGCTAACGATGGACTTAAGTAGATTAAATTTAAAGTTATTGAAAATTATGTCAATGATGAAAAGTCATTTAGGCTGAGTAATAATGAAAGAAACCCGAAGCCATAATGAAACAGAAAGCTTACAACTTTAATATAAATGAAATTTGAAGCTAATTACCAATTAGTCTTGAATCAAAAGGAAAGGGATTTATAACGAGGAAAGAAAGAAAGTAAGAATGCAATAATTGCTAATATGATAAATACTGCATGCTGAAGAGTTTCCTCTCAATCCTTATCGAATACATTCATTACGAAGAATATTGCACAGCAGTCAAAAACTATCACCCTGAATATCACATTTGTTTATTTATATTGTAGAAGCGATCTCTGACAAAACCATGGCGTGGGAACGTGACATTAAGTTCGGATTACGTTTCATAATGATTTTCGCCATATCTGGAGTTGTTGTGCAGCATACTGCACATGCTACAGCCGATGGCGACTCCTTGCTTTGTTCAACACCGCTAAATGACACGGTGGGCGAACTTGATGTCGAAGAAAACGGGAATATTTCTTTACCATGCATAACTGGCATGGAATTACAGCAAGACTATACTCTAACGTGGAGGATGGGAACAGGTGATACAGTAATGTCTTTCTCCTTGGCTGATGGAGAAATTTTAAGTCCATTCAAAACAAGTTCTACTGTTTTGAAGACGGATAAAAAGACAAATTTCACTTTGCAAATAATCGGAATTAAAACGGCTGATTCGGGTCAATACTTCTGTGAAATATATTGGAGCAGTCATATATTATGCGAGGTTTTGAATGTGTCAGTAAGGGTCTATCCCACAAACACATTAATTGATGGCCCGTACCCTTCATCGCCACCTTCGTCCGCAAGCGAATCGGTCTCTCAGTCTACATCAGACACGACGCAATCTGGGCAATATGCATCACCTCTATTTTCAACTCGTGGATCACCGTCTATCACCACATTTACCAGTGGAAGAGAAGAAGTACGGAAAGAAGGCAGTGGTCACCGTGTCATTGCCTACACAGTCTTTACAGCACTCCTCCCATCTTCCATCGCTGGTTCTGTCATTGTCGGCATATGTCTCCTCATTTTCTTCTGCAGAAAATTTAGAAATCAATCAAGGAAGAAGGGAGAGAAAAACTGTCCAACAGAACTACCTTTCATATCAGCTGAGCCTGAGGTACAACACGACAAGGCGAGAGTGACTGGGCGACCGGTGCCATAGTAGGCTCTGAAGCATGTGGCCCTTAAAGGACGGGTAAAAGAATTAAGGGTTTCACCAGGTGTCTTATCCATAGACATCGATAAGCTATAGTGGCTGTAGATATTTTGTTACGACATAATGAACAGGATTCATTATTGTAGATGACCCCCAAATTAGTATCTCGTTAAATAATCACTAGTCATTTTACACCAGTTATTCTAGGTCGTTCAGAGAAACTATTATAAGTGGCAAAGCAGTAGCAACAAGTGACAAATATATCGGTCAATGGTTTGGCATTTCATACGACGAGTTGCATTTTATTGCGTAACGGGACAGATTGTCGAAATCCATTTGAATCATCACACCCTGAAACAGATCACTTTTATTTATTAGGTTAAGACGAGTCATTAAAAAAACGCTTGTGAAGTTTTGTAAGTTATACTTACCAAATCAAACAATGGGTGTGATGATAAATTTTCAAATTAATTACTATTATGTGAAACCAGTTGTGATATTTGTCATTTATCTCACTTACCTGACAAATTAATGAATTGAAAATGAGTTGATGCACACGGTAATTGCTCTGACTTGTGTTTGTTATGCAAGTCTTCATCGGACATTTACAGACACTCATTAATCACTAAACCTTTCTTAAAATTATGCTTGATCGGTCAATGCATTATGCAAAATAATCCTTCACTCTTGGGCTTTGTTCAGCTTGCATGAAACAATCGCTTGTCATTTTCGCAATGTTTCCGAAGCATGTCACAAAGTGCACGTTTCCCGTTCTACTATTGACGTTTCATCTATTAGCATATACCCTTTCTATTGACCATCAGTGTAACTTAACGAGAAACCTGACAGTTAGCGTGGTTCGTGGACAGTCTGTTTCTTTGCCCTGCAGTTTGAAGTCGATTCTAGAAAAAACTCAAACTGCAATCTGGAGAAAAGGAAACGGCGACAGTCTCGTAAAATGTTCAATCCCGGACGGATGTTTGCATCTTCAAGACAAAACACTACAAAGATATAAAGTTCTTACATATTTTGAAAAGAACTTTACATTGAATATAACAAGGGTACAACTAAACGACGCGAATACATATCATTGCGATGTATTCACTGGTACTAAACTCCAGTGTGAGGTTTCCTTAGTTCAGTTAAGCATCACAGACCAGCTTGTAACTATTGACAGTCGAAGTAGGTCAGCCTCTATAACATCCGCAAATTATACAATTGCCTCAAATTTATTGACCACTTATTCTTCGAACACTCAGACACAAAATGAGCAATTAATTACCTTGACACCGCCTAAAATAATTGAGAAATACTATATGGTACTTGCAATGTCAGCGCTGGCACTGGTCCTCTCAACTGTTTTGATCAGCTGGAAATTATTTAAAAAGAAATGCACGGATCAGACTAATTCATCATGTATTGCATTCAATCTGACGCTGGACCCGGTTAGAACAACACGTGTTGCCGGCTCAGTTAACCTGACGTTATTTCCAGAAATGGCAACGACAGGTCGCGACGGCGATATTTTGGTCCATACCGAGAATCAAACAACTTGCGGACACATTATCGGAAACACCGTCGTCAATTTATCAGATCGCCAGTCCTCTGTACTTCCTGATGTACCAGCGGTACCGAGTCCGTCCAAAGACACCGAAATGGCATCAGAACTGTGTAGGGGAGATTGCAACTCGAGTTCAATTCCAAGTTTTGAGAGTCACATCTGCCATCCACAAAAGCAGGATGCAGATCTTGAACTTGAATCATGTTCTGTGACTGAAGATCTCACTAGCCCAGGGGAGATGGTGCAAACATATCCTCTTTTTGATGAGGGAGTTCACACCGCTTCTGGAGGTTGCGTCTCTTTTCCAAGGTTCGGATCCAAAGAATCATGCTCAGGAGTACGCCAGTCTGCTTACCAAGTACCGAGAATTTTCCCACTAAAAGTTACGAGAACTTACTTTGCTACATCACCTAAACTTCCTTTAGAATCCGCTGAAAATACAGCCCGGGAATCAGACGGCGATGTTTCGATATCGAATGGCACTACACTTACGCCAAGTCTGTGCGTCAGGTATCCAAACAAAAGGGATAACGCTGAGTGTCCACAGCCTGTCGAAGAAGAGGAGCATACTTATTTCGATTTGAATGACCAAGGTCCTCCGCTGCCTCCTAGAATCCTTCACAAAAGTTTACCACGTGTATCCTGGGAAAAAATACAAGAACACGATACTGTGCAACATGAAACGGCTCTTGCAGAGTCTACAACATCCCAATCCAGTTCAATCTCAATGGATGGGCATACCTGGGAGGGGAAAGGACAAGAAAGGCTCCAGCTGAAAACTTCAGAAAGTACATCCAATTCCGTCTTTCTTTGTCGATGAGACACGGGCATCGAGAAAGAAGAGCCCCACCAGATATCGTTGACTTTCCCCCACCACCACCCTTTCCTACAGGCATCAAGTAGAAATGTAAACTATGCCCCATCTAAACATTGACGATGTAATTATAACTAACTCCAAGCCAAGCAATTCTGTCCCAGATGTTTCAGACCGCATATAAGAACTTTGTAAGTCCAATCGTATCATTGGATTACTATCTATTTCAAGAGCTTAGATGACAACAAAATGGGCTGAAATGACACATTTCACGCATTCGAAGTCTCCTTACAAGCTGACCTATCTTACACTTTTCAAAATTTTAGACGCCAATGGCCAAATAATTATCTTGGACTTGCCAATGTCTAATTAACAATTACAATTAGCTCGTACGAATACGACCATATTTTATGTAAAACAATTGTTTAGGTTTTAACATAAATAATGAACTGCTCTATGTACTCAGAACAGGTAATTATCCTGCTCATTCAAACAATCTTATAATGACTTGTATCTCTTTAAAATCGAAACACTATTTGTTGCCTTATTTGTTTCCTCCCAACTGTAAATACTATTATCAGATGATGTTTATACTAATAACATCAGTTCCGTAAATCCTTTTAATATCATTTAATACTGGCTTGTACTTTACTGCCATACGCATTTAAACAAATATCCCGATTAGCTTACAAATGAGAGTATTAAACTTGTTATTAGGCTGCCTAATGCATTCTTTCTTTTGTTTCTACATATGCTATGCTATTTAATGTTATTTTTAATTATCGCTCATGTAGATTATTCTTGTGAATGACTAAAATATGTTTCTTGTCATATTGTAAGCTCTAGATTGTAAATAATATAAAATTCAACATTATATAGCGACACAAGATTGTTTTTTAATCAATAGAAACACTATGAATAAATAAATTATTTGATGAATGAATAAATGAATAAATGAATGAATAAAAAAACGTATTAAAGATCAATGTGCGTTGTATATGTTGGTAGTCACAACTTAAGTATAATAATGTCGGCAATGATAAGGATACGTCACTTCTTGGTGTACTCGCGATTAGGGGCCCACTGCATTTATAACTATATTGAATATATAACAATAACCATATGTAAATCGTTCCATTGGCTACATTATATATCTGTACCAAAGACTTTTGCATGTTTCAAGATTTTTCAAATACTAATTTTTGAATACATTTTTCAAGAGCCCGCACTTTTTGTTTATCATGAGCTACATTACAAGGTTGAGGAATTTTACATTTTTTCAGATACTTAAAAAGATTGATATGATACTTAATTCCACACATGAAAATTATTGTAAAATGAGTACGAGTTTCCTTTTAGTCCTTCATATTCCAGTTCCTCATTTTGTGGACCATAGCTTAATACAAAAGGGAACGAAATCTTTTTTTTTCTCTATAGAATGTGTGGTAACATCCTTTTATATAATTATTAGTATAATATATAATTTTGAAAGCTTGATTCTTGTTTCATACATTTCAATTTGATAAATTATGTTTATTACCATATACAAGTTTATTGTAGGAAAATCTGTGATTGAAAATATCTAGTATGTTTGTCATATTTCCGTGACACGACAACAAGAGTTAACGTGGTCGGCAGACAAACCACGCTAATAACAACAAAGTACATCCGGGTTATTATTGCACCAAAAGTGCGCTTTGTTCGAGCTGAAACAGGTAAAGGGTCAGGTTACAGAAGGAAAAGTGTTGAAAATGATGTAATCTGATTTTAGTTTTATTAACGTAATTTATATATCATAAACACACATGTACTGTACACAATCTTATTTCGCCTATTTCAACATTTTGTGGAAACAAATTATATACCACTTAATTTGTGTAGCCATACAAACATGATATAGAGGCAAAGTAATACCATACACATCGTAATCTTCTCGACAGAGACGGCCGGACAAGTTCGGTTTATAAATGACAAAACAATTTTGATTTCTAAATGTTTTTTTATTAGTATAACGGATAATGAGAATAAATTTAGAAAGGTAAGATCGATCTCATTTTGTTTTTCAAACTTTGTCGAAAGTCTACTTGTTATTTAATGAGCGTGAAAGTGTGTAAATCTGGATGTGGGAGAGAAAAAAAAGGAGGAAAAAAAAGATTAATTATTTTAAACTCAAGAGAAAATACGAAAATCTCAGCATAATTATATTTACTTTCTCTCTCTTCCTCTCTCTTTCTATCTTCCCCCTTTTTCTCTCTCTGTAATCATAATGTAGTTGCGTGCGTGTGTATGTGTACTGGTGTGTGCGTAAGTGTGTGCGTGTGAGTGTTTGAGTGTGTGTGTGCGTGCGTGTGAGTGTATATATGTGTGTTTAAGGATGATTTCTAGATATACCTGCTAAAAAAAAAGCTTTGAATTGGCAACTCAATTTAAGTTAAGCTACTTCTTCTTGATAAATGTATTCCGTCCTTTTTAGCAATTCTCCTTTCTAATTTAACTACATCCAATATATGTCTTATTAAACTAAAAATTGTTTTGTGTGTGGAGGAGGAAGGGAGTGGTTTATCTCAACAAATGTGTTAATACCTTCCTCGTAGTGTCATCACGTAACCTTCGGAAAAATAAATGCAGCCAAGTTTCCTGATTTTAATGAAGAAAATATGAAAATGTCTGGATATAATAATTGGCCTATATCAATCTAGGCTATCAAATTAGAGATGCGTGCGTGTCATTGACTAACAAATCACTATGGTCTCTGCCTTCACGATGTTGAGCCAATTATTCTTAACAAATTATGCAACGATCTTATGTTTGATCCTGTTTGACCTCATGTATGTATGTTTGATCTCATTCTTATTTTTATTATTATATATGCATGATTTATTGAATAAAGAACAGATGTATAAGATTTGGTAAATATTTTTTTAGTCAGACTATAGTGCGCTTAGAGACACCAGTATTAAGCGCCTCATAAATATTGTGTATTATTATTATTATTATTATTATTATCTTAGTTTTAGTTTTAATATCAGTTTTCGTAATCAGTATCTCAGGACAGGCATTTCACAATGATTCTGACAAAGTGAAGAAAAAAACACGCAAAAGGTTATTAGGGTATGCTGAGACCGGAAACACCTTTGTATCTTTTAATCAATCATGCAGTTCTTAAAGATCGATGTTCTTACTTCTGCCTGTGTGCCCTTATAGAAGAGTGATTTGCCTACTGGTGTGATAGAGTCTGCATTATTCACTGTTCTTCTCGGCAGGCCACTATTACATTTTGTTTCATGTTTGAACGAGTAAACGTGAACTATGAAATAAGACGCGGGTCCATTAAATTTCAGTAGTATTGGATAGGCAACGGGTAAAATAACTAACGTAGCAGTCCAGGAAATATAGATATACAGTGTTTAAACCTTGTTTCATTGCAATGTTCATTTTGCACGAATACTGGCTGAGCTGAGAGGATGAAATAAGAAAGGAGAAAGCTCATTCTATGTATATTAAGTTCTAAAACACGAAAACGAAGATCAAATCAGGTATCTCAGAACACAATTCTCAGTGGAATATCTTGGTACTTAAGCGCCCGGGGCGAGTAATGAAATTGCGCACCCACTCCCTCACAAACTTGTTTTTGTTTCATTATATAAATATTCGAGGGAAGAAAGCGAGCGAGAAAAATAAGGACACTTTCATTGTAGAAAAGATGTTACTTCTTCATCTAATACATGATGCCCGTATATGAGTGTTTTCAGGAATCCCGTTACGTAGAATCTTTAAACCTCTAACATTTGTTCTTGTTAATATTCATGCATATAATTGATACAGAAAATAATACCAAACCAATGCAGAATATCATTTTTATTTCTTTCTGTTTTGCGAGAAAAGTAAAGTAAGCGAGCATAAATGAAAATTTCGATTATATGTTATTTCATCTTGGAATTTCACTAGCTTAGATATAGAGACAGTAAATTTTGGCACCTTGCTGCTAAAAATAACGATACTATGGGACCCAAATATGAGGATTTCCGAGCATGTTACAGCTCGAATATGAGATGAGGGTTGATCGAATATTGGAACTTTATAAATCCTCTTGGGGAGCCCCAGTCCCTCCCCTTCAACTCCCCCACCTTTTTTTTTCTTTTTTTTACTGCAACAGAGCAGTGGAGTTGCAAATGTTGCGCCTTTCTTTTCAATTCTTCTTTTCTTTTTCTCTTGGTTAAAATAATCAAAGAAATTAGCTAACAGAAAGTATTCTTACAAACTCCGAACCTTCCAAAATATCATGTATATATATTGAGACGAGACTAAGCTATATATATTTTTTTTATGGGGGGGGGGGGGGGGCACATCGACCAAGCCTTAGAAAATTTTCGCATCTAAAACCCTGATAGTCTCGTTTCTAATACAACTTACCCTTCGTATATGGGGCCCATACTCCTTAAGATCCTGGCTTTTACTCCTTTTCTCTATTTTTTTCGTTTCTTGCGCCTCCTCACTGCTGCGTTTTTTCGCACCCCCTTCTACGGCCACCCATAGCATGTGCCCCTGTCCCCCCTTTCAACTAGTACACAACTGAGTTCATTCTAATTTATATTTGAAATCGAGATCATGTTTATGAGGATTACCGTGCCATAGGGTAATTATTCAAAACACGTAACATATCACTCTTTCCCAGAACTAAACCACAGCCATGTTCATTTATCACTAGAGAAAAAAGTACTGCTTCTACATTGTCACCACATAATTGATTTTTTAGTTTCCATGTGGTGTTCCCAATTTATCTTCATATACAGTAGTTGTATAACGTAATTTTTTTTTGTATTCTCTTATGTCTCCTTGGAACGTTGGTAACTTGGGCCTCTCCATGTTGAAGCGAGGAGCTTCAGGCCGGTTCGACTCTGCTTGAACAACAGTTCTCTGGGAGCTCTCCTCATCTCTCTATGTTGGTTGTTGAGGCTCTTGCGACGAAGACATCTGAGAGACTTAATCTTTCTCTTCGATCTGGAGCTTGCAGAAACAATTCTGGCACTCATCAAGCCATAGCTCCTCCTTGTTGAATTCTTCATCGTTCTCAATCTTCTCTGTATAGGCCTCGTGTTTGGATTGGAGGTCTACGTAAGCCTGGTTGGCTTGTTTGAAAGCTTCAGATGAGAGATTCTGTGACTTTGTGAATCTCATACGCAGAAGTTTCAATACCTTGAAGGAGGTAGATAGAGCTGAGGATATGAACAATAGTCACATGCTAGCCATCATTGAGAAGAAGCTCTATGTCACAGATCGACAGATGTGGTTCCGAAAGCAAGGAGAAGGAACAACGGCGACATTAGAGGCACTGTTGAAGTGGATGGAGATTGAGTTGAGAGCAAGGATGAGATCATTTGCTCCAGTGAGGAATGATGCAGCCTCTAAGTCCAGATCCGCTGTTAGTCAGGTCACAGCATTTGAGGAAAGACAGCAAGACTATCATTGCTGGATCTGCAAGAATAAGGATGGGCACTGGACTGACCAATGCAAGACTTCCCTTGATAATTCTACAGCGGAGAGATTGGAGTTGGTGAAGAGCAGCCGAGCTTGTTATAGCTGTTTGAAGCAAGCCGGTAGAGAGCATCGAATGGCTACTTGCAAGAAAAGGAGACGGTGTCCAGAGACATACAAGGGGCAACCATGCAAGTTCTTTCATCATTCACTGTTACATCCCAGCATGGACAACAATGCAGTGGGAGTAGCCCTTGTAAGAGGAACGGAAGCCATGCTACCCGCCATCAGGGCAAGGTTCACCGGTTCAGAGCTAAAGAGCCAAGGAAACGTGCTGTTAGATTCAGGGGTCCAGATCAGCATCATCCGCCAAGGGCTCGCTGAAGACTTGGGACTGACAGGAAAGAGCATCAGTATCACAATAACCAAGGTGGGTTGTATAGAGGAATTTGTGACGACATCCTTGTATAGAGTGCCAGTCAGCTCAGTAGATGGGAAGACAATCCATAAGATATTAGCAGTGGGGTTACCGTGCATCAATGATGACATCGAGGAGGTGAACACTGCTAATCTTGCCCGTCAAGTAGGCCTCAAACCCAGAGAGTTACGTAGAGGTAGTGGGTCTATAGATCTTCTGATAGGAATTGACCACGCTATGATACACGCAGGTGAAACGAGACAACGAGGTAACTTCATCTTTAGGAAGTCACCACTTGGATGGGTGGTGTTTGGATCATCTAAGCTGAACCAGCAGTATCAGAATAGAGTGCTCAACGTGCAACTGAGTCTTCAAGGGACAGTGTTTGAACGACTACTGGTTCAAAGGGCCAGACTGATTACAGAGTCTGTTCGGAGTACTTCTTCGCTTCAGAGAACACAGAATTGCGATATGCGCCGACATATCCAAGATGTACCACCGAGTACTGATTCCAGAATCCGATCAGCACGTCCATCGGTACTTGTGGAGAGGATTAGATTCACATAGAGAACCGGATGTTTACGTGAAAACTGAAGTCATGTTTGGAGATAAGCCTGCTGCAGCAATGGCCCAGATAGCTCTGAGGAGGACAGCAGTAGAGGGAGAGTCTCAACATCCTAAGGCAGCAGAAGTACTGAAAAGTGACACGTACATGGACGACATATGTACCTCAGTAAGAACGACAGGAGACGAAAGATCTTGTCAAGGACATAGATGAGGTGCTAGCTGAGGGAGGCTTCAAGGTGAAGGGTTGGCAATCCATCGAACAGCTGAAAGATGAGACTTCTCATATGAAAACCAACGTTCTTGAGAATCTGAGTGAGGAGAAGGTTCTGGGGATGGTATGGAACCAAAACACAGATGAGTTTTCATACAGAGTGAAAAGAAGTATGATCCCAGATCTTCCAGACGAACAGAAGGCACCACCAGCAAATGGACAAAGAGACGGATACTAAGCCAGATTGCAAAGATCTTTGATCCCATAGGATTTGCTTCAGCATTACTGGTGAAAGCAAAGATAGGAATGCAACGCCTGTGGCTTAGATTGGGATGAAGAGCTACCCTCCAGAGAAAAAAAGGCAGAATGGGTAAAACTCTTCAGAGAGATGGAGAACTTAGATGGAGTGTCCTTCCAGAGATGCTTGACACCACCCGGTGCAATGAGACGACCTACATTATGTGTATTTTGTAACGCATCTGAAGAGGCGTTTGGAGCGTGTGTTTACATTCGCTGGGAGTTAGAGGATGGTACCTATGATGTTAGATTTGTGACGGCTAAATCTAGAGTAGCACCACTAAAGAAGTTGTCGCTGCCGAGATTGGAGCTACAAGCTGCAGTGGTTGCTGTTAGACTCGATGCAACCATCAGAGATGAGACCACATTAGAGTTAAGAGAGACAGTGTTCATGACAGATAACATGATAGTGCTTGGATGGGTTCGAAGTCAGGCGAGAAGTTTTAAGCCCTTTGTGTCAGCTAGAGTAGGAGAAATCCAAAGCAAGTCGAATCCCCAACAGTGGAGACATGTAAGTGGAGCAGAAAACCCAGCTGACGACATTTCGAGAGGTGTTACAGTAGAGAAGTTAGAGAGGTGTAGATGTGGTCCTCAATTTCTAAGATCGCCTGAGGAGGAGTGGCCACAGAGTGAGACGAAACCTGAGATTTCGTCAATGGACAGTGAAAGGCGTAAAATTCAACAGGTGTCGAATGTAGTATTGACATCAGACTGCATCGACTGTGAAAGAGTTTCCAGCTGGAGAAAACTGGTGAGAGTCACTGCATATGTACAGAGATTTACCCACAACATGAAGGCGAAGGTAAGATCAGGAGATGATAGAGGGAAAGTGACGGCAGGACCACTTACAGCAGCTGAGCTAGGTGATGCAGAGATGTACTGGGTCAGAGAGGCTCAGAAACCGCTACATGACAGACTGAAGAAGGGGGAGTTCAAGACTCTAACCCCTTACAAAGAGAATGGAATCATCAGAGTTGGAGGTAGAGTTGGAGAAGGCGTGATTTCGTATGACAGCAGGCATCCTGTGTTACTACCTCATCAGCATCGCATCTCTACGCTCATCACTAAGCATGTCCATGAATTGAGGCATGATGGAGTTGCGACAACGGCAGCGAAAGTGAGAAGCAACTACTGGGTGATTGGCATACATAGGCTTGCCAAGACTATCAAGCACAGGTGCGTGATGTGTCGTAAGATGCAGCACAAGGTCGAGTCGCAGTTTATGGCTGAACTACTAGAGATACGTATGACACCGTTTTCGCCTCCATTCCTGTACACTTCGTGCGACTACGTTGGGCCGTACAGCGTGAAGGTGGGGCGGAATAAGGTCGCTAAGCACTATGGAGTGATCTTCACGTGTCTTAACACAAGAGCGGTACACCTTGACCTAGCGGTAGATGTTTCTACAATGGAGTTTCTTCAGGTTCTACGTAGGTTTTTCAACCGAAGGTCATCCTGAGCGATAATGGTACCCAATTTGTGGGAGCGGTACGTGAGCTACGTGAGATGGTGCAGGGATGGGATAGCGATCTACTACGCGAGTTTTGTGCGGAGAAAGGTGAAGAGTGGAGGTTTACAACCCCTTCAGCTCCTCATCAGAATGGATGTGCTGAAGCACTTGTGAAGAGTAGTAAGTCCGCATTAAAGAAAGCTATAGGTGATCAGTTCCTCACTCCTTTTGAGTTATATACCTGTTTGGTAGAAGTAGCAAACCTTGTCAATCAGCGTCCAATAGGGAGGGTACCGAATGACCCCGAGGATGGTAGTTATCTCTGTCCCAATGATGTTTTGTTAGGGCGAGCATCCAGTAGGGTACCGCAGTGTCCGTTCAGAGAAACGAAGAATCCGCGACATAGAGTCGAATTGGTGCAACGAATCGTCGACTCATTCTGGATGGCATGGAATCGCGATGTATTTCCACTCTTAGTACCGCGAAAGAAGTGGAATGTTGATAGACGTAATCTTCGCGTAGATGACATAGTTATATTGTCAGATCAGAACGCTCCTCGAGGAAAATGGACATTAGGGAGAATTGTTGAAGTTTTTCCTGGAACTGATAATAAGATCAGAAACGTGACAGTAAAGATGGCAAATTCTGAGTATAGAAGGCCAATAAACAAAGTGGTCGTATTATATTCAGTATTATATCCAGCAGAAGGATACGAAGAGTAGATTGAACAGAAATATGTCTGTTTATAGTATTCACAGAATAACAGTTTGAAATTATGTACAAAGTTTAGTACATTTTGAATACATTTTTTGTTGAGATTTTGAGTGATATTTGCCATTTATTAGCAAATTCAGCAAAGAAAGTTTGCAGAGAAAAGTCGATTTTTGTGATATATGTATACAGAAAGCAAGCTGGTATGGAACATCCATTTGATATCTTTTGACAGGAAATGTAAATTTGTGTATTTTCATGCAACAATTGTTTTTCAGGTTCATGCAGGCTTGCAGATACCTATTCATGAGCCTTGCTAATAGTTTGGATGGTAATTTAGACTGTTAAAGTGTTAATTAAGCAGAGTGAGAAGAAGTATTTTTCACAACTTAGTTATGAGTCATTTACAGATTTTGGAGTGAAACACTGAAGAAAGTATTTGGTTCTATTTTAAATGAGAAACATTGCGTACTTTTATGAAAATGAGGTCAATTTTATTGTTGCCCTCATTGGGGGGAGGTTGTTTCAGCGAAACATGAAAGTTATTTGCTTTTTCTAAGATTTTTACAAGATACCGTATTGACCCTGACCTACTTCTAGGGTCATGTGATCTGACATATCATTTCAGACGCTTATTTAGAGGCCAGAATTCCAGGTTTAGGAAAATGGCAACGGTATTTCAGAGTCGCTAGCAATTTCCGCAAAAGAAGTGAGTAAAGCTTGGATAAGATATTATGAAGTGTATGATAATAAATTGGTGGAAATTAATGATTATTTGGTGTCACATTCGAGTACGAAGATGTGTTAGTAATGTGCATGTTAATGTGTATAGAAGTGTGCAGCGTAATGTGTACGTTTACATTGAAAGTATGTGCGGTATTTAGTTAGTGTTTAATTCACACATTTATAAGGGGGGATTTTGTGCTTTTGAAATCACCTACTAATAATGACATTAAGGTTGTTTTAGTTGACAAATATTGGTATTGACATTGAAATAAGTGTCAGATAGATAAGAGTTATGAAAGAAAAAGACATAAAGTCAGGTTTTTGGAATTTATAATGAAAGTTTCAATGAGTCAAAATAAGAATGACAAGATTGACATACTTTGAGTAAGATGGGATTTATTTATTAAGAATATATTTAAAGGTAGTCTTGACTAGGAATTTATCTATAGGCTGGGGACCTTGGTTACTTGGGTTTTTATGAGAGCAGTATTTCTGTCAAGATATGTTATTTTGACATAGAGATTAATGGGGGTTTAGGCCTTTTAGAGAGTTTTTGGATATAGTCTAGAGTCAAGACTTCTAATGAATGCTATTTAAGGCTTTTGATTATACATTACCGGATAAATGCATACTGATTTAGTGCAGTACATTTTATGTGTTATAGACATGTATACTGAGGATGCTTATTTTTATTCTACTTTCAGGTTGAATAAAATTGCTCAACTGGCATATGTGAGTTCATATACAACCAAGCGGAAACATATCCATGTCTTCATTTTTGAGCGTACCAATTACCTTGCGGGGATGTCACCACGAATTATCACGAAACTTGTGGAGACAGGACGGGTATTTTGTCTATTCAAGTTCGGTATTCCTTGGTCTATTTTCCGTGACGGTTTCTTGACATAAATTCAATTTGCAGAAAAAAAACTCTCTGTTATCTCACTTGAAATGCTTTGTCGAGACGAATGTTGATGAAAATGCTTTGGAAAATTTGGGCAATGTGCATGGTGACATTATTTGCACTGATGTCGGTATTTTGTGACCGTTCCCAAGTTGCAGCGGTCCAACAGTGTGGGACACGTGGGGGACACTATAGGGAAAATGTGACCCTCAACGTGGAACTTGGTGAAACAGCTGTGTTGCCATGCACGTTGGAAACGATTTTAGAGAGAAATCAACAGATTAATTGGAGAAGAGGAAGTGGCGACAGTCTAGTCCAATGCACAACACCATATATCTGTACGTATTATCGGCCGCATGATTCACGTTTTCATATTGTGACAGACTATGAGAAGGAGTTTAAACTAAATATCACAAATGCTCAGCTTGATGACACATCTACTTATTATTGCGATTTGTACATAAAGAGTTCGCATTCATGTGAGGCTTCTAAGGTATCATTAAACGTGACTGAACAGTACGTTAGTCCAGTAAATGAATCATCAACTGTTTCAATAATCAGTTCAACAGCCATCTCTGAAAGGATTACTACAAATCTTCCAAACGAATACTCATCGACGCCAATTGCAGGGAAACGTCATGAGACGTTTATTTATCTCACAATATTCATAGCAACACTTCTCATTTTAATGTTGTTTGCTGCAGTCTGTTGTTGTCTGTTGGGGAACAAGTTTGAAATCCATTTACGGCGAAGAAACAGTAGCAGCAGATGTGTGAACACTGGTGAAAGCAATGTGCTTGAGATGAATCGCCGGTCCTCCGTACTACCTGCAATGCCAACGGTACCGAGTCCGTCGAAAGATACTGCGATGTCATCAGATCAGCCCAGGGGAAATTGCAACTCGAGTTCAAAGTCAAGTTTTGAGAGCCACCTCGGTCATTCACAAAATCCGGATGCAGACATCCAACTTGAATCAATGTCTGATCACTCTGGAGATCTCACTAGTCAAGGAAAGATGATACAAACATATCCTCTTTTCGATGAGGGAGTTCATGCCGCTTCTGGAGATTGCGTCTCTTTCCCAAGGCTCGCTTCCGAAGAATCATGCTCAGGAGAACGTCAGTCTGGTTACGAAGTACCGAGCATTTTCGCTCATCAACTTACGAGAACATACTTTTCTACATCACCTAAACTTCCTTTAGAATCCACTGAAAATACATCCCTGGAATCAGACGACAATGTTTCAACATCGAACGGCACTACTCTTACGCCAATTCTGTGTGTCAGCCATCCAAACAAGAGGGATAACGCTGTGTATCCTGATCATGTTGACGAGGAACAGCATACATACTTAGATATGAACGACCAAGGTCCTCCGCTTCCTCCAATGAACCCTCACGAAATGCTACCATGTATATCCTCGACAACAACACACGAACACGATGCTGTGCAACATGAAACGGCTCTTGCAGAGTCTGCAACATCCCAATCCAGTCCAATCTCAATGGATGGGCATACCTGGCACAACCTGGGAGGGGGTAGAACAAGAAGGGTTCCAGCTGAAAACTTCAGAAAGTACATCCAATCCCGTCTTTCATTCTCAATTAGACACGGGCATCGAGAAAAAAGAGCTCGACCAGATATCGTTGACTTTCCCCCACCACCACCCTTTCCTACAGGCATCAAGTAGAAAAGTGAACTATGCCCTATCTAAATAATGATGATCTTATTATTGTGACCAACTCCTAGCCAAGCTTTTCACCCCTGATGTTCCAGACCGCATTTCAAAAGCTTACATAACATTATATTGGACTCGCCCTTGTCTAATTAAAAATTACAATAAGCTTGTATGAATACGATCATGTCCATGTAAATTAATTGTGTAGGTTTTAACATAATATAATTTACCGCTCTTTGTACTCAGAAGAGATACTTGTATAGCTCATTCAAAAAAACTTATAATTACTTGTTTCTCTTTAAAATCTCAAAACTATTTGTTGCCTCCCAACTGTCAAGACTATTGTCAAATTATGTTCATACTGATGGCATCAGTTTTGTTAATCCTTGTTATATCATATTCGGCTTATACTTTCCTACCATAATGCATTTAAACAAATAGCTCTACTCTATAGTTGTAAATTAGACAATTAAACTTTGTTTTCTTCATGATACTCTCAATCACAATATCATTCTTCAGTACCTTTTTGTAGTATAGGTCTGTGAAAAGATCACATTGTCTTATTAAAGACTACGTATATTATTCTGCGTAATGCAGTTTTTCTTTCGTGTCTACATATATGCTATACTGTTCTAATGTTATTTTCAACTATCACTCATCAAAATTATCCTTCTGAATGAAAAAGTGTGTTTCCTATTATTTGTTTACATTTTTATTGTAAATAATGCATAATTCAACATTATATTGCGAAGCATGATTTTTTTTGTTAAACAAATACCATTTTAATCATAATATTTCAGTTCCTCATTTTTTTTACCATTATATAGCTTAATGCAAAATTAAACGAGAACAAAAAATCGACGCTCGTAACCCCCTTTTTTTTTCTTCGGTTCTACAAAATGTTATGTTATTTAACGTTATTTTAAACTATTACTTATGAAGATTATTTTTTCGATTGACTAAGAATATTCCCTGTTATTTTTTAAAATGTTAATTGTAAGTTATACACAATTCAACATTATGTTGCAACACTTGATTGTAAAAAAAAAAATGGATACAATTCGAATGAAAGAATGGATGAATACATGAACGAATTTAATGAATGAATAAACATATTAAAGAACAATGTGTGGAACATAATTATGTTGGTAGAAACAACTTAACGATAATAATGACGGCAAAATAATGATACGCCATTGTTCAGTGTATTAGGTGCCTGCCGCATTTATATCTATACTGAATATACATCAATATCAATATGTTAATAGTTCACTGTAGACATCATCTTATTGTAGCAAGTTTTAGAGTTTTGTTTAAACACCAAAACATGAACAACCTGTTTTTCCAAGAGCCTGCACATTTTCCTTTTACCATGAGCTTCACAGAAACATGTTGTGTTCATAAGTTGTAGGAATTCTAACCTCCATTCATATAATACCAATTATTCATACTCCACTTAAATCCAGGCATGAACATTATTGTGAAATAAAGATGAGTTTCATTCTAGTCATTTTTGTTTCTGTTCCTCATGTTGTTTACCTAACTTTATGCAAAAGTTTACAAAATCTTATATTTGCTGTAAAAAATAGGCGTTAATATATATACACTGTATATATATATATATAAAATCATAATTACTATTCGATATTTGGAAAGCTTGCTTCATGCTTTATATATTGATATATCATGTGTAAATGAAATTATCTAGTATGTTTGTCAGATATACGTGACACATGTACAACTGGGCGTAATGTGGTTTGCGGACAACCCACGCTGGTAACAACAAAATACATACGGGTTATCTTTGCACCAAGCTCGCGCTTTGTTCGAGCTCATACAGATAAAGGGTCAACAGACACAAGTAAAAGTGTTGATAATTAATTTCGTCCGACATGATTTTTTTCATTACCGTAGGGTATAATATTATAACAGCACATGTACACGATTATATTATCTTATGTCAACATCTATGCCGACAAGTTATATACGTACATTTCTTAGCCATTAATACATGAAATATAAAGTAACACCATACACGTCGTAAATACAGTCATGCTGATAAATTAGGTTCATAAACGACAAAGCAGTTTTCATGTATAAAAGTTTTCATTAGTATAACGAATAATAAGAATAAATTTAGAAAACTCAATATGATGTTACTTTGTTTTTGAAACTTTGTCAAAAGTATAAATGTGATTTGAAGAGCGTAGCAGTGTGTGAGCCTGGATGGGGGGGGGGGGGAGAGAAAAGAGAGTGTCGGAACGATTTGGAGTGACAATCATGAAATGCCATCTATGTTATTTATTTGTGCCCTCATCTTAAGACAGACTGAGAAGACGAATACAACAATTTCATCATATTCATATTGACTTTCTCTTTCTCCCCCTCTTCTCTCTCCCCCTTTTGTCTTTCCCTCTATTAATACAAACGTTTAGTTGCGTGCGCGCGTCTGTGTACTTGTGTGCGTGTGTGTGTATGTTTGCATTATTGTTTCACATTCCACATAACAATATTGTCTCATACCTAAGATTTAACAGCCTGGCAGGTTAGGAATGAATTTCTCTATTTTTTTACAAAATAATATAGGAGTGAAAAATCTTGGCGGATCATTTTCATTTAGTTGATACACAGGTATTCCATTTGTAAATAGTATCCGTCTGTTATTTAACGGGAAGTTCAGTTTTGTTGCAGAGGGCGCTACAATTTTTTTGGTGAGATATACAAAACTGAGGGTCAAATTTGAAAGAATATACAATTTAGATGATAAAATCATCTTTGTTCGATCTAAATCGGTTCAGAGACGGCTGAACAAACCCATAAATATAACCATTTTTTTATATTTGTGGTGCCCCACAAATATTCGGTAATTTTGAACCAGCAAATGAAAAACGAGATAGCGCCTAATACGTTCTATTCCAGACAGTGCCAATATTTGCTTTTTGTTGGCTTTTTCGTGTTGGTTATAATACGCACAACCAGCCGGCCCGTATATTGTTATTATTGATTATTTAATTATTTAACAGTCTACTAATATTTTTGAAAGCGGAGCTGAATTGGTATGGTAGTATTCACTAATCTAAATTCACACATTTTGGGGTCTTAAATTATCTTCATAGCAGTTTCAGATTCTAAAAGGGCACCAAAAATGTCATAAATAAGAATAAGAGCAATGACCATGCTCTTTGAAGGCATTCGCGGTCACACACAAAACCTAAACTATCCCTTTTACAAAAATTGTTTGAAATAAAGGGTTTGCATTTGCACAAAAAGTGCAGAATGTATCGTCCTCGTGGATCTCGTTTGTATCTTCAAAATATATCAAATTTTCATTTTAGAACATTTTCCTACTCTAAAAAATATTGAAAATAATTGCAATAACGTAGAACATGAGTCTCGTAATATTAAATATTTGGGGAAAATAATGTTTAAGTCTATTGATAACACTTACATTTAAAAAAAGTAATTTTCATGAGAAATCGGTGACGACTGCCATGAATATTGCGATAGATATGAAGAACACTACATTTTGTAGAATCTACGTTTTTATTTTTATTTTTATTTTACTTCTGCCAAATATAATAACAGAAAAACTAAGAACATATAAACGTATTAAGGTATAATACAAAATATACAAACAATTTTAACTTCATGTCAAAATATTTTTTTTGTGTGTACATATGTACATATAATAACGAAACTTAATATTTCCATAACATATTATTATAAATTTGAAGTATTATTCAAACTATCAGTTGAAAAAAGTGCAAGAGACCGCAATCATTAGTGAAGCTTGACTAGGATGGCGGCCTAAAAAAAAATATCTTAAGGTAAAACTTAAAATGAAAAAGTGTTCAAACATTCTTTGTGTATCAGTTTATGAGTGTGCTGTGTGAGTGTATATTGTGTATGGGCGTGCGTGTGTTATGTAAGTGTGTAGCGAATAGTGGATGTGTACGTAGCTCTCTGTTGTATGATGGAGTGGAAACAGAATGTAGCCTTTTCGATAAAGGAAGCCAAAAATACGAAAAAGAATACGAAATTTGCAAACATGAATTGCAATGTGACCAATATTTGAGATATGGATGATAATTGTCTACTGCATGTTAAAAAGATGTTTAAGAGATGCTTTAAAAGAATAGAGAGATGAACACTGCCTTATTGAATTTGGTCAGGAGTTCCAAACATCTGGTCCATGATGTCTTACTGATTTTGGGGCTTAAATTATTTTTGGATATTCTGAGTGATAATCTGTTGAACAGCGGGTGGGATATGTGTGAATGTTTGAGTTTAAACTGTAAATGTTGTGAAATAGGGATGGTAGTGGATTATGAGAATATTTATACATATAATTCACAGCATTCACCAAAAGATGACCAGGTAAAGTGATGAACGTATTACTAAAAATCATATACCGTAGTTAATTTTCTTAACGTTAATTAATCCTTCTCTTTTATATCAATACATTCGGTATAAGAAAGTAATATAGCAGGGTGCTTCTTTTGATATTAAGTATTTCTTGTAAATATCATTATATTATTGTTCATTCCTTTTCTCGTTTGTTATGTATGGCGTAGCTAAGTTCCCTGATTGTGAATAATGAAAATATGAAAATGTATTCATACAATAATTGTTGAATATCAATCTGGGCTATCAAATAGGAATGCGTGCGTGTCAGTTGAAAACAAATCACTTTGGTTTCTTTCTTCAAGAAGTTGAGCCAATTATACTTAACAAATCATGCAACATCAATTATCTTTTCGTTTCAATATCGGTTCTCGTTATCAATATCTCATGACATGTATTTCGCAATAATCGTGACTTCCTGAGATAAACCACGCAATAGGTTACTAGGGTATGCTGAGATCAGAAAAACTTTTTTTTTAAAGCAATCATGCAGTTCTAAAGATTTTAAGGTTTTTACTTCTCCCTGTTTGCCCTTATAGAAGAGTGACAAATTGTCCAACTACTGTGATAAAGTCTACACTAGTCACTGTTGTACCCGTCAGGCCACTAGTATATTTTGTATCATGTTTAAACGAGAAAACGTGAACTATTAAATAAGATGTAGGTCCATTATATATTACTAGTATAGAATATTCAACCGGTGATGTATGGTTGAACTAACTAACGTAGCAGTCCAGAAAAAACAAATTGTTTAAACCATGTTTCATTGCAATGTTCACGTTGCACGAATGCTACCTGAGATGGCAGGGTAAAATACTCAATGAGGAGGAGAAGAAAAAGAAGAACGAGAAGGAGGAAGAGGAGAAGTACAAAGAAGAAAAGGAAAAAGGAAAGAAAAGGGAGAAGAAGAAGAAGCAGAAGAAGAAGAAGAAGAAGAAGAAGAAGAAAAAGAAGAAAGTAGATCTCATACTATGTATATTAAGTGCTAAACAAAGATCAGATCAGTTACCTCAGAACATCAGTGGCGTATCTGGGTATTTCAGCGTCAGGGACAAGCAATGAAATTGCCTCCTTCCCTTGCTGGTAAATATGATGCTATTCTTGAACCTAAATATGAGGATATCGGAGCATGTCACTGCCCGAATATGAGATGATGATTGATCGAATATTGGAACTCTTTAAATCTCCGGGGAAGCCCCAGCCCCTTCCCCTTTTCTCCCCTGCCTCGTATGTTTATGACTGTAACAGAGCAGTGGAGTTGCAAATGTTAAAGCACCCCTTCTCCAGCCGCCCATGGCATGTGCCCCTGTCCCTCCTTTCGATTAGTACACAACTGGGTCCATTCTTATGACTAATATTGAGGTTTACTGTGCCATAGGGTAATTATTCAAAACACATTCTTTCTCAGAACTAAACCACAGCCAAGTTCATTTATCAATAGAGAAAAAAGTACTGCTTCTACATTGTCACCACATATTTGTTTTTAGTTTCGATGTCGTGTCTTCCCAATTTATCTTCATAAACAGTAGTTGTATAACGTAACTTTTCTGATTACTTTGCGGGGGTGTCACCACGAATTATCACGATACTTGTAGAGACAAGACGGGTATTTTTTCTATTTAGTTGGGTATTCCCTGGTCAACTTTCAGTGATGATTTCTGGACATAATTTCAATCTGCAGGAGAGAACCCTCCGTTATCTCACTTGATTTGCTCTGTCGAGACGAATGTTGATAAAAATGTTTTGGAAAATGTGGACAATGCTCATGTTTATATTATTTGCACTGATGTCAATGTTTTGTGACCGTTCCCAAGTTGCAGCGGTCCAGCAGTGTGGGACATGGATAAATTTGACCCTCAACGTGGAACTTGGTGAAACAGCTGTGTTGCCATGCACGTTGCAACCGATTTTAGAGAAAAAGCAACGGATTATATGGAGAAGAGGAAGTGGCGACAGTCTAGTTGAATGCACAACACCACATATCTGCACGTATTATCAAACGCATGATCCACGTCTTCATATTGTGACAGACTATGAGAAGGAGTTTAAACTGAATATCACAAATGTTCAGGTTGATGACATTACTACTTATCATTGCCATTTGTACAAAAACAGTTCGTGTGAAGCCTCTAAGGTAACATTAAAAGTAACAGAAAAGTACGTCAGTCCAGTGATTCATGATTCATCAACTATTTCAGTAATCCGATCAACAGTAATCTCTGAAATGATAATTACAAATCTCCCAAACGAATACCCATCGACGCCAATTACAGTGAAACACCATGGAACGTTTATCTTTCTAACAATCTTCATAGCAACACTTCTCATTTTAATGTTATTTGCTGCTGTCTGTTGTTGTCTGTTTGTGACCAAGTTTGAAATCCATTTACGCCCAGGAAACAATAGCATCAGATTCGTTAACACTAATGAAAGTAATATGCTTGAAATGAAACTCATGGGCGAAGTAGGTGACGGACATTTGAGTGAAGACAACGACCGAGATGGTAAGCTGCTCGACACAAGAGAAAACCGACAATTGGACCCGCTAAGAGCACAGTCAGACCGCCTCATAGATATTCAGACGGAGAAAGAACGTTTGAATAAAAAATCAGGAAGCTCTGAAGATAACTATGAAATAGTGACCTGCCCTGATCCAACATATTTTGGGGTAAATGATTCGAATTGCGAATACGATGTTTTTTCCAGCATCGGCAGTTCTAAGCGACCGGCTTCAGCAGGTTCAAGAAGCATTGAGAAATCTGAAATCATCGGCGAAGATAGGCAAATTCTCAGCATCAAGCAAGACCAGCTGACATTAGCCTCCAACAGGGGATCATCTGCCTCGTCCGCTTTATTACAGCGGGTCTCTGACACTGAGACGACCTCAGATTGTCCAAAGGGTACAGACAAGCAAGGCCTATCTGAAGGGACACCTTTACCACCAACACCTGCACATCTACTTAAACAGCGATTCAAGCATTTGTCCTATCCGCCTTCACTTGGTGAATCAAAAATCATTATCTCATCAGATGCCGTCTCAGCTACTAAGTTGTATCCACCCCCAATGGTAACAACTAGCAGAGGAAGGCTGATCGCCTCACGAAGGAGTGAGGAGAAGGCGGAAAGGGTCGCTACATTTCACAACTTTGAAATGCTAGAGCAGCAACATCCGTTTGATACGGGAGAATATTGGAATAGAGAGTCCCATTCCACACCACAACCACAGCCACCACCATTACCACCGCTAACTTTACCAAGAACGCTACCACATCCACCACTAAAACCGCAACCATCGGCACCAGTACCACCTCACCCCTTGCAACCTGAATTACAAGATGGATACAACTCACTGCTTGGGATGGCCTATGATGGAACATACGACAGGCTCAAACGCTAAGAACTTAATTGTAACTCTGATTATGGAAATAAAGTTAGGAAGGGTATTCCTTGAAGATAATTTCAAATTATACGTAGATATTACGTCATTAAACCCACTTTGTAGTACTTAATTAATTTCGGCATATAAAAATGAAAAGTACCGAAGCGTAAAGATGTATACTCCTACCAAAACGAAAAAAGAAAACTAGAAATTTAATTCATCATGGGGACGAATTAGGTGGTCTGTCTTTACTTCTTATGATAGATTTGAGAATGGGAGAAGTTATAAAGACACGTTAACAATGATGATCATGATGAACATGATGATGATCATGATAGTAATGGTGATGATGACGATGATAATGTTAGATGATGATAATAACGATAATGTTAATGATATTGATGATCATGAACATGATCCTGACATTTTATCGAAAAAATGAGGGGTGATTTAGGTAACATATAGTCTCAGCTACAACATACTGAATTTTGGGAGAAAACTGTTGAATAACAACCGAGATACTGGTCAAATCACATTGTCATGCAGCTTCATGTTTTGAAAAAACTGACCTCCCATCATAGACATAACACGCAAATATGACAAATTATGCATTGTCGCCTTTAATCTAATATTTCACTATGATGACATCATTTAAATGAGCTACAGCTACAACTTATCAAAATCTGGGAGAAATTCGATCACCGATAAGCGAGATAATCTCAATTAAACAAAGATAAAAATGACGTCATCAACAAAATACATTTGTTTGAGTTCAGAGGCCATTATGATGACGTCATAAGTTCATTGAGGGTCAAATGAGACATAAAATCACATCTACAATTCATACTCTATCAAAATATGAAAATGAAATTAGGGGTCAATGGGCATCTTAAAGAGCTACAATGGATTTTGTATAGGCATGTTTTTGCCCATATATGCTATGTATTACAAGAGTTCACACGCAAGTACATGTATCTTAAACGGACGCTCATTCCGTTATTAATGTTCACAAACAGGTGAACAAGGTATCAAAATGCTTGGAAAAATGTGCCAAATATGATGAACGAGAAAATTTGGCGATTCTATGTTGCAAAATGCCATGACGTGCGAAAACGCGCGCGCATGCGCGTGTGCGCGTTTTTTTGCGAAATGTTTAATATGACCTTATTCGTACTCTCGTTTAATAGTTAAGTGATTTTGAGCATTTTAAAATTTTAACGCGCGCGTACGCGCATGATCTTTATTTGACCTTTGGTGTCATGACCTGTTGCCCCTTGACCTGAAGTATATGTGATATGAATATGATTGACCTTTGATGACGCGTCATGAAGATATGATGGATAATGTGATTTCACAAAATGGCGCCTGGATGACGTCATGAAGACTTGATGACCTTGAAAGTCATGACAATGACCTATGACTGTGCCAAAATTGAACGAAAATGACTGAACTGATCTTGAGTTATCCTAGGCAGAAAAAAGTGGGGAGAAATAAACCAAAATAAATAAAGAAATAAAGAAAGAAAAATCCTGACGAAACTAATAGGTGATCTGTCGTTGACAGACCACCTAACAAGAGTAAACTGCATACACAACGTTTATTTTCGTATCTTTAAAGAAAAATGAACTTGTTTTTTACGCATGGACTATTCATACTTTAACATTCACTTAAAGTTGTCACTTTCAATAATGATATCAACAATTTTTTATTCATTGTTCACCATTGTTGTATGTTTAAACTGACGAACTAACCATCGTGATGCACATTGACTATTGGTCGAACAATTGATGTAATCATTCGAAAATGTAAATAAATTTTGAAAAATGAATACAGTGCACCACCTGAGTAGTTAAGCACGGCCCAATAGTGGTCAAGCCCACATATACCGGTGCATCATTACCATTCAGCAAGCGAGCAATCCACTGAACTTCTAACAACAAAACAGGGCCGGTAGAATTATTTTAAAAAGTGAATCCTCTCAATCGCATTTTAATAATGATTAGAATGGAATTCCCTACTGTCCAGACGTAATAATGGTTGTATGCACTTAAATGTGATCGTCCGCAAATCTTTGCTTAGTTGGGCTACTTCTTATTTCGGGGAGTCTTTCAATAATTGTAAATACCTATTATTTATAAGAGCTCAAGGAAATATATTTCTACCAAAACCTAGGAGTGAGAGTTGCCGAATAATGTTTTTATATCGAGGTTCATGTAAATAGTATGACCTGTATGTACCTACTGATATTAAATTGTAAAATAACTTAAACATTTTTTTTAACAAACACTTGAATAAACGAACTCAATTTGGGTTTGATTTCTAAAGGGAGATGCCTGCTTAGTCGATGCAAATGCAGGAGATGGGGAAGGCTTATTATAGTTCTAGTTGTGTTTAGTGATTTCTAAATGTCTTCAATTTAATGTCTAAAAGTAGAATTGTTGTATGTTTTGTGGTTATGTACATCCACTTTAACAAATAATGTCTGGACCCCCAGGTAGAACAAATTTGTCATGTTAACAAAGCTGAGTGGGCAATCTAGCCTTTCTTAATATTTTCGATTTGACATTCTGTACAATTCTGTTCTGTATGTATTGTTTTTATATTGTGATTCGTGAAAATAAATACCATACCACACCATCACCAATTGCTATCTTTATTATTATTTAATTAATTGATTATTAATTTTAACTTTCAAACACAACTACTGACCTGTTCACCATCTGTTCCCTAAACATAATTTCGGAGGTTAAATGTTAATCTACGTCATCAGTTAGGCATGACCGAAACCTCCTGAAAGGGAATTGCATATTGAAGGTGCTGGGAAAAACAGTCCGAAAGAAAAAGAAGATCTATGCATGTAGAAAGTTTATCTCATTAAATCATGAGAAATGTCTCGCTCTTGGAAAGCTTGTTTCTGGACATCTCTCTTGACCCAATGGACAAGTTTGATTAATGAGCCTTTTACTTTCAGTTTGGATCGACACGCCGTTCTAGAGTTTGGGGCTCTGGTCGAGTAATGATAATTACCTCGTCCCTGTATTTCCCTAACCACTATTTCCTTCCCAAGGTACATTTTCTATCAGACCAGTTTTATATGAGCATTAGGGGCATTTCCCTTAAATCTGAATCGAATGTTGCAAAGGGGAAAAAACTCTTTCGAGAAAAATATTATCACTCTCCCTTCCAAGCCCCGTAGACATTAACAGACGTTAATGAATTTAAATTGAAAATCAAGGGAATTTATGTTAATTTATTTTCATTATCGTTTAAACAAAAAAACGATGGAAATTGTATTTGCCTATATCTCATGCAGGTACCTAAACAGTATGCTCTGATATTCTACATCTATTAAATCCGCAGTAGATAATACGAATAATTTGGTAAGTTGAACAAAATGTCCATACAATTCTCCCTTTTAAGATTTGTTTACACCAGATTTTAGTGGAATAACTTTTTATGATCTCAGAACTGTAAATCGCACAAAAGCATCGCTGGTAATCATAATTTAAAAAAAGTGGCTTCCAGTATTAAACAAACTGCATTGGAATAAAGCAAACCTGATTTTGTTTTAATTTCTTTGATTTTTGTTGTTGTTGGTTTTGTTGAGTTTTTATTTTTTTAATCATTCGCCAACATCCCATGGGGTAAAACCTGCGGAAAATCTGTGTGTGATATCAAAGATGATAGCAACCTTTTATTTGAGTGTATTAAATCAGAAGAGGGCGCTCTTGTTAAAAGAAGTCAGGAGAAAAGGGATCCTTTTTTAACAAATAGACTCTTTTGTATTATCATTTTTTTCATATACCATTTTACTATTTTCTCCACTCTAGTTAAGAGAAAGAAAGAAATCCACAGCTGGATCGGAAAAGTACCAATATCTTGTCAGCCCCATGAATTGGTTTTGAGTAGAGGGTAGTAATATTATGCAGTCCCTTTTGTAGGACATTCTGCTTGTTTTCAGTCGCTTTCTAATGAGCTTTGGTGAAACTTAAGATGCCGGCCTGCTGCTTCATTTTGTCAAAGTAGTGCAGCATAGATATGACGGGTACCCTCAATATATCCATCGTTTAATTGAATTGAATTAAATTTATTTTCTTCTGCAAGATACAAATCAAATTTCAGCGATACAACATATACAAAATAATAACAATTCTGTTAAATGTGTGCACAATAAAATAATAATAAGAAATATGTACTTGTCACGGGGATGGGAATAAAGATGCCGCAAAATACGGAAATGATATTGCCCTAAAACAAAACTAACATAGCAAATCCGCGTAACACATAGGTTGCCTCTGTCACCCCCCTCCAAAAAAAAATATATAGGAAGAACAGAAACAAATATATAGAAAACAAATTGATAGTACTCGTGACTATCAAAACCACAATCCCGTGCAGAAAAGGAAAACAAAAAGACGAACAAAAAAGAAGAGTACTCGTATGACAATGAAAGCAAGCTGATATGTCCACAACTGATTTCTTTTTTTATTGTTGCTTATAACTGACGTATACCGATAGTTTATCACGTGACGTTTCGTTGTTCAATAAGCAACATTCGCACCATAACTCAAACATGTAATTGCATTTAGACAGGAAAAGAAACCAAAGCTTGATAAATGTACGTTTGAAACACGAGTGCTCGCACACTTCAGTGTATGCAAGTAGTTGTTTAGTAAAAACAAAAATCCTTTTTAATCCTACTTTTGGACAAAGTGTTGCACAGAACGTCGGCACGGTATACCTACGACATAACTGCTATTTTCTGGACGAGTACTGCACAGTACAATTTTGTATTGTATGTTATCCACTCTAATCGGATAGGCCTAGGCACAAAGATGGCTACCAGTAATTTGTCTAAGCTCCTTGCTCTCCTGGTTTTGTTATTCTCCGACAGCTCTAAAGCATCTACATGTGTGCAGTGTTTTCCAGAAAACATGGATATCGAGACGACTGCTCAAAGTGATGTTCACATATATTGTCTCCTCGATGAAGAGCTAAGACCAAATGCAAGCTTTACTTTGAACAAAGATGGAAGAGAATTTGGAGTATGTTCCTTGGCCATGTTGACTAGGTGTGGGAATAGCAGTAAATGTAACTTAATGTACAAGGGTGACGAAGAAGTGTACGCCTATGACGGCAGAAAGGACAAGAGAGAATACATTGATACTGTGAATATTCAACCCGCTTATCCTTCCTACAATCCAAAACCTATGGAACCTTCTGATCGACCATCACCCACTTGCTCCATGCTTTTGAGAAAGAAAGCCCTTTCCGTAGATGCAGTCTGTGAGTGGAGCTTTGTGCAAGAAGACATGGCCGTGTCACTAATCATAATGAATAAAACAGTCACCGAAACAGTTTTTTCACCAGGAAATCACAGTGAACAGCTCTTTTTCTAATATATTATTTGGTAAAAACAAAGTCTTTGCAATATTTACCTTAAATGATTTATCATCGAACATCATTCCTTTAACTTGTTACACTTCAAGAGAGAAAGGAATTAAATCATGTGGGTATCCAACTATGTTAGAAATAATGGACCATATAATTGTCTGTCAACGACAAAGTGCAGTTCAGATGTATGTTTTTCTGATAAGAGGCAGCAATGGACACATAATCAAGATAAACTCAAATCAGCCAAGCACGATTGAAAGAAATATGATTGACGGCGATGACACATTTGTGATTTGTGGGAAAGAGGCAGATGATGCGATAGAAGTGAACCGTATTGCAAAAGTTAAACTGAACCAAGAGAGCGATTGTTACACTGCAAAGGCTGAACATAAGTCTGACGAGATAGTCGTTACCATTTCTCCCGGTTGTTCACCAACTTATGATAATGATAATGCAACTTCTAGAGTCATTAACACTATCAATATGACCGAAGGAGGATCAACGAGTTCCGAGTCACAAACAAATGTGACAAAAGAAACGCGAATCAATACAACACCTATATCCACCCCTAAAGACATTTGTAACGAAGACAAATCACGGTTCAATAATGGTGCGTTTGTTTACGGCGTGCTCGCGTCTATAGGTTTCGTGGTCTTAGCTTTTAGCTCTGAGGCTTTCTTACATAGGAGACAACAAGTGAAAGAGGGCAAAATGCGATGGTGCTCGAAACAATCACCCGTGGTGAAAAGTCCAGGTAGTACAGGTGTATTGGAGGCAGAGTCAGACATCCCCAAAAGGGATATTTCTGAAACGCGAGAACATGGACCGCCGTATTTGCCTCCAAGTTCTTGCATAGGTTCTCGAGAAAGGGAAGCTATGGGAGGGCACCCTACTGCTGAACATGGCGAGAGACAGAGACCCCCTAATCCCCCAAAGGAATCGCAAATGGGTTCTAGAGTAAATAACTCAACAGACTGTACCCTCCATGATGCAGATGGCAGTCGTGTACAACTCAAAATTAAAGATGTTACCACCCCTACCCAGTCTAAGTTCATGAGAAATGAGGAGACGGTATATGCAGATCGTATTTATAATACAGCGGTATAAAAAAAAATGGACGTTCTTAATAATATATTTATATATAAATATATACATAAGGATCGCTGTTGTAACAAACTCTCATTATAGCAAGGAAGTTTTGCGTGTCCCAAATGAATTATATTTAATTGTTTATTTTGTTAATCCTATTTTCCATTTCAGCATAATATTTTTCCAGAATACATGGAAGGAAAAAATATGATGGGAATAAAATATGTAATCATTGCTATTCTTACGCAAAATTTACCAAAATCGTCCAGAATAATAGTTCAAATGAAAATTACTCAAATCACATCAGATTCCTTACGAGATATTCCTTAACCCTTACTGTACTGGAGGGGGAGGGGGGGGGGGGGGGGGGGCTGGGAGGCCCCCCCCCCTCGACATTTTCAGAGATTGTGCCGCAATCGCTAGGAATTTTGAATTGTCGTTTCATGACTTTTTTTCCTCAAGTCTTACGCACATTTTGATAGCATTTTTGTCGAAATCGGATATACCCGTAAGGTGTTACATAACAATTAGTATGCGCATGTCATAAAAAGTGAAATAATTGCATATATTCATGTACAAGCAGATATGTGAAGATATGAATTGATATCAAATTGCTTTTATATGTTTCTCAAAATAACTTGATGTATTTCAGAACAAAAGAATACATTAGAAATAAAACAATAGATATAATAAGAAATAAAAAGCAATAAAATACATAAGAAAATAAATAGTTGAAAATCGCATCAAATTTGCACAAATTATCCCTATTAATTACATTAAATAACTATTTTGTGTTAGAAAAGAAGTTTCATTTGAATAATGAGTTTCAACATTCAAAAAGTGGAGTCTGACAATTTTTGTTATGATTCTAGTTCCCTATGTATATTTCCAGATTTGATATTCATCAATGCGTATTCATAATTTATGCAAATTAACCTGTGCATTTTCAAATATCATAAAAATAAAGAAACCTCATGAATTTGAGATGAAAGAAACATTTATCCAATACATTTTCAAGATTCTTCACAAGTATACGGACAAATGTGTAAAGTTCTCTGTAAAATGCATAAAATTAGCTTTTTGCATAATTAATGAGGCTATAACGACAAAAAATTGCATATTAGGAAAAAACTAATTATACCATCTTGTTCCTTACGTGAATATCTACAAACATGAAAATGTTCGCTTTAATCGAACATTCGACGCCGAGATCATAGGGGGGGGGGGGGCCTCCCAGGCCCCCCCCCCCCCAGTCAGAGAGTACTCGAAATAGCCCAGTACAGTAAGGGTTAATCTGCAATAGTTTTTATGTTTATCTAAGTAACTAGATTGCAAGTGTATAATGAGATTGATGTAAAGAGATTTGCAATTTCAGAAAGACTCTTCGTGAAACTTAGATACAGAAACCAATACAAATCTAAGGTTTCACTTCTATTCAAACTAAAACATGTATGCATGGTAATTAGCAGTAAGGCAGAGTTCATCAAGATCCTCTCATGGTCAATTTTCTAATGCTGTTGAATCTCGCAAATCGTGAAGTTTTCTTTGCGGAAGAAGTTTACCGTGAAAAAAAGATAACTACTCAAACTATATACCTGAGACAATCATTTTGATAACACATTTAGAATAATTGATGAATTTCCAAGGAAGGACAGAAATGCCTCAAAATGCTAAAATCGCACTCCTCTTACGAAAAATGAAAAAAATACGCGTAACATGTAGGTTGCCTAAAAGCAACGGTAGCTCTCAACGCTATAGGTCATGAACAAAATGTTTGTAAACGAGATTAAAATAAGGGAGAAGTTGACCAACGCCAAGGTGCAGTTCAGATTGATGTCTTGATAATCAAAGGCAGCAATGGACAAATATTCAAGGTAAACTCAAATAGGCCCAGCAAAATTGCAGAAGTATGTTCGACGGTGATGAAACTTTTGTGATATGTGGTAAAGAGATAATGATGCGATAGAAGTGAATCTTATTGAAAAGGTTAAATTAAACCAAGAGAGAAATTGTTACATTGCTGTGAAGGAAAATGAGTCTGACGAGACAGTTGTTACCATTTCTTCCGATTTTTCACCAACTTATGATAACGAAATGCTCCTAGATTCATTAACACTATCAAAATGACCGAAGGAGGTTCATCGAATTTGGAGTCACGAATAAATGTGATCAAGGAACACGAATTAATATATCACCTCTGGAGACATTTTCAACGAAGACAACGCAAGGGGTAGTATCTGTTCTACGTCGTACTCGCGTTTATAGGTTTCGTGGTCTTAGTTTTTAGCACTGAGGTTAATATAAACTCCGGGGTCTTACGGTGAGTAAAAGAGAAAAAGACATATTGGAAATTTCCGGCCGGTGCCCGGGCGGCTCCCGTACAGTTCCTACGGGCGCTGAGGTGCTAAGTTGGTTATGCCTAGGTCACTATACTCTACGGCTAGGATACGGCGGCCGTACGACCCCAAACTCCAGATATACTTGCGGCGGCCTGAGGGTCACCATATGGCGTATCCCTATCTTTACAGGCCATCCGGGTCGCCGTGGGATTATAACGCAGAGTTATAACTATTTTCATTTCTAGTTTTGCCGTAGAGATTAGACACACCGTAGCCATGACGTAGAGCGGTTCCACGGCGACCGTACGTCGGGCGTACCGTAGCCTTGCATTTTATATACTCCAGGGGTGAAGCTGTAGCATCAGTCTGGCCGCACGATCGCCATATGGTGCCCATTCGGCCGGCTTGCGAGCACCTTGCAGCTACCTTGCGTCTGCCGTAGTATTTGTCAAAAAGCTACGACCGCCGCTTTAAGACGGCGCGGCGGGTGCGGAGATTGCACGGCTACTTCAATTAAATTGCACGATTTCTCCATAATCTCCGAGCAGCCTCTGTACGGATTTACCCCGGCCTTAATACAAGAAATAGCACAATGCTCGTAGATAATGTAAACAAAAACATCGTAGCCCGTAGCCTCCTACGATGCACCCCCCAAAAAAAATCACACGAAAAATCGTAGACTAATATATCGTACGGCGCCCGGAGCAAATGTAATCCAGGCATAAGGTGACATTGCGTCATCCCTTTAAAGGCCGTACTGCAGTCGCAGATTTTGTGTCTCATAAAATTCAAAATACACCGTGCGGCTACCCTAACATATGTGACCGCTACTGTATGTGACCGTAGGAATGCTGCAGCGGTCCTATAATTGCTATTGGCCGTAGATATTTTAGACAGCATGGCCGCCACGGCAGATGTGACCTAGGCATAAAATTCCCAATTCTCCCTGCGTTTTCATCTGACCGTTAGGCCGGAGCAAACCAGTGAAGCGCTTTGTGGGGCACCTCCCGTGCGGGCTCCGGATGGTGCCCGGATGGCCCCTCACGATTTTTTCTATCTACTCCCAATGTACAGCGCAGCTTTAAATACAGGAGGCGCGGATATCAGAGGACACATAGTTCGATGCACTGCACGGAACCTATCCGGGCGCCTTGAAGAACCCGGCCGGGTCTCGGGAGTCATGGGATCCATCTGTTAATCGGACGGAGCCCGTAAACTTACCGGCCGGAACCCTCACGGGCGCCTTGCATTTTAACTCGACCAATTTTCACAAATATGTGACCACACATGCAAAGAAATGAAAATCGGAAGAGTTTGTACGGTATCTAAAGTCCAGGGCAAGACGACGGGTGGGGAACATTGGTCGAGTTAATATGCAAGGCGTCCGTAAGGGTGCCCGCCGAGTGCCGGTCCGGTGCCGGCTGGGTGCCGACCGGTAAGCTTACGGGCTCTGTCCGATGAAGAGGTGCACTCCATAGCCCCCGGCGCCTGGTCGGGTCGTCAAGGCGCCTGGTTGGGTGCCGTGCGGTTCTGAACTATGTGTTCTCTGACATCCGTGCCTCCTGTATTTAAAGCTTCGTTGTACACTGAGAATCAACAGAAAAAATCGTGAGGGGCCCCCTTTAGTCAGTACGGGGCCTTACGGTGTCCCACGGTCCCTTTACGGGCCTTCTACGGCCTTACGGTCAGACGAAGAAGACGCCAGGAAGGGGGGGGGGGGGAGACGTCTCCATGTGAAGAAGAAGATCTGTGGATATTTGGGGGTCGTTTGTACAAATGCTATCTCCGAAGTGGCTTATATATATCAATATTTCAAGTTTTTGTTGTTGAAGCATAATTAACATCATACTCCAATCAAATTTCTTAATTTTAAACTTTTTTTCATTTATTATGATATACCTTCTTTGTCCTATAAGACAAAGCATTTAATCTTGTTTGTTTACTTCAATTTTTGGTTTTAATTTTCCGACATTCCAATGTTATTCTTTATTTTTTAGCCAACAAACCTTCCTGTTCTTGAGAACCTGCCAATCGTAGTCAGTAAGCTGTCATGCAGTGATGCATATTGGTTAGATGACTGCCATGTGGAATTCTCTGTGGACGGCCTGTGTGATGGTGTGGCTTATACAAATGGCGTCGAGTGATGTAAGTCCCCTGTTGCTTTCTGTATCTTATAATTGTCAGCGCCATCTATAGTCAGACTTTGGTCAAATAGGTTTTAGTATGCCACAACATGGCATACTCAAAAGCGTTAATATAGACGGGAAATCCTGTAGTCAAATACTTAAACTCTTGTAGGTTGCCGGAGCTAAAGCAATGAAAGTAACTGAAATTATGTCCAAAAAAGACAATAAACAACAATTTTAGCATAAATATTTAACATTCTTATCAAAATTAAAATGAATTAAAAATACTTGACAGATCGTTTGTGCTTATACATGCATGCAATATTACTAATTGAATAAGATAATCTTGATTCCATATTGAAATAAAGACGAAATAAATTGGATCGGTATTTCGCAATATCTTGATCATTGTATTAAATTATTTTTGTAATGGCCTTTGGTCGAACTGGATGTATATACCCATGCCAATTAATTCCTTCCTTATGAAGACAAGTCGATACAAACAATGAAATAAATTGATTAGTATGACAGAAATGCCTGATATTGCTCACTTTCCGAAGTTCATTCACCTCAGACATACTGTATTCATTTTTGTCTGACATACAAATTTATTTCATTTTCTATTACTAAATTAGCCAGTGTCATATATGGAAATGAATGAATACGTAAAATCAAATCAAATGAAATAACTATAATTATAAAACGAAATCAAATTAAATGAATTAAGATAAACTATAGCAATATTTATAATAATCAATACCAATAATAATAATAATCAAAACAATAATAATTATAATAATATTAATAATAATAATATAAATGGTAATGATTTTCTCGGCTTATAAAGCGGTTAATACATCAACGAGGTTTCAAAAGTGAAACGAAATCTAATATACAAAACAAATACAGCATAATGAAATAAGATAATGTTAAATCCATTCGTCTATTTCCTTCTTTTCAGACACAACGCCGAAACCGTCCGTCATCGGGTCACTAGCCTACGCCGGTTTAGGAACCATTTTCATTGCCTTAGCTGGTGCTTTTGCTATCCACTGGATCAGGAGATGGACGAATCCCCATCTTACCCATTCCAATCTCACAGAGATTGTCGAAGATGCACCTTCAAGCAAGAAGTTGTCTCTAACTTGACCTACAAAATAAGTGATCGTTCACCTTTCGCTGCGCCTTAACTTTGGATCAAATTTATGATCAACATGGCCATTTTAAAGACGAGAACAAGCAGACCTGAACAGACCTGTCTGGTTTCCTGTTTTACTTTGGTAACGACAAAGCAAGAGTATTGAAGAAGACCCTTGGTACTGATCTTTGTAAGATACAAAATGGTAGGCAGTTTCCATGCGCAGTAGGTCATAAATCGCTTACACTGGACTTGGTGGAAATAAGTCTCATCTAATGGGCGTACATGTCTTGTACAGAGCAAACTGGATGTCCCAGCAAGAAATACCCCCAATCCATTGAGAGTCTTCGGCTGAGGCAAATATAGCTGACACTGATGTTGGAGGAGGGTCCATTTTATTGCATAAGCCCCTTGTGTCGTACAAGTGAAGATCACTTCAGTTAATTTATATCTGTTTTTATTCAGTAAATATACAAATAATGTCGACCCCCATGAGAACCTATGATTGTCCTTAACGACAAGTTGGATTCTCATTTAGCCTTGTCGAACGGACTATTGCATACAACACAAAACGGTTCATTCTTGTACATTTACTTGCATCTCGTCACACCGGAAGAACATTTTTCAAAGTGTGCGTGATGGGGTCCCATTTATATGGAACCGAGACTGAGACCACTCACCGAAGAGGAGACCTTTGTTAGATCTTAAGTGTCAATCCGTCATAGAACGATGTCACTTATTGTAAACAAATTAAAGTTTACATTATGGTCGTGGAATCAGGAGACGATTTATAAGTATGATTAAAAGGACAGTACTTACTACTTTCGACGTACTTCAGAGTAGGAGCGTATGGCAAGCCAAATGCCCAATAATTCGAAAACTCAGTATCAGTTTGGAGCGTAAATTCAGTTTGTCGATAAAAACCCACATATCTAACGAAAGAAGGTGTTATTTTTATCATTAGATAAACTCTGCATAACAAAATTAGTTCGACAAAATTTCTGCTTACCAAATTTAAGTAAGCAGAATTCTCGACGAATTCATTTGTTATGCAGACTAATCGTCGATTATCACTGATGAAGTTGATATATAGATTTTTCGTCGAAGATAACTCTGGTCTCTGGGTGTGGGTGTGTATGCATTATTTTGTATACAACTGACCTTATTCCATTGTGTTTTATATTCTCCCCTCTAACTTATATGTCTTTCTCTATTTTTAAAGTTTAAAAAAAAATCTACAATACTTATTTTTCCAGGGACCTATAATATACAAGCACTGCTTTTTAATAGGTTCCTCACATTCTACTTAATCTATTATATGAATTGAGAATCATTGAGACTTGCTTATTTATACTACATGTATTGTATATATATATTTTTTTAAAATATGTATGACTATATTTTTTTTAAATGTGGAACAATACAAACTTGAAAATGATATGCAGAGTTTTATTTGAAAAAAATCTTATTTTGTCGGTGATAAACCAAGTTTTTCAAATTAATTAATCTATCAGGAACCGTTTATTTCCTGTCATGCAGTACAATTGTGAATGTGATACAATTGATATCATCATGCCTACTGAAGTCAATAGAATTCATTAATTGAGAGCAAATATGTTATTGATTCTTTGCACTTGTTTCATAATGCGAGCTTTATAAAAGATGGTCATTAATTCTAAATCGTTTGAAAGTAACTTAAATAAGACAGATGTAGCCTGTAGAAGAAGAAGGAGAAAAAACCGTTATGTGACAGACTTCCTGAATACTTTCTTTCTGCCTTTATATATTTACATACTGCTTTCGTTTTGATTACTAGTAGTATTTCATCTGACATTGAATTTTCCTGGACCCTTTCTTATAACGAGTTGGTATTAATCGCAACTTACTTGCGATTGATATCAACAGCAACTATGTACATAATAGATAGGGGACTTCAGACTTGCGATTGATTTGGATCTATAACAACTCTTTATTAGACGGGAACCTGATGTTTGCAAAATCATTGACAGAAATAGCAGCTCTGTTTGTAAACTTCTGTATAAACGTTATTTATTATGTTTCTTCCTTATGGTCACTATTCATGTACATGTAACAGTAAATAACTGTTCTACATATTGTTATGTTGATAAAATAAAGGTCATTTTATAATGATTAAAATCATATACTTTGCAATATCACGATGTTGCTGTTGGTTCGTGTTCGTACGAGCAGTATGTCAATGAAGCTGGATATCAATTTTGAAAAGTGGTAGATAAAAATGAGAGGAATAATAAGAAGAGAGAAAAAGACAGATGGGGAAGGAGGAGAAGTGGAGGAGAAAGAACGGGAAGAAGAAGTAGAATAGAAGAAGGAGCAAAAGAAGAAAAAAATAAAGAAGTAACATATAAGAAAAAGAAGAGGGAGAATAAAAAAAAAGAAGATCATGGAAGCCTCATTAGCATCAATGCTGTTCTTCTCGAGACCCCTGCATTTATCATTACTCTAGCAATAGTCAAGTTCCCATTTACACCTGGGTGGAGGGTGGCGGGTATGGATTAATGCCTCGCCAACAGACATTTGTGCCGGACTGGGATTTGAACCCTCAACTCTTACATTGAGAATCAAGTGAATGAGCCATTATACCAAGAATTCTCCAGAAGAGTAGTAAAGGTAAATGGAAACGAATATGACATTTGTTATACTGCTAATGTCAAACAAACTTTGATGCAGACTATCTTCTGAATATTTCCTGGCTGTCCGTTTACATCTCCCGACAATGATCACTCAACAGTTGGGTATCCTTATGCCAGCAACATGGAGCTATCTCTGACAACGCAAGAGGCAGAGCCTATGAATGACTTTATGTTGATGGGACAACGACGACCATAGATACGAATCATGTCACAAACACGAAAGCAACGCTAACAAATATTCCCTGTACTGATCAAAATTATAAGAAACAAATTTCTTCCCATTCTGGTGGATTGGTTGTCTTGTTGTACGGCGTATTCGCGTCTATAGCTTTTGTGGTATTGGTTTTTAGCACAGAGGCTTTCTTGCATAGGAAACGACGAATGAAAGAAGACGAAATGCGATGTCGCTCGAACCAATCTCCCGTGGTGAAAAGTACGAAAAGTAGTACAGGTGTATCGAGGGCAGAGTCAGAAATCCCCAAAAGAGATCTTTCTGAAACGCGAGAACATCGACCACCCTCTTTGCCTCCAAGAGTTTGCATCGGTTCTCGAGAAAGGGAAAATATGGCAGGACAACTTACCGGTGAACATGACGAGAATGAACAGAGACCCCCTAATCCCCCAGTAAAATTGCAAATGGATTCTATAGGAAATAACTCAAGAGAGTGTACCTTCCATGATGCAGATGGCAGTCGTGTAAAACTGCAAATTAAAGATATTACCACCCCCACCCGATCTAAGTTCAAGAGAAATGAGGAGACAGTATACGCAGATCGTATTTATAATACAGCGGTATAAAACAAATGGACGTTCTTCATGATATATTGATATGTATGTAAGGAAAACTGTTGTAACAAACTCTCATTATACCAAGTTAATCTTACGGGTCCCAAGTGCGATATATTTTAAAGCATTCGTTATAGCACTAAAGTAACACAGTTCGAAATAACAATTGATTCCCATGGCCCCGGTGAAGGTTCAACTGTACTACAGATGCAAAATGGAATTTCAATTCACTGCAGCGATTCAATTTTGAAATACTAGTCTTCAATTCAATATAAAATTTTCCGAGAATAGATGCAATGGAAAATATGCAAGAAAGAAAATACGTAATCATTGATAATCTTACGAAAATGACCGAAATCGTCAGGAATAGTAGTTTAAGTACATCAGATTCCAAATTACATCAGATTCCTTACGAGATATTCCATATTTTATAACTGCTTTTATGGTTATCTAATTAACTAGATTGGAAGTATGTCAATCCTGTGAGTTATGTAAAGAGAGTTGCGATTATAAAAGGACGTTTTGTGGAACTATAAGACAAAAATCAATAAAATTAATGGTTTCACTTCTATGCGCAATAAAACAAGTCTGGGTAATCAGCAATAAGGTAGTGTTTATCCAGATCCTCTCATGGCAATTTTTCTGATGTTGTTGAATTTCGAAAATTATTAATTTTTCTTTGCAAAAGAAATAAACCACTATATAACATATGTTAATAATTCATTTAAAATAATAGGAAATATTCTTGGGGATGGGACAAAAGATGTCGCAAAATGCAGAAATTGCGCTCCACTATTAAAAAAAAAAAGCGAAACAAATACGCGTTACATGTTGGTTGCCTACAAAGCAACGGTAGCTCTTAATGGCATAGGTTATGAACAAATGCGCGTAGATAAGATTATGACGGGAGAAGTTGAACAACATTATTTTTTATTTTTAGAACACACCGTCAGAGAGCATTCGGAAAAGCCTCAATCAACCCACCCGCAGCCCCCCCCCCCCCCCTGAAGAAAAAAATATATAGGAAAAACAGAAACAAATCAAAACAAACAAGTACTCGTATGACTATAAAAACTACCATCCGGTGAAAAAAGGGACAGAACAAAGACAAAACAAAATAATACTCGTATGGCTATGAAAACCTGCTGCTTTGTAAATAAATGATCACTTGTTATGGATGCTTATAACTGCCATCTGCCTGCATGGGGTTTATCATGTGACATTAAATTGCCCAATAAGAAACATACCCACCATAACTGAATGTAATGGCACGTAAACAATGTTAAGGAATGGAAACCTAAGCTTGATAAATGTTAGTTTGAAGCAAAGGTGCTCTCACTCTACAGCGTATACAAGTAGTTTGTTTTTCAACGATTTCCATCCAGTAAAAAAGAAATCATTATTAATCGTACTTTTTGATAAAGTGTTGCACAGAACGTCGGTATACCTACGACATAACTGCTATTTTCTGGACGAGCACCGCACAATACAATCTTGTAATGTTTGGTATCTACTCTAATCGGAAAGGCCTAGACACAAAGATGACTAGCAATAATCTTTTAAAGCTCTTTGTTCTCCTGGTGTTGGGAGTCTCCGACAGTTCTGAAGCGTCTATCCAGTGCTTTTCAGAAAACCTGGATATCGCGACAACTGCTCAAAGTGATGTACACATGCATTGTTTCCTCGATGAAGAGCTTAGACCAAATGCAAGCTTTACTTTGAACAAAGATGGAAGAGAACTTGGAGTATGTTCCTGGACTAGGTGTGGGAATAGCAGTGGATGTAATTTGATGTACAAGGGTGACAAAGACATATTCGCGTATGACAGCAGGAACATTCAACCCGCTTATCCGTCTTACAATTCAAAAGAACCTGTTGTTCGACAGTCACCCGTTTGTTCCATGCTTTTGAGAAAGAAAGACCTTTCCGTAGATGCAGTCTGTGAGTGGAGCTTTGTAAAAGAAGACAAGTCTGTGTCACTCATCATAGTGAATAAAACAGTCGCCGAAACAGTTTTTCACCAGGAAATAAAAATGAACAGCTCTTTTCCTAATAGATTAGTTGTTAAAAACAAAATCTTTGCAAGCTTTACTTTAAATGATTTATCATCGAACATCATGCCTGTAACTTGTTATACTTCAAGAGAAAAAGAGACCAATTCATGTCTGTATCCACCCATGTTAGAAATGAAAGACCATACATTTTATTGTCAGCGCCAAGGTGCAGTTCAGATTGATGTTTTGCTAATCAAAGGCAGCAATGGACAATTAATCAAGATAAACTCAAATCAGCCAAGCTCGATTGAAAGAAATATGATTGATGGCGATGAAACATTTGTGATATGTGGTAAGGAGACAGATGATGCGATAGAAGTGAACCGCATTGCAAAAGTTAGACTAAACCAACAGAGCAATTGTTACACTGCTGAGATTGAACATAAGTCTGACGAGACAGTTATTACTATTTCTTCCGGTTGTTCACCAACGTATGATAAAGATAATGAAACTACTAGATCCATTAACACTATCAATGTAACCGAAGGAGGTTCAACGAATTCGGAGTCACAAATAAATGTGACCAAGGAAACGCGAATTAATACAACATCTATATCTACTTCTAGAGACATTTCTCACGAAGACAAATCATGGCTCAATGGTGCGTTTGCATCTATTTTGGTTGTTTCTGTTCTGATTTGCAGCTTCGGTACGTGCTTGTATCTAACCATGAGCTATAAGAATAAAACCAAGAATCAGAATATGCGTTTGCATAGGTGTCGAGGGAATGTTATGGCCTCTCGGCCAAATGGGACAGCTATGGACATAACACGTGTTTCCCTTCCTGACGAGATGCCACTTTCAAGGATGTGTAAATGTCAACGAATCGATAGAGTTGGCGATGTTGATGGCGAAATTATTAAAACACAGAATCTTCCGGTGTTGCCTCCTAGAGATACCTTCAGGTCATCAAGGCATAGTAATGCGACGGAATGCTGTTCTGTTCAAATGCAAAGAAACACAGGTACCATGGTCAAACGTGCAATGTCTGACCGGATGTGTCAAGTGGGCTACATCAAGAGGAGCTTATGTGATACCATGGAAAGATGCCAACAGGACAATCTGAAGAATATCCAAACGTCAGATGACACAATCTACAGCACAGTGAATGAAGTGGTCAGTGCTCTATGCGGTATTAAGGTGCAAGGCAGAAGCGTCCTTGAACCTTCAAAACAAGTACCATGCGATGTTCTGGCTGTATGTGACGTCTTCACTAACCAACAAGCCACAAGGAAAGCTCCTTTAGAAGAGACTTTCTTCTTGAACAAATCATTGCCTTTGCTGGAGGGTTTAGCATCCAGTACTGATGATTGTTGCGTGAACGCGAAACCTAAAAAGACCGTCCACAAATCAACATTCCCCATTGACCGTTTGAACAGTAGTCCCTGTTTATTCTTTAACGAAAGTGAAAACGCTTCTGCTCTGTCATCTGTTTGCGGAAATCATCCTAAACCTTCAGGAATGCGAGGGATTAAACGCCATGGTGACACTATAATGGAACAAGTGGGTTGTCCATTTCAGGGAATAAGAAGCTCTTCCGAACCTATCTTTTGTCCTCCAGGTGAATCTAAATCATTCAAATACGCGTCTGTCAAGCCATCTGAACTGTCTTATTCCGTTAATTACAGTGGGACCGATGAATCAAATGGTTGTGCTGATATCAACACCAGTGATACCATTAACGGTCATGATCTTACATATGAAGAAGACACCTACATCGAGGCTGGACTCTACGAATACGCGTCTGTTAAGCCATCGAAACTGTCTTATTCCGTCGATTACAGTGGTACCGATGACTCAAATGGTACTGCTGATGTCAACATCAGTGATACCATCGTGGATAATGATCTTAAATCTGAGGAAGATACATACAACGAGGCCGGGCTCTACAATCGAACGGTCACGACAGCCAGTTCCACCTACGATGCGCTGCAGCGTTTCTCATTTGAACAACGTCTTCGGGAACCAGGACAAAAACCAATAAATGCCTAATTAAATTCGTGGAGACGTATCCTACTTTCACCACCCAGTTCTGTAGAATCTAATTTCGTGAACTCATCCATCAGCAAGGATATTCTACCAGTAACAGAGGAGGCTACCCTTGTATTACGTATGAGTGACTGTAAACCGGAGTGGGCAGCGCCTCAAAGACATTTCAGAGAACTTTAAAACCTCTTCGTTAAACTTATAATGTTGCAGGAGGATGCTGGAATGTTTAATATTCTTATCTGCTGCTGGACATTGAAGAAAATAATAATTCGTACACTCGAATAGTGATCATCAATGAGCATGGAGAAATCGGAGAGATGATTTTGTATTTTCGATAGATAATGATCTAATTTCCATGGACTCTGTCAGTTATTCTATTTCACATTTTTATGTATCTGTTATGTTGATTCTCCATGTACACCATTCTGTATTTCTACCCAGTGCATTGCTGGATATGTTCGTGCAAAGATAATGCTTTTGTAGTTTACTTTAGCTACACTTTGTTGACTTGAAGTAGATTCTTTGATAATTTTTTCAAGTTATTGCAAATAAACAAGTGACAGATTATTTACTTTGTGATTTGTAGCATTTGAATAAATGATAAAAAGCAGTATTGCATGTTATATATAATGTAGCTTGATTAGTTTCATTTTACCATTGTTTGAAGAAAGAGGAAATATGTTAAATCATTGAAAGTAATTATTGTAAAAAGTCACTTAATTGTTTCATATGTCATAATATCAGTGTATATTGTGCTGGATTACATGTATATAGCATTACTCTACTGATATTTCCCCCATCCAGCTTTTGATGTCCAACAGTTATATCTTTCGTAGATCATGATATCTGTATCTAGCTGCAAACTGATATGTTTAATGAAATATGTAAACGTATGCGCTTGCGCATTCAAAGTGAATTGAACCGCCATAGTCATGATAATACATTAGACGTTTTCGTAAAGATGATATTGCTTTTGAGCATTCGAGTGGTCGTGTGAGGAGAGAAGGTTATCCTTTCATAACGTAGAACCGTCTCGTCGAAATAACATAGAATAAATTGTAAAACCAGTACAATGACAAAAAACACGCTGAATCTGGCTTTACATTATAACCAACTTTATAATAATTATATGTTAGCTAAGATCTTTGTGATAATACATTGTACGTCAATTGAATTAATATTTATACACTTATATGTACATATGATGTGTTATGCATACAATGACAACGTACCTGTTGAGTGTACGATGTTAATAGCATTTTTGTAACATTGTATAAAACCTTTTGCATCCCGTAGCTTAAATGCTTTCCCAGACCTAAGGAGAAACACAGAGGAATATCAATATCCCTTCCTGGATAGCGTATTACAAGAAAGCAAAGTCGACTCTAATTCTTCACGGGATATGTTTACATATCTATAGGTTTAAATCCAAATGGCTGTCCTATCTCATATAGGCCTAGCTATATTCATGAATTGCTTTTCTACAAAGATCAGTCGAAAATAGCAAAAGTAACGAATGAAGTAAGTTTTTTCTACGAACACAAAAAGGAAGAGAAAAATCAAAATGAAATTATAAAACTATAGTTTTGTTATTAGAACATCACATGTAGCCACTTAAAATGTTAACGTTAATGTTGAAGCCATTGTAAATCTATGAGACAATTGTAGTGTGATAAATATCTCAAATAAATAAACGCTCACGCGTCACCAGCACTATTACAATGACTAGAGTTAATGTAAAATTATAATTTTGGAACATTACATTTGTCTGGATGTTCTAGAGAAAAAGAGTCAAAGACGATGAAGATGGTTGATGTTATGGCGATGGCAATGAAACCATTGTGATGATGATGATGATAGGTTGTAGGCCTAGTGACGATGACGACGATGACACTGTGAGGATGATTATGATGGTGGTGATGGCGGTGGTAATGATGATGATGGGTGATAGGCCTTGTGATGATGACGGTCAGGGGCGTACGCAGGGGGGGGGGGGGGTTTTGGGGGTTCAAACCCCCCCCTTTGGTATTTTTATGTATGTAAACCCCCCTAAAAAAAACCTAAAACCCCCCCCCCCCCCCCTTTGGGTTTTTTTTTTTTTTTTTTTTTTTTAATTATTAAAAAAAAAAAAAAAAAAAAAAAAAATTATACCCACGGCTAACCTAAAAATGGGTCCGCTTACCCCCCCCCCCACTGAGCGGACTTTTCGGCCGGCGCGATTTTCAAATTTTCGGGAGCAAAATATTTTAAAACCCCCCCTCCCCCCCTTGGAAAAATCCTGCGTACGCCCCTGATGACGGTGATGGCATTGTAAGGATGATTATGACGGTGGTGATGGCGATGGTAATGATGATAACGGGTGATAGGCCTTGTGATGATAACGATGATGAAGTTATAACGATGATTATGACGGTGGTGATGGCGGTGGTAATGATGATAATGGGTGATAGGCCTTTTGATGATGACGATGATGAAGTTACAATGACGATTATGATAGTGGTGATGGCGGTAGTAATGATGATGATGGGTGATAGGCCTTGTGATGATGACGGTGATGACATTGTAAGGATGATTATGACGGTGGTGATGGCGATGGTAATGATGATAACGGGTGAAAGGCGATGTGATGATGACGATGATGATGAAATTATAATGATGATTATGATGATGGTGATGGCGGTGGTAATAATGATGATGGGTGACAGGCCTTGTGATGATCATGGCGATGACATTTTGAGCATGATGAGAAAGTCAAGAGCGATTCTGAATGATATATTTATGTTAATGAAATTGTTGACGAGAAAATGGATTGAATAGATTGTACGAATTAAAAGAGTTTCCATTTGCTAACGATGGACTTAAGTAGATTAAATTCAAAGTTATTGAAAATTATGTCAATGATGAAAAGTCATTTAGGCTGAGTAATAATGAAAGAAACCCGAAGCCATAATGAAACAGAAAGCTTACAACTTTAATATAAATGAAATTTGAAGCTAATTACCAATTAGTCTTGAATCAAAAGGAAAGGGATTTATAACGAGGAAAGAAAGAAAGTAAGAATGCAATAATTGCTAATATGATAAATACTGCATGCTGAAGAGTTTCCTCTCAATCCTTATCGAATACATTCATTACGAAGAATATTGCACAGCAGTCAAAAACTATCACCCTGAATATCACATTTGTTTATTTATATTGTAGAAGCGATCTCTGACAAAACCATGGCGTGGGAACGTGACATTAAGTTCGGATTACGTTTCATAATGATTTTCGCCATATCTGGAGTTGTTGTGCAGCATACTGCACATGCTACAGCCGATGGCGACTCCTTGCTTTGTTCGACACCGCTAAATGACACGGTGGGCGAACTTGATGTCGAAGAAAACGGGAATATTTCTTTACCATGCATAACTGGCATGGAATTACAGCAAGACTATACTCTAACGTGGAGGATGGGAACAGGTGATACAGTAATGTCTTTCTCCTTGGCTGATGGAGAAATTTTAAGTCCATTCAAAACAAGTTCTACTGTTTTGAATACGGATAAAAAGACAAATTTCACTTTGCAAATAATCGGAATTAAAACGGCTGATTCGGGTCAATACTTCTGTGAAATATATTGGAGCAGTCATATATTATGCGAGGTTTTGAATGTGTCAGTAAGGGTCTATCCCACAAACACATTAATTGATGGCCCGTACCCTTCATCGCCACCTTCGTCCGCAAGCGAATCGGTCTCTCAGTCTACATCAGACACGACGCAATCTGGGCAATATGCATCACCTCTATTTTCAACTCGTGGATCACCGTCTATCACCACATTTACCAGTGGAAGAGAAGAAGTACGGAAAGAAGGCAGTGGTCACCGTGGCATTGCCTACACAGTCTTTACAGCACTCCTCCCATCTTCCATCGCTGGTTCTGTCATTGTCGGCATATGTCTCCTCATTTTCTTCTGCAGAAAATTTAGAAATCAATCAAGGAAGAAGGGAGAGAAAAACTGTCCAACAGAACTACCTTTCATATCAGCTGAGCCTGAGGTACAACACGACAAGGCGAGAGTGACTGGGCGACCGGTGCCATAGTAGGCTCTGAAGCATGTGGCCCTTAAAGGACGGGTAAAAGAATTAAGGGTTTCACCAGGTGTCTTATCCATAGACATCGATAAGCTATAGTGGCTGTAGATATTTTGTTACGACATAATGAACAGGATTCATTATTGTAGATTACCCCCACATTAGTATCTCGTTAAATAATCACTAGTCATTTTACACCAGTTATTCTAGGTCGTTCAGAGAAACTATTATAAGTGGCAAAGCAGTAGCAACAAGTGACAAATATATCGGTCAATGGTTTGGCATTTCATACGACGAGTTGCATTTTATTGCGTAACGGGACAGATTGTCGAAATCCATTTGAATCATCACACCCTGAAACAGATCACTTTTATTTATTAGGTTAAGACGAGTCATTAAAAAAACGCTTGTGAAGTTTTGTAAGTTATACTTACCAAATCAAACAATGGGTGTGATGATAAATTTTCAAATTAATTACTATTATGTGAAACCAGTTGTGATATTTGTCATTTATCTCACTTACCTGACAAATTAATGAATTGAAAATGAGTTGATGCACACGGTAATTGCTCTGACTTGTGTTTGTTATGCAAGTCTTCATCGGACATTTACAGACACTCATTAATCACTAAACCTTTCTTAAAATTATGCTTGATCGGTCAATGCATTATGCAAAATAATCCTTCACTCTTGGGCTTTGTTCAGCTTGCATGAAACAATCGCTTTTCATTTTCGCAATGTTTCCGAAGCATGTCACAAAGTGCACGTTTCCCGTTCTACTATTGACGTTTCATCTATTAGCATATACCCTTTCTATTGACCATCAGTGTAACTTAACGAGAAACCTGACAGTTAGCGTGGTTCGTGGACAGTCTGTTTCTTTGCCCTGCAGTCTGAAGTCGATTCTAGAAAAAACTCAAACTGCAATCTGGAGAAAAGGAAACGGCGACAGTCTCGTAAAATGTTCAATCCCGGACGGATGTTTGCATCTTCAAGACAAAACACTACAAAGATATAAAGTTCTTACATATTTTGAAAAGAACTTTACATTGAATATAACAAGGGTACAACTAAACGACGCGAATACATATCATTGCGATGTATTCACTGGTACTAAACTCCAGTGTGAGGTTTCCTTAGTTCAGTTAAGCATCACAGACCAGCTTGTAACTATTGACAGTCGAAGTAGGTCAGCCTCTATAACATCCGCAAATTATACAATTGCCTCAAATTTATTGACCACTTATTCTTCGAACACTCAGACACAAAATGAGCAATTAATTACCTTGACACCGCCTAAAATAATTGAGAAATACTATATGGTACTTGCAATGTCAGCGCTGGCACTGGTCCTCTCAACTGTTTTGATCAGCTGGAAATTATTTAAAAAGAAATGCACGGATCAGACTAATTCATCATGTATTGCATTCAATCTGACGCTGGACCCGGTTAGAACAACACGTGTTGCCGGCTCAGTTAACCTGACGTTATTTCCAGAAATGGCAACGACAGGTCGCGACGGCGATATTTTGGTCCATACCGAGAATCAAACAACTTGCGGACACATTATCGGAAACACCGTCGTCAATTTATCAGATCGCCAGTCCTCTGTACTTCCTGATGTACCAGCGGTACCGAGTCCGTCCAAAGACACCGAAATGGCATCAGAACTGTGTAGGGGAGATTGCAACTCGAGTTCAATGCCAAGTTTTGAGAGTCACATCTGCCATCCACAAAAGCAGGATGCAGATCTTGAACTTGAATCATGTTCTGTGACTGAAGATCTCACTAGCCCAGGGGAGATGGTGCAAACATATCCTCTTTTTGATGAGGGAGTTCACACCGCTTCTGGAGATTGCGTCTCTTTTCCAAGGTTCGGATCCAAAGAATCATGCTCAGGAGTACGCCAGTCTGCTTACCAAGTACCGAGAATTTTCCCACTAAAAGTTACGAGAACTTACTTTGCTACATCACCTAAACTTCCTTTAGAATCCGCTGAAAATACAGCCCGGGAATCAGACGGCGATGTTTCGATATCGAATGGCACTACACTTACGCCAAGTCTGTGCGTCAGGTATCCAAACAAAAGGGATAACGCTGAGTGTCCACAGCCTGTCGAAGAAGAGGAGCATACTTATTTCGATTTGAATGACCAAGGTCCTCCGCTGCCTCCTAGAATCCTTCACAAAAGTTTACCACGTGTATCCTGGGAAAAAATACAAGAACACGATACTGTGCAACATGAAACGGCTCTTGCAGAGTCTACAACATCCCAATCCAGTTCAATCTCAATGGATGGGCATACCTGGGAGGGGAAAGGACAAGAAAGGCTCCAGCTGAAAACTTCAGAAAGTACATCCAATCCCGTCTTTCTTTGTCGATGAGACACGGGCATCGAGAAAGAAGAGCTCGACCAGATATCGTTGACTTTCCCCACCACCACCCTTTCCTACAGGCATCAAGTAGAAATGTAAACTATGCCCCATCTAAACATTGACGATGTAATTATAACTAACTCCAAGCCAAGCAATTCTGTCCCAGATGTTTCAGACCGCATATAAGATCTTTGTAAGTCCAATCGTATCATTGGATTACTATCTATTTCAAGAGCTTAGATGACAACAAAATGGGCTGAAATGACACATTTCACGCATTCGATGTCTCCTTACAAGCTGACCTATCTTACACTTTTCAAAATTTTAGACGCCAATGGCCAAATAATTATCTTGGACTTGCCAATGTCTAATTAACAATTACAATTAGCTCGTACGAATACGACCATATTTTATGTAAAACAATTGTTTAGGTTTTAACATAAATAATGAACTGCTCTATGTACTCAGAACAGGTAATTATCCTGCTCATTCAAACAATCTTATAATGACTTGTATCTCTTTAAAATCGAAACACTATTTGTTGCCTTATTTGTTTCCTCCCAACTGTAAATACTATTATCAGATGATGTTTATACTAATAACATCAGTTCCGTAAATCCTTTTAATATCATTTAATACTGGCTTGTACTTTACTGCCATACGCATTTAAACAAATATCCCGATTAGCTTAAAAATGAGAGTATTAAACTTGTTATTAGGCTGCCTAATGCATTCTTTCTTTTGTTTCTACATATGCTATACTATTTAATGTTATTTTTAATTATCGCTCATGTAGATTATTCTTGTGAATGACTAAAATATGTTTCTTGTCATATTGTAAGCTCTAGATTGTAAATAATATAAAAGTCAACATTATATAGCGACACAAGATTGTTTTTTAATCAATAGAAACACTATGAATAAATAAATTATTTGATGAATGAATAAATGAATAAATGAATGAATAAAAAAACGTATTAAAGATCAATGTGCGTTTTAGTATAATAATGTCGGCAATGATAAGGATACGTCACTTCTTGGTGTACTCGCGATTAGGGGCCCACTGCATTTATAACTATATTGAATATATAACAATAACCATATGTAAATCGTTCCATTGGCTACATTATATATCTGTACCAAAGACTTTTGCATGTTTCAAGATTTTTCAAATACTAATTTTTGAATACATTTTTCAAGAGCCCGCACTTTTTGTTTATCATGAGCTACATTACAAGGTTGAGGAATTTTACATTTTTTCAGATACTTAAAAAGATTGATATGATACTTAATTCCACACATGAAAATTATTGTAAAATGAGTACGAGTTTCCTTTTAGTCCTTCATATTCCAGTTCCTCATTTTGTGGACCATAGCTTAATACAAAAGGGAACGAAATCTTTTTTTTTCTCTATAGAATGTGTGGTAACATCCTTTTATATAATTATTAGTATAATATATAATTTTGAAAGCTTGATTCATGTTTCATACATTTCAATTTGATAAATTATGTTTATTACCATATACAAGTTTATTGTAGGAAAATCTGTGATTGAAAATATCTAGTATGTTTGTCATATTTCCGTGACACGACAACAAGAGTTAACGTGGTCGGCAGACAAACCACGCTAATAACAACAAAGTACATCCGGGTTATTATTGCACCAAAAGGGCGCTTTGTTCGAGCTGAAACAGGTAAAGGGTCAGGTTACAGAAGGAAAAGTGTTGAAAATGATTTAATCTGATTTTAGTTTTATTAACGTAATTTATATATCATAAACACACATGTACTGTACACAATCTTATTTCGCCTATTTCAACATTTTGTGGAAACAAATTATATACCACTTAATTTGTGTAGCCATACAAACATGATATAGAGGCAAAGTAATACCATACACATCGTAATCTTCTCGACAGAGACGGCCGGACAAGTTCGGTTTATAAATGACAAAACAATCTTGATTTCTAAATGTTTTTTATTAGTATAACGGATAATGAGAATAAATTTAGAAAGGTAAGATCGATCTCATTTTTGTTTTTCAAACTTTGTCGAAAGTCTACTTGTTATTTAATGAGCGTGAAAGTGTGTAAATCTGGATGTGGGAGAGAAAAAAAAAGGAGGAAAAAAAAGATTAATTATTTTAAACTCAAGAGAAAATACGAAAATCTCAGCATAATTATATTTACTTTCTCTCTCTTCCTCTCTCTTTCTATCTTCCCCCTTTTTCTCTCTCTGTAATCATTATATGTAGTTGCGTGCGTGTGTATGTGTACTGGTGTGTGCGTAAGTGTGTGCGTGTGAGTGTTTGAGTGTGTGCGTGCGTGCGTGTGAGTGTATATATGTGTGTTTAAGGATGATTTCTAGATATACCTGCTAAAAAAAAAAGCTTTGAATTGGCAACTCAATTTAAGTTAAGCTACTTCTTCTTGATAAATGTATTCCGTCCCTTTTAGCAATTCTCCTTTCTAATTTAACTACATCCAATATATGTCTTATTAAACTAAAAATTGTTTTGTGTGTGGAGGAGGAAGGGAGTGGTTTATCTCAACAAATGTGTTAATACCTTCCTCGTAGTGTCATCACGTAACCTTCGGAAAAATAAATGCAGCCAAGTTTCCTGATTTTAATGAAGAAAATATGAAAATGTCTGGATATAATAATTGGCCTATATCAATCTAGGCTATCAAATTAGAGATGCGTGCGTGTCATTGACTAACAAATCACTATGGTCTCTGCCTTCACGATGTTGAGCCAATTATTCTTAACAAATTATGCAACGATCTTATGTTTGATCCTATGTTTGACCTCATGTATGTATGTTTGATCTCATTCTTATTTTTATTATTATATATGCATGATTTATTAAATAAAGAACAGATGTATAAGATTTGGTAAATATTTTTTTAGTCAGACTATAGTGCGCTTAGAGACACCAATATTAAGCGCCTAATAAATATTGTGTATTATTATTATTATTATTATTATTATTATTATCTTAGTTCTAGTTTTAATATCAGTTTTCGCAATCAGTGTCTCAGGACAGGCATTTCACAATGATTCTGACAAAGTGAAGAAAAAAACACGCAAAAGGTTATTAGGGTATGCTGAGACCGGAAACACCTTTGTATCTTTTAATCAATCATGCAGATCTTAAATATCGATGTTCTTACTTCTGCCTGTGTGCCCTTATAGAAGAGTGACGGATTTAACAACTGGTGTGATAGAGTCTGCATTATTCACTGTTCTTCTCGGCAGGCCACTATTACATTTTGTTTCATGTTTGAACGAGTAAACGTGAACTATAAAATAAGATGCGGGTCCATTAAATTTCAGTACTGTTGGATAGGCAACGGGTAATTATAGGTTAAAATAACTAACGTAGCAGTCCAGGAAATATAGATATACAGTGTTTAAACCATGTTTCATTGCAATGTTCATTTTGCAGGAATACTGGCTGAGCTGAGAGGATGAAATAAGAAAGGAGAAAGCTCATTCTATATATATTAAGTTCTAAAACAAGAAAACGAAGATCAAATCAGGTATCTCAGAACACAATTCTCAGTGGAATATCTTGGTACTTAAGCGCCCGGGGCGAGTAATGAAATTGCGCACCCACTCCCTCACAAACTTGTTTTTGTTTCATTATATAGATATTCGAGGGAACAAAGCGAGCGAGCAAAATAAGGACACTTTTATTGTAGAAAAGATGTTACTTCTTCATCTAATACATGATGCCCGTATATGAGTGTTTTCAGGAATCCCATTACGTAGAATCTTTAAACCTCCAACATTTGTTCTTGTTAATATTCATGCATATATGTTTTTGATACAGAAAATGATACCAAACCAATGCAGAATATCATTTTTATTTCTTTCTGTTTTGCGAGAAAAGTAAAGTAAGCGAGCATAAATGAAAATTTCTATTATATGTATCTGCTAAAAATAACGATACTATGGGACCCAAACATGAGGATTTCCGAGCATGTTACAGCTCGAATATGAGATGAGGGTTGATCGAATATTGGAACTTTATAAATCCTCTGGGGGAGCCCCAGTCCCTCCCCTTCAACTCCCCCACCTCGTTCGTTTTTTTTTTTTTTTTTACTGCAACAGAGCAGTGGAGTTGCAAATGTTGCGCCTTTCTTTTCAATTCTTCTTTTCTTTTTCTCTTGGTTAAAATAATCGAAGAAATTAGCTAACAGAAAGTATTCTTACAAACTCCGAACTTTCCAAAATATCATGTATATATATTGAGACGAGACTAAGCTATATATATATATATTTTATGAGGGGGGGGGGGCACATCGACCAAGCCTTAGACAATTTTCGCATCTAAAACCCAGATAATCTCGTTTCTAATACAACTTATTTTTTTCGTTTCTTGCGCCTCCTCACTGCTGCGTTTTTTCGCACCCCCTTCTACGGCCACCCATAGCATGTGCCCCTGCCCCTCCTTTCAACTAGTACACAACTGAGTTCATTCCAATTACTAATATTTGAAATCGAGATCACGTTTATGAGGATTACCGTGCCATAGGGTAATTATTCAAAACACATAACATATCATTCTTTCCCAGAACTAAACCACAGCCAAGTTCATTTATCACTAGAGAAAAAAGTACTGCTTCTACATTGTCACCACATAATTGATTTTTTAGTTTCCATGTGGTGTTCCCAATTTATCTTAATATACAGTAGTTGTATAACGTAATTTTTTTGTATTATCTTATGTCTCCTTGGAACGTTGGTAACTTGGGCCTCTCCATGTTGAAGCGAGGAGCTTGAGGCCGGTTCGACTCTGCTTGAACAACAGTTCTCTGGGAGCTCTCCTCATCTCTCTCTGTTGGTTGTTGAGGCTCTTGCGACGAAGACATCTGAGAGACATAATCCTTCTCTCGGATCTGGAGCTTGCAGAAACAATTCTGGCACTCATCAAGCCATAGCTCCTCCTTGTTGAATTCTTCATCGTTCTCAATCTTCTCTGTATAGGCCTCGTGTTTGGATTGGAGGTCTACGTAAGCCTGGTTGGCTTGTTTGAAAGCTTCAGATGAGAGATTATGTGACTTTGTGAATCTCATACGCAGAAGTTTCAATACCTTGAAGGAGGTAGATAGAGCTGAAGGTATGAACAATAGTCACATGCTAGCTATCATTGAGAAGAAGCTCTATGTCACAGATCGACAGATGTGGTTACGAAAGCAAGGAGAAGGAACTACGGCGACATTAGAGGCACTGTTGAAGTGGATGGAGATTGAGTTGAGAGCAAGGATAAGATCATCTGCTCCAGTGAGGAATGATGCAGCCTCTAAGTCCAGATCCGCTGTTAGTCAGGTCACAGCATTTGAGGAAAGACAGCAATACTATCGTTGCTGGATCTGCAAGAATAAGGATGGGCACTGGACTGACCAATGCAAGACTTTCCTTGATAAGTCTACAGCGGAGAGATTGTAGTTGATGAAGAGCAGCCGAGCTTGTTATAGCTGTTTAAAGCAAGCTGGTAGAGAGCATCGAATGGCTACTTGCAAGAAAAGGAGACGGTGTGCAGAGACATACAATGGGCAACCATGCAAGTTCTTTCATCATCCACTGTTACATCCCAGCATGGACAACAATGCAGTGGGAGTAGCCCTTGTAAGAGGAACGGTAGCCATGCTACCCGTCATCAGGGCAAGGTTCACCGGTTCAGAGCTAAAGAGCCAAGGAAACGTGCCGTTAGATTCAGGGGTCCAGATCAGCATCATCCGCGAAGGGCTCGCTGAAGACTTGGGACTGACAGGAAAGAGCATCAGTATCACAATAACCAAGGTGGGTTGTGTAGAGGAATTTGTGACGACCTCCCTGTATAGAGTGCCAGTCAGCTCAGTAGATGGGAAGACAATCCATAAGATATTAGCAGTGGGGTTACCGTGCATCAATGATGACATCGATGAGGTGAACACTGCTAATCTTGCCCGTCAAGTAGGCCTCAATCCCAGAGAGTTACGTAGAGGTAGTGGGTCTATAGATCTTCTGATAGGAATTGAACACGCTATGATGCACGCAGGTGAAACGAGACAACGAGGTAACTTCATCTTTAGGAAGTCACCACTTGGATGGATGGTGTTTGGAGCATCTAAGCTGAACCAGCAGTATCAGAATAGAGTGCTCAACGTGCAACTGAGTCCAGCAACTGACTTATCAGCATTTGGAGTGAAAAGAAGTATGATCCCAGATCTTCCAGACGAACAGAAGGGCACCACCAGCAAATGGACAAAGAGACGGATACTAAGCCAGATTGCAAAGATCTTTGATCCTATAGGATTTGCTTCAGCATTACTGGTGAAAGCAAAGATAGGAATGCAACGCCTGTGGCAGCTTGGGTTAGATTGGGATGAAGAGCTACCCTCCAGAGAAAAGGCAGAATGGGTAAAACTCTTCAGAGAGATGGAGAACTTAGATGGAATGTCCTTCCAGAGATGCTTGACACCACCCGGTGCAATGAGACGACCTACATTATGTATATTTTGTGACGCATCTGAAGAGGCGTTTGGAGCGTGTGTTTACATTCGCTGGGAGTTAGATGATGGCAGCTATGATGTTAGATTTGTGACGGCTACATCTAGAGTAGCACCACTAAAGAAGTTGACGCTGCCGAGATTGGAGCTACAAACCGCAGTGGTTGCTGTTAGACTCGATGCAACCATCAGAGATGAGACCACATTAGAGTTAAGAGAGACAGTGTTCATGACAGATAGCATGATAGTGCTTGGATGGGTTCGAAGTCAGGCGAGAAGTTTTAAGCCCTTTGTGTCAGCTAGAGTAGGAGAAATCCAAAGCAAGTCAAATCCCCAACAGTGGAGACATGTGAGTGGAGCAGAAAACCCAGCTGACGACATTTCGAGAGGTGTTACAGTAGAGAAGTTAGAGAGGTGTAGATGTGGTCCTCAATTTCTAAGATCGCCTGAGGAGGATTGGCCACAGAGTGAGACGAAACCTGAGATTTCGTCAATGGACAGTGAAAGGCGTAAAGTTCAACAGGTGTCGAATGTAGTTTTGGCATCAGACTGCATCGACTGTGAAATAGTTTCCAGCTGGAGAAAACTGGTGAGAGTCACTGCATATGTAAAGAGATTTACCCACAACATGAAGGCGAGGGTAAGATCAGGAGATGAGAGAGGGAAAGTGACGGCAGGACCACTTACAGCAGCTGAGCTAGGTGATGCAGAGATGTACTGGGTCAGAGAGGCTCAGAAACCGCTACATGACAGATTGAAGAAGGGGGAGTTCAAGACTCTAACCCCCTACAAAGAGAATGGAATCATCAGAGTTGGAGGTAGAGTTGGAGGAGGCGTGATTTCGTATGAAAGCAGGCATCCTGTGTTACTACCTCATCAGCATCGCATCTCTACGCTCATCACTAAGCATGTCCATGAATTGGGGCATGATGGAGTTGCGACAACGGCAGCGAAAGTGAGAAGCAACTACTGGGTGATTGGCATACATAGCCTTGCCAAGACTATCAAGCACAGGTGCGTGATGTGTCGTAAGATGCAGCACAAGGTCGAGTCGCAGTTTATGGCTGAGCTACCAGAGATACGTATGACACCGTTTACGTCTCCATTCATGTACACTTCGTGCGACTACTTTGGGCCGTACAGCGTGAAGGTGGGGCGGAATAAGCTCGCTAAGCACTATGGAGTGATCTTCACGTGTCTTAACACAAGAGCGGTACACCTTGACCTAGCGGTGGATGCATCTACAATGGAGTTTCTTCAGGTTCTACGTAGGTTTTTCGCGTTTAGAGGTCAACCGAAGGTCATCCTGAGCGATAATGGTACACAATTTGTGGGAGCGGTACGTGAGCTACGTGAGATGGTAAAGGCAGGGATGGGATAGCGATCTATTACGCGAGTTTTGTGCGGAGAAAGGTGTAGAGTAGAGGTTTACAACCCCTTCAGCTCCTCATCAGAATGGATGTGCTGAAGCACTTGTGAAGAGTAGTAAGTCCGCATTAAAGAAAGCTATAGGTGATCAGGTCCTCACTCCTTTTGAGTTATATACCTGTTTGGTAGAAGTAGCAAACCTCGTCAATCAGCGTCCAATAGGGAGGGTACCGAATGACCCCGACGATGGTAGTTATCTCTGTCCCAATGATTTTGTTTTGTTAGGGAGAGCATTCAGTAGGGTACCCCAGGGTCCGTTCAGAGAAACGAAGAATCCGCGACATAGAGTCGAATTTGTACAACGAATCGTCGACTCATTCTGGAAGGCATGGAATTGCGATGTGTTTCCACTCTTAGTACCGCGAAAGAAGTGGAATGTTGATAGACGTAATCTTCGCGTAGATGACATAGTTATATTGTCAGATCAGAACGCTCTTCGAGGAAAATGGAAATTAGGGAGAATTGTTGAAGTTTTTCCTGGAACTGATAATAAGATCAGAAACGTGACAGTAAAGACGGCAAATTCTGAGTATAGAAGGCCAATAAACAAAGTGGTCGTATTATATCCAGCAGAAGGATACGCAGAGTAGATTGAACAGAAATATGTCTGTCTATAGTATTCACAGAATAACAAATTTATTCACTTTCTATGTTCTTGTTCAAAATCAACATTTTTCAGCTTTAAGAAGTTAGATGATAACAAAGCTTTGTCGGTGCAACTTTCAATTTTTGCTATTGTTACACGGGAATTGACTTTTGGCACAGTTTACACTGAGAACAAATTCAACAGTTTGAAATTATGTACAAAGTTTAGTACATTTTGAATACATTTTTTGTTGAGATTTTGAGTGATATTTGCCATTTATTAGCAAATTCAGCAAAGAAAGTTTGCAGAGAAAAGTTGATTTGTGTGATATATGTATACAGGAAGCAAGCTGGTATGGAACATCCATTTGATATCTTTTGACAGGAAATGTAAATTTGTGTATTTTCATGCAACAATTGTTTTTCAGGTTCATGCAGGCTTGCAGATACCTATTCATTAGCCTTGCTAATAGTTTGGATGGTAATTTAGACTGTTAAAGTGTTAATTAAGCAGAGTGAGAAGAAGTATTTTTCACAACTTAGTTATGAGTCATTTACAGATTTTGGAGTGAAACACTGAAAAAAGTATTTTGTTCTATTTTAAATGAGAAACATTGCGTACTTTTATGAAAATGAGGTCAATTTTATTGTTGCCCTCATTGGGGGGAGGTTGTTTCAGCGAAACACGAAAGTTATTTGCTTTTTCTAAGATTTTTGCAAGATACCGTATTGACCCTGACCTACTTATAGGGTCATGTAAGTGTATACGTTGCAGAGCACATTTTTCCACGGATGTGATCTGACATATCATTTCAGACGCTTATTTAGAGGCCAGAATTCCAGGTTTAGGAAAATGGCAACGGTATTTCAGAGTCGTTAGCAATTTCCGCAAAAGAAGTGAGTAAAGCTTGGATAAGATATTATGAAGTGTATGATAATGAATTGGTGGAAATTAATGATTATTTGGTGTCACATTCGAGTACGAAGATGTGTTAGTAATGTGCATTTTAATGTGTATAGAAGTGTGCAGCGTAATCGTAATGTGTACGTTTACATTAAAAGTATGTGCGGTATTTAGTTAGTGTTTAATTCACACATTTATAAGGGGGGATTTTGTGCTTTTGAAATCACCTACTAATAATGACATTAGTCAGAGGTTGATTTAAGGTTGTTTTAGTTGACAAATATTGGTATTGACATATGAAATAAGTGTCAGATAGATAACAGTTATGAAAGAAAAATACTGAAATAAAGTCAGGTTTTTGGAATTTATAATGAAAGTTTCAATGAGTCTAAATAAGAATGACAAGATTGACATACTTTGAGTAAGATGGGATTTATTTATTATGCATATATTTAAAGGTAGTCTTGACTAGGAATTTATCTAGGCTGGGGACCTTGGTTACTTGGGTTTTTATGAGAGCAGTATTTCTGTCAAGATATGTTATTTTGACATAGAGATTAATGGGGGTTTAGGCCTTTTAGAGAGTTTTTGGATATAGTCTAGAGTCAAGACTTCTAATGAATGCTATTTAAGGCTTTTGATTATACATTACCGGATAAATGCATACTGATTTAGTGCAGTACATTTTATGTGTTATAGACATGTATACTGAGGATGCTTATTTTTATTCTACTTTCAGGTTGAATAAAATTGCTCAACTGGCATATCGTTGAGTTCATTTACAACCAAGCGGAAACCTAGCCCTGTCTTCATTTTTGAGCGTACCAATTACCTTGCGGGGATGTCACCACGAATTATCACGAAACTTGTGGAGACAGGACGGGTATTTTGTCTATTCAAGTTCGGTATTCCTTGGTCAATTTTCCGTGACGGTTTCTCGACATAAATTCAATTTACATAAAAAAACTCTCTGTTATCTCACTTGAAATGCTTTGTCGAGACGAATGTTGATGAAAATGCTTTGGAAAATTTGGGCAATGTGCATGGTGACATTATTTGCACTGATGTCGGTATTTTGTGACCGTTCCCAAGTTGCAGCGGTCCAACAGTGTGGGACACGTGGGGGACACTATAGGGAAAATGTGACCCTCAACGTGGAACTTGGTGAAACAGCTGTGTTGCCGTGCACGTTGGAAACGATTTTAGAGAGAAATCAACAAATTAATTGGAGAAGAGGAAGTGGCGACAGTCTAATCCAATGCACAACACCATATATCTGCACGTATTATCGGCCGCATGATTCACGTTTTCATATTGTGACAGACTATGAGAAGGAGTTTAAACTAAATATCACAAATGCTCAGCTTGATGACACATCTACTTATTATTGCGATTTGTACATAAAGAGTTCGCATTCATGTGAGGCTTCTAAGGTATCATTAAACGTGACTGAACAGTACGTTAGTCCAGTAAATGAATCATCAACTGTTTCAATAATCAGTTCAACAGCCATCTCTGAAAGGATTACTACAAATCTTCCAAACGAATACTCATCGACGCCAATTGCAGGGAAACGTCATGAGACGTTTACTTCTCTCACAATATTCATGGCAACACTTCTCATTTTAATGTTGTTTGCTGCAATTTGTTGTTGTCTGTTGGTGAAGAAGTTTGAATTCCATTTACGACCAAGAAACAGTAGCAGCAGATGTGTTAACAATGATGAAAGCAATGTGCTTGAGATGAATCGCCGGTCCTCTGTACTACCTGCAGTACCAATGGTACCGAGTCCGTCGAAAGACACTGTGATGTCATCCGAACAGTCTTGTGAAAATTGCAACTCGAGTTCGAAGCCAAGTTTTGAAAGCCACCTCGGTCACCCACAAAAGCAGGATGCAGAACACCTACTTCAATCAAGCTCTGATCACTCTGAAGATCTCACTAATCAAGGAAAGATGATACAAACATATTCTCAATTTGATGAGGGGGTTACTACCGCTCCTGGGCATTGCGTCTCCTTACCAAAGTTCGGTTCCGAAGAATCATGCTCAGGAGAACGTCAGTCTGCTTACGAAGTACCGATCATTTTACCTCAAAAAGTTAGGAGAACATACTTTTCTACATCGCCTAAACTTACTGTAGAATCCAATGAAAATACAGCCCGGGAATCATACGGCAGTATTCCTATATCGAACGGGACTAATGATACGCCAAGCATGTGCGTCAAACATCCAAACGAGAGGGATAACGATGTGCACACTCATCCCGTCGACGATGAAAATCATACATACTTAGATATGAACGACCAAGGTCCTCAGCTACCTACAAGGAACCCTCACGAAATGTTACCATGTATATCCTCGAAAAAATCACAAGGACATGACGCTGTGCAACATGAAACGGCTCTTGCAGAGTCTGCAACATCTCATTCCAGTCCAATCTCAATGGATAGGCATACCTGGCACAACCTGGGAGGGGAATGGACAAGAAGGGCTCCAGCTGAAAACTTCAGAAAGTACACCCAATCCCGTCTTTCATTCTCGATTAGACACCCGCGCCAAGAAGAACGAGCTCGACCGGATATCGTTGACTTTCCACCACCACCACCCTTTCCTACAAGTAGCAAGTAAAATGTGGACCATGCCCCATCTAAACAATGATGATCTAAATATTGTGACCAACTCCAATCCAAGCTAATCTCCCCCTGATGTTCCCCGACCACATCTTAAATATTTGTATGTGTGATCATATAATTTGATACTAGCTATTTCAAGAGCTTAGATAACAGCAAAATGAAGTAAAATGACACATTTCATGCATTTGAAGTCTCCTTTACTATTAAACGTTCGGGACGTCAATATCGAAATAACTATATTAGACTCGCACATGTCTAGTTAAAAATTACAATTAGCCTGTACGAATACGAACATGTATCATTTAAATTAATTGTCCAGGTTTTAACATTATATGATACACTGCTCTATGTACTTACACAAAATAATTATACAGCTCATTCCAAAAATTGTCTAATCACTTGTATCTCTTTAAACTCGCTTATTTGTTGAGTTATTTGTTTCCTCCCAACTGCAATACTGTTATCAAATTATGTTCATACTGATAACATCAGTTCCGGAAATCCTTTTAATATCATTACTAGCTTGTACTTTCCTGCCAGAGAGTAATAAACTTGTTATTATGCTGCATACGTACTGCATTCTTTCTTTCGTTTCTACATATGCTATACTATTTAATTTTTGTCTTCTTCAATTATCAGTCAAGTAGATTGTTCTTCTGAATGACTAAGTATGTTTCTTGTGATATTGTAAATTGTAGATTGTAATAATGCAAAATTCAACATTGTATTGCGACACAAGTTTATTTGTTTATACATAGATACACTATGAATACATCAATTAATGGATGGATGAATGAATGAAAAACATACATGAATAAATGAACATATTAAACATCAATGTGTGTTACATAATGTTAGTAGTCACAACTTAACCATACTGATGTCGGCAATGATAATGATACGCCACTGTTCGTTGTACTGGCGGTACGGGGCCCGCCCCATTTATAAATATACTAATTTTGTATCAATAGCCATATGTAAATCATTCCACTGTAGACATCATACAATTGTAGCAAAACGTTTTTTATGTTTCAAGATTTGAAGATACATACATTTGAATAATTTTCTTTTTTCAAGAGCTCGCCTTTTTGTAAAACCTTGAGCTTCAGAGAGACATGTTGTGCACTTACGTTTTAGAAATTTTAACATCCTTTCTGATAATTCCAAATATTCTTATTATACTTAATTCCATGCATGAAAATTATTTAAACAAATTAAATGAGTTTCCATTTAGTCCTTTATATTCCAGTTTCCAATTTTGTGTACCAAAGTTCAATGCAAAAGTGGAAGGAAATCCTCAATTTTTTCTAAAAAAATATGTGGTAACATAATTTTATATAGTCATTAGTATAATTATCTAATTTAAAAAGCTTGAATCATGGTTTATATAATAATCGATTATGTGTATCACCACGTACATATTTGTTGTAGGAAAACGTATGATGGAAAATATCTAGTATGTTTGCCAAATTCCTTGACACCGACACATCAATAGTTAACTTGGTTGGCAGACAAACCACGCTGGTAACGACAAAGGATAATAGGGCTTTTGTTGAAACAAATTCGCGCCTGTTCGAGCCGATACAAATAAAGGGATAAACATACAGACAAAAGGGTCGGCAAATGATTTCATCTGATTTTTTTCTCATTAATTTACTATATATATTATAAACACACATGTACTGTACACAATCATATTTTGGCTATGACAATGTTTGTGGCAACAAAAATATATACGTATATTTAATGGCCAAACATACATGATATCGAGTCAAAATAACACCATGAACATCGTTATCTTCTTGACTGAGACTGTCCTGACAAATTTGGTTCATAAACGACAACGCAATTTTTATTTTAAAATGTTGATATTAGTAAAAACGAAAAAATGAGAATAATTTTTTTTAAAGTCAGAAACATATCATTTTGTTTTTTCAAACTTTGTCAAAAGTTTCTTCGTGATTTGAGGAGCGTGAAAGTTTGTGAGTCCGGATTTTGGAGAAAAAAAGGGTGAGGAAATTCTTTGAAGTGACATAGATGAAATGACATCAATGTGCATTATTGTCCCCCTCAAGTCGAGAAAATTGGGAACAGGACGAACAGCGAGAGGAAACACGAAAATGTCGTCATAATTATATTGACTTTCTCTTTCTTCCTCTCTTTCTGTCTCTTTCTCTCTTCCCCTTGTTTCTCTCTCTTTAATAATATAAATGTATTGTCGTGCGCGCGCGTGTGTTTTATGTGTGTGTGTGTTCGTTTTATTATTCCACATTCCACATAACAATAATTGTCTCATACGTAAGACTTAACTGCCTTATGGGTTACCGTTAGTAATGAACTTCACTATTTTCTACAAACATAGGAGTACCAAATATTTGGCAGATCGTCTTTATTTATTTGATACACAAATATTTAATTTTAAAAATAGCATAACTCAGTTAATTTCAAAAAAAATTTGTATGAGATATAGGGTTTGGATGTGTATGAGGATGTGCAGGATATACTCGTGGCTCTTTTTTTGGTGTTCTCAAAATAGATACAATTTTTGTTATAGAAGAAATTACCAACGCAAATTTTCCATAAATGAGTTTGGTAGCAAAAACGTAGAATAAAAGTATCGTAAAATATTAGGGGTATTTTTTTTGGACTCTATTAATAACACCTACATTTCTTGAAATTAATTTACAAAGGAAATCGGTGTGGACTTTCCTTGATAATTTACAATCAATATTAAAACCAACAAAGTTTGTAAAGTCTATGTTTTTATTTACACTCGTGACCCATCCACTAAAAGATGACCAGGTAAAGTGTTTTAAATAAATTAAGGGACAACATACGCTTTGAAATTTAAACTGTGTATAAATTGCGTGTGCGTGTGTGTGCGTGTGTGAGCGTGTGTGTGTGTTTGTATGTGTGTAATATTGTTATCTAGATATAACGGCCATAAAAATAAGCCTTGCATGGGAAAATCAATCTAAATTACAGGAACTTCGTCTTTATAAATGTATTCTATTACTTTTTGGCAGTTCCCTGCTTGTTGTTAAAAAAATTCCTATTTATGTCTTAATTATGTAAGAAAATTGTTCGAGGGGAAGGAAGGGAGGGAATGGGGGATTTTGTCTTCGACAAATGTGAAACTACCTTCCAGGCTTGTAGCGCCATCACTTGAACTTTAATTGAATACAGTACAGAATTACTATTCTAAATATTTATTAGGCCAATCCTAAAAGCACAATACAATGACATTTTGACAGATCATGCAATACACAAACAATACAAGAGGAAAAGGGAGGGAGTAACGTGTGAAAGTAATGCGGAATTATAGAGTAAGGGAGGCTTTGATACTTTCAGTCAGATAATAGCAAGGTATCCTTTCTTGATAATAAGTAACAATATTTAAAATAAGTAAATATAATTATTATAATGTTATACTTTTCTCGTTTGTTTTGTTGAGGGACCAAGCTTACTGATTAAAATAAGGAAAATGCTTTGATGGAATATTGGCCAATATTAATCAAGGCTATTAAATAGGATGCGTGCATGTCAGTGAAAAAAAAATCACGTTGGTCTCTTTCTTCAAGAAGTTGAGCCAATTATACTTAACGAATCATGCAACATCCATTATCTTTTTGTTTTACTATCGGTTTTTGTTATTAATATCTCAGGACAGGTATTTCGCAATAATCGTGACATCCTGAGATAAACCACGCAATAGGTTACTAGGGTATGCTGAGATCAGAAAACACTTTTTCTTTAAAGCAATCACGCAGTTCTTAAGATAGAGGTTTTTACTTTTCCCTGTTTTCCCTTAAAAAAGAGTGACACATTTGCCAACTGTTGTGATAGAGTCTACGCTAGTCACTGTTCTTTTATCATGCCACTAGTATATTTTGTATCATGTTTAAACGAGAAAACGTGAACTATTAAATAAGATGTAGGTCCACCTAACTGGTGATGTATGGTTGAACTAACTAGCGTAGCAGTCCATAATAAAATATATACACTGTTTAAACTATGTTTCATTGCAATGTTCACGTTGCACGAATGCTACCTGAGATGACGAGGTGAAATAAACAATGATGAAGAGAAGGAAAAGAAGAACGAGAAGGAGGAGGAGGAGAAGAACAAGGAAGCAAAGGAAAAAGGTAAGAAAAGGGAGAAGAAGAGGAAGAAGAAAAAGAAGAAGAAGGAGAAGAAGAAGAAGAAGAAGAAAGGAGATCTCGGACCATGTTTATTAAGTAATAAACAAAGATCAGATCAGTTACCTCAGAACATTAGTATCGTATCTGGGTATTTCAGCGCCAGGGGGAAGCGTCCTATCCTTGCTGGTAAATATGATGCTATTCTTTAACCTAAACTTTGAGGATATCGGAGCATGTCACTGCCCGAATATGAGATGATGATGGATCGAATATTGGAACTCTATAAATCTCCGGGGAAGCCCAAGCCCCACCCCCTTATCCCCCCTGCCTCGTATGTTTATGACTGCAACAGAGCAGTGGAATTGCACATGATAAAGCACCCCTTCTACAGCCGCCCACGACATGTGCCCCTGTCCCCCCTTTCGACTAGTACACAACTGAGTCCATTCTAATGACTAATATTGAGGATTACCGTGCCGTAGGGTTATTATTCAAGACACATAACATATCATTCTTTCTCAGAACTAAACCATAGCCCAGTCCATTTATCAATAGAGAAAAAAGTACTGCTTCTACATTGTCACCACATATTTGTTTTTAGTTTCGATGTCGTGTCTTCCCAATTTATCTTCATAAACAGTAGTTGTATAACGTAACTTTTCTGATTACTTTGCGGGGGTGTCACCACGAATTATCACGATACTTGTAGAGACAGGACGGGTATTTTTCTATTTAGTTGGGTATTCCCTGGTCAACTTTCAGTGATGATTTCTGGACATAAATTCAATCTGCAGGAGAGAACCCTCCGTTATCTCACTTGATTTGCTCTGTCGAGACGAATGTTGATAAAAAATGCTTTGGAAAATTTGGACAATGCGCATGTTGATATTATTTGCACTAATGTCGATGTTTTGTGACCGTTCCCAAGTTGCAGCGGTCCAGCAGTGTGAGACATGGGTAAGTTTGACCCTGAACGTGGAACGTGGTGAAACAGCTGTGATGCCATGCACGTTGCAAACCCTTTTATTGAAAAACCAACGGATTATTTGGAGAAAGGGAAGTGGCGACAGTCTTGTCGAATGCATAACACAACATAAATGCACGTATAAACGGCCGAATGAATCACGTTTACAAATTGTGAATCATAGTCAGTCACAATTTGTGACTGACTATGAGAAGGAGTTTGAACTGAATATCACAAATGCTGAGCTTGATGACACTTCTACTTATCATTGCGAATTGTTCATAAACAGGTCGTATACATGTGAAGCCTCTAAGGTTACATTAATCGTGACAGAACAACATATCAGTCCAGTAAGTGATTCATCAACTGTTTCAATAATCAGTTCGTCAGCAATCTCTGAAAGAATTAATACAAATCTCCCAAACAAATACTCATCGACGCCAATTGCAATGAAACGTCATGAGACGTTTATCTATCTAACAATATTTATAGCAACACTTCTCATTTTAATTTTATTTGCTACTGTCTGTTGTTGTCTGTTGGTGAACAAGTTTGAAATACATTTACGTCCAGGAAACAATAGCATCAGATGTGTTAGCACTAATGAAAGTAAAATGCTTGAAATGAAACTAATGGGCGAAGTAGGTGACGGACATTTTAGTGAAGACAACGACCAAAATGTTAAGCTGCTCAAGACAAGAGAAAACCGACACTTAGACCCGCTAAGAGCACAATCTGACCGCCTCATGGATATTCAGACGGAGAAAGAACTTTTGAATCCCAAATCAGCAAGCTCTGAGGATAATTATGAAATAGTGACCTGCTCTGATCCAACATATTTTGTGGTAAATGGTTCGAATTGCGAATATGATGTCTTTTCCACCACCGGCACTTCTAAGAGACCGGCTTCAACAGGTTCAACAAGCAGTAAAACATCGGAAGTCATCGGCGAAGATACGGAAATTCTCAGCATCAAGCAAGACCAGCTGACATTACCATCCAACAGGGGATCATCAGCCTCATTTTCTCCATTACAGAGGGTCTCTGACACCGAAACGACATCATATTGTCCAAAGGGTACAGAGGATCAAGACCCATCTGAAGGGCCACCTTTACCACCAATTCCTGCACATCTCCTACTTAAACAGCGACGCAAGCATTTGTCCTGTCCGCCTTCACTTGATGAGTCAAATATCACTATCTCATCTGATGCCGTATCAGCTAACAAGTTGTATCCACCCCTAATGATAACAAGTACCAGAGAAGGGCTGATCGCCTCACGACGGAGTGAAGAGAGGGCTGAAAGGGGTGCTACATTTAACAACTTTGAAATGCTAGAGCAGCAACATCTCTTTGATACGGGAGGATATTGTAATAGAGAGTCCACTGTCACACCACAACCACCACCATTACCACCGCTAACTCTACCACGAAGGCAACAACCATCACGACAATTAACACCACAACCGTTACCTCTACAGCATACGCTACCAAATCCACTTCAACCGCAACCATCGGCACCAGAACCACCTAACCCCTTGCAACCTGAATTACAAGATGGATACAACTCACTGCTTGGGATGGCCTATGACGGAACATACGACAGGCTCCAACGCTAAGAAATGAATCAAACGAATAAAGTAAGGAAGGGATTTCTTGAAGATAAATGAAAACAAGAGTATACTGCATACACAACATTTATTTTCGTATCTTTAAAGAACTTTTGTACGCATGAACTATTCATCCTTGAGCATTTACTTGAAACGAATATTTACATTCACACACAAATTACTGTCGAATGATATGGACAATCTTTGATTCATATTGTTCATTATTGTTGTATGTTTAAACTAATAAACTAATAATCGTGATGTAATGCTAGGAGTCCACTGGGCCAGCGCCAGTTGGTGCCAGTTTGCGCCAATGCAATTTACTGTGGCGCCTAGTGTCGCCAATAAGGTGCCTAGTGGCGTGTAGTGGCTCAAACTGCCTCCAAACTGGCTCGTGGTGGCCCGTAACGGCACCAAATTTGAATGTGGCGGCAAGAAAATTTCAAAATGTTTGAAATTTTCGTCGCGCCACTTGCATCGAGCAATCAGCGCCAAGTGTCCGCCAAGTGGCACCAAATGGCGCGAACATATCGCCCTTTGGCGCAAACAATCTGCCTATTGGAATCCACTGGAATGTAATGGCGCGCGCCAAGTTGCGCCAATGAGATTTCGCGCCACATGGCGCCACTTGGCGCCAAGTGGCGCGCCAAATGTGCAGTGGCGCGAGCCAAACGGCACCCGATTGGTGACTACTTCGCGCCAAATGCCACCTGGTTGCCCGCCATTCGGCGCCACTTGCCGCCTATCAAAATTGTAAATATTTAGTAGAGATGTTGTTCATACAGCAGCTGAGGAGGGTCTGAACCAGGTAGCCGATGGCCGGTATTTATATAGTCGGCAAGGAGCGACAAGCGGCGGCAAGTTCAAACCAATTTGGCGACCTTTGGCACAAACTAATCAACAAGTGGCGCAAAGTAGCCGTCTATTGGCGCGAATGGCGCCAACAGGGTGAATTTTGTAATCAAATGGCCGTGTAATGGCGCGAACTGGCGCGAACTGGCGCAACATTTTGGAGCAAGCCGGGTGGCACGCCATATGGAACCCAGTTTATTCCACTTGGCGACACATGCCGAGCGGACATTAATTCGGCGCCACAGCGAGCCACTACGCGCCAATCACATAATCTTTGGCGCGAACTGGCACCAACTGGCGCTGGCCCAGTGGACTCCTAGCATTAATTGACTATTGGTCGAACACTGCTGATGGGATGATTCGAAAATGTAAATACATTTTGAAATATGAATACAGTGCAGCACATGAGTGGTTTGGCAAGGCTTAAGAGTGGTCAAGCCCACATATACCGGTGCATCATTACCATTCAGCAAGCAAGAAAAGCACTGCATGACCGTCTACAAAAATATTTTTCAAAGTGAATCCTTTCAATCGCATTTTAAATAATGGAATTCATTTTAAAATAGGATGGAGATCCCTAATGTCTCCAGAAGTGATAATGGTTGTAAGCTGTTGATGATGGTCCCTTTGGCAAATTCGTATTTCGAGGACTCTTTCAAATATTGTATATACTCATACTGTATAAGAGCTCAGGGAGATATATTGCTACCAAAGCCTTGGCATAGTGTTGCCGAATAATGGTTTTATTTCGAGGGTCATGTAAATATTATGACCTACATGTACCTACAAATATTAAGCTGTAAAGTAACCAGTACAATTTTTGCAAACACTAGAATAAACGAACTCAATTTTGGTTTGATTTGTAAAAGGATATACCTGTTTAGTCGATGCAACTGCAGGGGATGGGGAAGGCTTAATATAGTTCTAGATGTGTTTTGTGTTTTCTTGATGTCTTCATTTCTGCGACGGAAAGAAGAGTTGCTGTATGGTGTTGTGTTTAATGTACATCCACTTTTGTATGGAATTTCCTGGACCCTATATATGGAAGAACAGTTTTTCATGTAAACAAAGCCGGGTGAGCTATCCTGCCTTTCCTTAAATTCTCGATTTGATATTATGTACAATTCTGTTCTGTATGTATTGTTTTTATATTGTGATTCTGAAAAATAAATACCATACCACACTATCACCAATTGCTATCTTTATTATTATTTAATTAATTGATTTTTAATTTTAACTTTCAAACACAACTACTGACCTGTTCACCATTTGTTCCCTTAACATAATTTCGGAGGTTAAATTTTAATCTAAGTCATCAGTTAGGCATGACCGAAACCTCCTGAAGGGAATGGCATTTTAAGGTTGGTTTTGGGGTTAACAATCCGAAAGAAAAAGAAGATCAATGCATTTGGAAAATTTATCTCATTAAATCATGACAAATGTCTTCCTCTTGGAAAGCTTGTTTTCGGACATCTCTCTTGACCCAATGGGCAAGTTTGATTAAATGAGCCTTTTACTTTCAGTATTGATCGACACGCCGTTCTAGAGTTCGGGGCTCGGGTCAGGGAATGGTTATGACCCCGCCCCTTTAGATCCCCAATCCCCATCCCCAAGGCCACCCCTCTTCCTTCCCAGGTTAAATTTTCTATCCGACCAGTGTTCTATGAGCACGAGGAGCATTTTCTTCGTATCTGATACCAATTCGGCAAATATGAAAGAAACTCTTTCGATTTGTTAAAATATATTTCTCTCCCTTCCAAGCACCGTAGACATCAGGAAACATGAATGGCATCAATGGGAAATCAAGGGAGTTTACATTAATCTATTTTCACTATCGTTTAAAGACACTATGTCCCTTTTGCAGCCAATATCAAATTTTGTAGAACTTTGCAGGGATTATGAATATGTCATGTATGCTCTATCTGTGAAATTTAAACGTTAGCAGTGTCCTAACTTGTTAGACTTCACTGTCAGACACTATTGAGTGACTGACTGTTTTTTTTTATTCTTTGGTAATAACATACACTGTAGCTCATACCGTTGGAATATCTTTTTTAAACCCCAATTTACGGAATTATTTTGACACTGATTTATTCCTAATAGATCTAGGTAATAGTATACATTCTCAGATTTTATTGAATAATACTTTGCCAGTGGTTGTTTTGCGTGACTGCTAAATCATGTGTATGCTAATATGCTTATCAACTAGGGGACCTACGCCCTTAAGTCATAAATGACTTTAATGAGGATTTATGTCCCACAAAAGGGCACTAATATAGCATATCGACACGGTTTTGATCCTGGAGCCGCGCAGTTAAGAGGCCATTGCTTTGCCACTGAACCATGAATGTACGCAGCGGGGCCTAGGGTAGGGGGCAGTTCCGACAAATAACAAAAAACAAAGAAAATGCAATAAATTATCGATAATTCATTGCATTTTACCCCGGTCCCCAACATAAAAAAACCTCTGTACGGCCATGTATTATGGCTCAAGGCATGGGCACATAGAATATCTTTTTCTTTTGGGGACCGGTGGGAAATTCAATGAATTATTGAAAAATTATTGCATTTTCTTTTATTTGTTTTATTTGTGTGAACTGACCCCTACCCTAGCCCCTGCTGCGTACCGTCATGGTTCAGTGGCAAAGCAATGGCCTCTTGTTTTTAGTAGCTTTCTAATGAGTTTTGGTGAAACTTAGGATGCCGGCCTGGTGCTCTTTTTTGATCAAGTAGTGCAGCATAAATATGACGGGTACCCTCAATCGAATGTAATTAAATTTATTTTCTTCTGCAACATACAAACCGTATTTCAGCGATACAACATATACAAACTAATAACAATTCTTTAATTGTGTGCACAATATAATACAAATAATAATTATCGACTTGTCACGGGGATGGGAATAAAGATGCCGCAAAATAAGGAAATTATACTGCCCTAAAACAAAACTAAACCAGTGAATCCGCGCAACACGTAGGTTGCCTCTATCACCCCCAGAAAAAACAGATATAGAAAGAATAGAAACAAATCAAAATAAATTGAAAGTACTCGTGACTATCAAAACCACCTTCCCGTGCAGAAAAGGAGAAAAAAGGCAAACAAAAGAGAAGAGTACTTGTATGACTATGAAAACAAGCTGATATGTCCACAACTGATTTCTTTTTTATGGTTCCTTAACTGCCGTCTACCGATAGTTTACCACGTGACGTTTAGTTGTCCAATAACAGCATTCGCACCATAACTCACAAATGTGATTGCATTTTGACAGGAATGGAAACCAAAGCTTGATAAATGTACGTTTGAAGCACGAGTGTTCGCACTCATGAGTGTATACAAGCAGGTTTTTTTGCCAACAATTTCCACCCAGTGAAAACAAATATTATTATTAATCCTAATTTTTGACAAAGTGTTTCACAAAACGTCGGGATACCTACAAGATAATTGCTATTTTCTGGACGAGCACCGCACAGTACAGTTTTGTATTGTATGCTATATACATGTACTATAATCGTGTAGGCCTATGCACAAAGATGGCTACCAGTAATTTTTGTAACCTCTTTGCTGTCCTGGTGTTGGTATTCTCCGACAGTTCTGAAGCGTCTATCCAGTGCTTTTCAGAAAACCTGGATCTCGTGACAACTGCACAAAGTGTTGTCCACATGCATTGTCTCCTCGATGAAGAGCTAAGACCAAATGCAAGCTTTACTTTGAACAAAGATGGAAGCGAATTTGGAGTATGTTCCTGGACTAGGTGTGGGAATAGCAGTGGATGTAACTTGATGTACAAGGTGGAAAAAGAATTGTATGCCTATGCTAGCAAAGATGACACGAAGGAATACATTGATGCTGTGAACAGTCAACCAGCTTATCCTTCTTACAATTCAAACTGTTGGCACCTTCTGTTCGACCGTCACCCACCTGTTCCGTGCTTTTGAGAAAGAAAGCCCTTACAGTATATGCTGTCTGCGAGTGGAGCTTCGTGCAACACGACATGGCCGTATCACTAATCGCACTTAATAAAACAGTCACAGAAACAGTTTTTCACCAGGAAAACATAATTAACAGCTCTTTTTCTAACAGATTAGTTGGTAAAAACAATGTCTTTGTAAGATTTACCTTGAAAGAGTTATCATCGAACATCATGCCCCTAACTTGTTACACTTCAAGAGAAAAAATAACCAAATCATGTCGGTATCCATCTATGTTACAAGTGCAAGACGATACCATTTCTGCTAAATTTGTCTGTCAACACCGAGATGCAGTTCCGATGGATGTTTTGCTAATCAAAGGCAACAATGGACTAATAATCAAGATAAATTCAAATCAACTAAACACGATTGAAAGAAATATGATTGACGGCGATGAAATATTTGTGATTTGTGGTAAAGAAACAGATGATGTGATAGTAGTGAACCGTATTGCAAAAGTTAAACTAAACCAACAGAGCAATTGTTACACTGCTGAGATTGAACATAAGTCTGACGAGACAGTTGTTACCATTTCTTCCGGTTGTTCACCAACTTATGATAACGATAATGCAACTACTAGAGTCATTAACACTATTAATATGACCGAAGGAGGATCAACGAGTTCCGAGTCACAAACAAATGTGATAAAAGAAACGCGAATTAATAAAACACATATATCCACCCCTAGAGACATTTGTAACGAAGAGGACTCACGACTCAATAATGGTGCGTTTTTTTACGGCGTGCTCGCGTCTATAGGTTTCGTGGTCTTAGCTTTTAGCTCTGAGGCTTTCTTAGATAGGAGACACAAAATGAAAGAAGGCAAAATGCAATGGCGCTCGAACCCATCACCCGAGGTGGAAGTTATGAAATTTCCAGGTAGTACAGGTGTTTTGAGGGCAGAGCCAGACATCCCTAAAAGAGATATTTCTGAAACGCGAGAACATCGACCACTGTATTTGCCTCCAAGTTCTTGCATAGGTTCTCGAGAAAGGGAAGCTATGGGAGGCCACCCTACTGCTGAACATGGCGAGAGACAGAGAGCCCCTAATCCCCCAGAGAAATTGCAAATGGGTTCTCGAGGAAATAACTCAAGAGAGTGTACCTTCAATGATGCAGATGGCAGTCGTGTACAGCTCCAAATCAAAGCTGTTACCACCCCTACCCGATCTAAGTTCAAGAGAAATGAGGAGACGGTATACGCAGATCGTATTTATAATACAGCGGAATAAACAAACTGGACTTTCTTGATGATATATATATCAATATATATATATAAGGAAAACTGTTGTAACAAACTCTCAATATAGCAAGGAAGTTTTTCGGGTCCCAAATGTATTATATTTAATTTTTATTTTGTTAATACTATTTTCCATTTCAACATAATATTTTCCTAGAACACATGGAAGGAAAAAATATGCATGGAATAAAAAAAGTAATCATTGCTATTCTTACGCACAAATTACCGACATCGTCCGGAATAATAGTTCAAATAAAAAATGCTCAAATCACATAAGATTTCTAACGAGATATTCCATAATCTGCATTAGTTGGTATGGTTATCCAATTAACTAGATTGCAAGTGTATAACTCATGAGATTGATGTAAAGATATTTGCAATTTCAGAAAGACGTTTCGTGGAACTATAAGACAGAAATCAATATGAATCTAAGGTTTCACTTCTATTCAAACTAAAACACGTCTGCATGGTAATTAGCAACAAGGCAGGGTTCATCAAGATCCTCTCATGGTCAATTTTCTAATGCTGTTGAATCTCGCAAATCATGAAGTTTTCTTTGCGGAAGAAGTTGAAAAAAGATAACTTCTCAAACCATAAACCTGAGTCCATCATTTTGATAACACATTTAGAATAATTGGTGAATTTCTAAGGAAAGACAAAATGCCTCAAATGCTAAAATCGCACTCCTCTTACGAAAAATGAAAAAAATACGCGTAACATGTAGGTTGCCTAAAAGCAACGGTAGCTCTCAACGCTATAGGTCATGAACAAAATGTTTGTAAACGAGATTCAAATAAGGGAGAAGTTGAACAACGCCAAAGTGCAGTTCAGATTGATGTCTTGATAACCAAAGGCAGCAATGGACAAATATTCAAGGTAAACTCAAATAGGCCCAGCAAAATTGCAGAAGTATGTTCGACGGTGATGAAACTTTTGTGATATGTTGAAAAGAGATAATGATGCGATAGAAGTGAATCTTATTGAAAAGGTTAAATTAAACCAAGAGAGAAATTGTTACATTGCTGTGAAGGAAAATGAGTCTGACGAGACAGTTGTTACTATTTCTTCCGATTGTTCACCAACTTATGATAACGAAAATGCAACTCCTAGATTCATTAACACTATCAAAATGACCAAAGGAGGTTCATCGAATTCGGAGTCACAAATAAACGTGATCAAGGAACACGAATTAATATATCACCTCTGGATACATTCCCAACGAAGACAACGCAAGGGGTAGTACCTGTGAATGCATTGTTCTACGGTGTACTCGCAATTATAGGTTTCGTGGTCTTAAGTTTTAGCACTGAGGTTAATATACACTCCGGGGCATTACGGCGAGTAAAAAAGAAGAAGATATATTGGAAATTTCCGGCCGGTTCCCGGGCGGCTCCCGTACAGTTCCAACGGGCGCTGTGGTGCTGAGATGGTTATGCCTAGGTCACATTTGCTCTACGGCTAGGATACGGCGGCCGTACGACCCCGAACTCCAGAGATACTTGCGGCGGCCGCAGAAGATCTTCGGTGGCATCAGGGTCACCCTGTGGCGTATCCCTATCTTCACAGGCCATACGGGTCGCCGTGGGATTATAACGCAGAGTTATAACTGTTTTCATTTCTAGTTTTGCCGTAGCGATTAGACACGCCGTAGTCATGCCGTAGAGCAGTTCCATGGCGACCGTACGTCGGGCGTACGGTAGCCCAGGGTTTTGTATACTCCAGGGGTAAAGCTGTAGCATCAGTCTAGCCGCATGGTCGTCCTATGGTCCCCCTTCGGCCGGCTAGCGAGCACCTGGCGGCTACCTTGCGTCTGTCGTAGTATCTGTCAAGAAGCTACGGCCGTCGCAGGGACGCCCCATGAACCTATTAATGCCTGGATCCCATTTGGCCTGCGATTAGTCTACGGAGCCCGTATTCTGCCCGTATCCCCTTTTCCGCCATAAAATTTTCGTACGGATCCACGGGCTTCGCTCCGTATTTAAAATGCAAGGCGTCCGTAAGGGTGCCCACCGAGTGCCGGCCAGGTCCTGGCTAGATGCCGACCGGTAAGCTTACAGGCTCTGTCCGATGAAGAGGTGCACCCCATAGCTCCCGGGGCCCGGTCGGGGTCGTCAAGTCACAGACGACAGTGACGACAAAGCAACAGTATGAAGACCCTTCGTTGGCTTCGTGCTGATCTTTGTAAGATACCAAATGGTAGGCAATTGTGCAGTAGGTCATAGTTTGCTTACACCGGACTTGGTGGAATAGGTCTACCATCCAATGGTCGTACATAGCTTGTACAGAGCAAACTGGATGCCCCAGCAAGAAAAAACCCAATTCCTTGATAGTCTTCGGCTGAGTGAAGTTTACGATGATGTTTTGTACCGTTTGGAGGAGGGTTCATTTCATTGCATAAGTCATGTGTGTCGTAAAATTGAAGATTACTACCGTTAATTTGTATCTGTTTTTATTCGGTAAATACACGAATGATGTCGACCCCCATCTCATGGGAACCCATGACTGTGTGTCTTAAACGACACTGCAATTCTCATCTTGCCTTGTCGAAAGGACTATTGCATGAAATACATAGCGGTTCATTCATGTACATGCCAATATCTGGATCTAAATTACTTGAAGTAGATAAGGCATCTTTTGTAGGACTACAAATTGATAAGCATCTCACATGGATTGAACATATACAAATGGTTAATCAAAATATTCGTTCAAAAGACGGAATTTTGTTCAGAATAAGGCATTATGTCCCACAGAACATTTTAGTGCTATTATACAAAGCGTTAATCCAGCCACATATTTTGTATGGAATTGAAGTATGGGGAACCACATACAAAACCAACTTGAATTGTATTTTCCTTACCCAGAAAATGGCGATGAGAGCGATACATTTTAGCCCAAGAGGGACCCATTCGGAACCCTTGTTCCAAAAGATAAAATGTTTAAATATTTACAACCTTCATTTCCTATCTGTCTCAACCTTCATCTATGACTTATTAAATGGAAATCTTCCTCACTCCTTAATTGAATACTGTCAGGTAATAGAGCACAGATATGGCACAAGGGGCAAAGAACATGGACAACTATATCTGCCTAAATGCAAAACCACACAAGGTCAATTTTCAATATCATTTATGGGCGTGAAAATATGGAATAGTATACCATATGATTTAAGAGGAATACGATACAAAAATGCTTTTCGGAATAGGTTAACGAAACATCTAAATACTTTGAGTTAAACAAAAGTTAAGACTTCTTAAAATGGCAAAAAGAAATCTCAGATTAGAGAATTTCTAAAAAGATCACTAGATAATGATATATTTTTTATTTACTGTATGTTTGGTTTTGATACGGAAGTCGACACATACTTGACTTACATGTATATATTAATTAAGGAATATTTTTAAATGACTATTCTATTTCTTTGTTTACCTATATAGTTTATGTTACATGTATAATATAGTAAAAAATAGTTTTTAAATTCTTGCCAAAGACAGGGAACCAGACTCGACTAGCACTTGTGCTAACTTCTGGTACCCCCTTTAACAACAAAAGTGTACACATAATCTTTTATTCCATTTGTATACGACATACTTTGTAAACAATATTTATATTATTCATGTGTAATGTTATCGATCTTGTGTTATATTATTAAATTTTATGTAATCATGCTTGATACATTATGTTTTATTTGTTATTATTTTTGTTGTTAATGAACTCAAACTCAACATGTATTTGCATCTCGTCACACCGGAAGGACATTTCTCAAAGTGTGCGTGATAGGGTCCCAGTTATATGGAACCGAGACTGAGACTACTCACCGAAGAGGAGACCCTTGTTAGATCTTAAGTGCCAATCCATCATAGAACGATGTCACTTATTGTAAACAATTTAAAGTTTACATCATGGTCGTGGAATGAGAAGACAAATTAAAAGTATGATAAGAATAATACTATACCTTAGACCTACTTTAGAGTAGAGGAGTATAGCAAGCTAAATGCCCAGTAACGCGAAACTCAGTATCAGTTTGGAGCGTAATATTAAGGTTTTTCGATAAAAACTCTATATATCAAATGAAATAAGGTTAAATAAACTCTGCATAACAAACTAATTCGACCAAATTTCTGCTTACAAAATTTATATTAAGCATAATTCTCGTCGAATTAATTTTTATTGCTGACTTTTCGTCGATTTTCACTTGATAGGTTTTTTCGTCGAAGATAATTTGATATGCAGAGTTTTACTTGAACAACTCATTTTGTCGGCGATAAACTGAGTTTGTTTTTATTAATGAATCTATCATGAACCATTTATTTCCTATCGTGGAGTGCAGTAGTGAATGTCATGCAAAGTCGAAGGTACGGAACTGATTCCCCAAAGTGATTGATTAATAAATAACAATTTATATCAGCTTGGCTTCTAAAAGCAAATGCAGTTTTTTTTTTATACGAGCAAATTTGTTATTTAACTTTTGCACTTGTTTCATAATGCAAGCTTTGTCAAACATTTATATTAACATTTTTATGCTGATGTTTTTTTCAAGGCTTGGATACAGTCTCTTCTGTGTGTGTGTGATTGTAGGGTAAAGGGCAGGTGATGATATTTGGGGATGTGAATTTGTAATGCCAAATGAATATTATATATGTACATAATACTGAGAAAAAAGGTCATTCATTCTAAATCGTCTGCAAAAAAGTTAAACCTGAAGAAGACAGAAGTAGCCTGTATAAGAAGAAGAATCCATTATGTGACAGACTTCTTGATCAATTTTTTCTACCTTATCTAAATTTACCCGCTCTTTTTGTTTTGAATACTTCATTTTTCTTTTTACCTGACATTGTATTTTCCTTGCCCCTTTCTTATAGAGAGTTGGTATAAATCGCAACTTATTTGCGATTGATATCAATCGCAGCTATGTACATAAAAGATAGAGGACTGCAAACTTGCGATTGATTAGATGACTTGCGATTGATTTAGATCAATCACAACTCTTTTTAAGACGGAGCCCTGATTTGTTTGCCAAATCATCGGCAGAAATAGCATTTCTGTTTGTAAAGTTCTATATATACGTCATTTATTTTTTTCCCTCATATTTTTTTTTACTTTTCATTTACAGCTAACAGTAAATAACTTGTATGTATATTGTCATCATGTTGATTAAAAAAGGTAATTTGATAATGATTAAAAGTGTATAATTTGCATTTATCAAGATGTTGCTGTTGGTTCGTTTGCGTATAAACATTATGTCAATGGGACTGGATATCAATTTTGGGAAATGGTAGGATGAAAGGACAGGAATAATAAGAAAAGAGAAAGAGAGAGAGAGAGAGAGCGAGATAGCGAGCGTGAGAGAGAGAGAGCGAGATAGGGAGAGAGAGAGGGTAGAGAAGGAAGAACGAAAAGAAGGAGTAGAATAGAAGGAGGAGCATAAGAAGAAAAAAAGAAGAAAGTAAAATAAGAAAAATAAGATGAAAAAGAAGAAAAAGAAGAAAATCATGGAAGCCTCATCAGCATCAATGATATTCTTCCTAAGAACCCTGCATTTATTATTACTCCAGCAATTGCAAGGTACCCATTTACACCAGGGTGGAGAGTGGCAAGTATGGATTGATGCCTTGTTAGCGCCAGACTTGAATTCGAACTCTCAACTCTTACATTGAGAATCAAGTGAATGAGCCATTATACCACGAATTCTCCAGAAGAGTAGTAAAGGTAAATGGAAACGAATATGATATTTGGTATACTGCTAATGTCAAACAAACTTTGATGCAGACTATCTTCTGAATATCTCCTGGCTGTCCGTTTACATCTCCCGACAATGATCACTCAACAGTTGGGTATCCTTATGCCAACAACATGGAGCTATCTCTGACAACGCAAGAGGCAGAGCCTATGAATGACTTTATTGATCATGTTGATGGGACAACGACGACTATAGGTACGAATCATGTCACAAACACGACAGCAACGCTGAAAAATATTCACTGTTCTGATGAAAAATATAATAAATCAATTTCTTCCCATTCTGGTGGATTGCTTGTTTTGTTGTACGGCGTCTTCGCATCAATAGCTTTTGTGGTAATGGTTTTTAGCACTGAGGCTTACTTGCACAGGAGACAACAAATGAAAAAAGACAAAATGCGATGTCGCTCGAACCAATCGCCCGTGGTGAAAAGTATGAAAGGTCCAGGTAGTACATGTGTATCAAGGGAAGAGTCAGAAATCCCCCAAAGAGATATTTCTGCAACGCGGAAACATCAACCGCCGTCTTTGCCTCCAAGAGGTTGGATAGGTTCTCGAGAAATGGAAGCTATGGAAGGCCAACTTACTGTTCAACGTGACGAGAATGAACTTAGACCCACTAATCCCCCAGAGAGAGTGCAAATGGGTTCTCAAGGAAATAACTCAAGAGAGTGTATCTTCAATGGTGCAGATGGCAGTCGTGTACAACTACAAATTAAAGATGCTACCACCCCCACCCGATCTCAGTTCAAGAGAAATGAGGAAACAGTATACGCGGATCGTATTTATAATACAGCGGTATAAAAAACTTGTACGTTCTTCATGATATATATTTACAAGGAAAACTGTTGTAACAAACTATCATTATAGCAAGGTAATTTCTGGGTCCCAAATGCGATATTTTTTAAAGGCATTCGTTATAGCACGAATGTGACAAAGTTCGAAATAACAATTAATTCCCCTGGTCCCGGTGAAGGTTCCACTGTACAACAGTCAAATATTGATCAAAATGAAATGCAAAATGAAATTTCAATTCACTGCATCGAATTAATTTCGTTATACTTTTCTTCATTCCAACGTTTTATTCCGAGAATATATGCAATGAAAAATATACAGGAAAGAAAATATGTAATTATTGATAATCTTACGAAAAATGCCCCAAATCGTCAGGAATACTAGTAGTAAATACAAAAAGGTCAAACTACATCAGATTCCTTACGGGATTTTCCATAATCTATAATTGCTGTTATGGTTATCTAATTAACTAGATTGCAAGTATGTAAGTCATGTGAGTTATGTAAAGAGAGTTGTGATCATAGACGGACGTTTTGTGGAACTATAAGATAAAAATCATTATAAATGAATGGTGTCACTTCTATACGCAATAAAACATGTCTGCATGGTAATTAGCAATAAGGTAGGGATCATCCCGGTCCTCTTATTGTCAATTTTCTAATGCTGTTGAATCTCGAAAATCATTAAATGTTCTTTGTGAAAAATTAAACCACTATAAATAATCTTAATGACAAATTAATAATATTTGTTGAAATTCCCAGGGAAGGGAATAAAGATTCCGAAAAATACAGAAATTGCACTCCCTAAAACAAAACAAAACGAAACAAATCTGCGTAAAACGTAGATTGCCTACAAAGCAACGGTAGCTCTTAATATCAGCGGTTATGAAAAATGCGCGTAGATAAGATAATGACGGGAGAAGTTGAACAAGTTTATACAAAATATATAGGAAAAATAGAAGAAGAAAAAAAAACAAGTACTCGTATGACTATGAAAACCACCATCCCGTGAAAAAAGACAAAACAAAGACAAAACCAAAGAGTACTCGTACGGCTATGAAAACATGCTGATATGTATACAAGTGATCACTTGTTATGGATACTTATCTACCTGGGGATTATCATGTGACGTTAAGTTGCCCAATAAGAAACATACGCACCACAACTGAATGTAATGGCACGTAGACAATGTTAAGGAATGGAAACCTAAGCTTGATAAATGTTAGTTTGAAGCGAAGGTGCTCTCACTCTACAGTCTATACAAGTAGTTTGTTTTCCAACGATTTCCATCCATTTAAAAAAAAATAAAAAAAGCCTACTTTTTGACGAAGTGTTGCACAGGACGTCGGTATACCTACGACATAACTGGTGTATTCTAGATGAGTACCACACAGTAAAACTATGTTATCTACTTGTGACTTATCAGATAGGCCTAGGCAAAAAGATGGCTACCAGTAGTTTTGTTAAGCTCCTTGCTCTCCTGGTTTTGGTATTCTCCGACAGCTCTGAAGCATCTACATGTATGCAGTGTTTTCCAGAAAACATGGATATCGAGACGACTGCTCATGTTCACGTACATTGTCTCCTCGATGAAGAGCTAAGACCAAATGCAAGCTTTACTTTGACCAAAGATGGAAGAGAACTTGGAGTATGTTCCCCGACCATGTTGACTAGATGTGCGAATAGCAGTGGATGTAACTTGATGTACAAGGGTGACAAAGACATGTCCGCGAATGACAGCAGAAAGGAAATTGATACTGTGAACATTCAACCCTTTTATCCGTCTTACAATTCAAAACCTTTGGAACCTGTTGTTCGACAGTCACCGGCTTGTTCCATGCTTTTAAGAAAGAAAGATCTTTCCGTAGATGCAGTCTGTGAGTGGAGCTTGGTGAAAGAAGACATGTCTGTGTCACTAATCGCAATGAATAAAACAGTAACCGAAACAGTTTTTCACCAGGAAATCAAAATGAACAGTTCTTGTTCTAACAGTTTAGTTGGTAAAAACAAAGTGTTTGCAAGCTTTACCTTAAATGATTTGTCATCGAACATCATACCTCTAACTTGTTGTACTTCAAGAGAAAAAGAAACCAACTCATGTCGGTTTCCAACTATGTTAGAAATGAGAGACCATATATTTGGCTGTCAACGCCAAGGTGTGGTTCAGATGTATATTTTGCTGAAAAGAGGCAGCAATGGACAAATAATCAACATAAACTCAAATCAGCCAAGCACCACTCAAAGAAATATGATTGGCGGTGATGAAATATTTTTGATGTGTGGTAAATAGGCAGATGATGCGATAGAAGTGATCCGTATTGCAAAGGTTAGACTAAACAAAGAAAGCAACTGTTACACTGCTGAGACTGAACTTAAGTATGACGAGACAATTGTTACAATTTCTTCCGGATGTTCACCAACGTATGATAACAATAATGCAACTACTAGATTAATCAAGACTATCAATGTAACGGAAGGAGGTTCAACGAATTCGGAGACACAAATAAATTTGATCAAGGAAACGCGAATTAATACAACACCTATAACCACCTCTGGAGGCATTTGTAACGAAGACAAATTGTGGCTCAATGTTGCATTTTTATCTTTCTTGGTTGTTCCTGTACTGATGTGCAGCTTCGGTACATGCTTGTATCTAACCATGAGCTATAAGAATAAAACCAAGAATCAGATTATGCGTTTGCATAGGTGTCGAGGGAATGTTATGGCGTCTCAGCAAAATGACAATCAGTTAGTTATGGACACAACAGGTGTCTCCCTTCCTGACGAGATGCCACTTGCAAGGATGTGTAAATGTCAAAGAATGGATAGAGTTGGCGATCTTGATGGCGATGTTCCTAAATCACAGGGCCATTGTCCGGTGTTGCCTCCTAGAGTTGCCTTAAGATCATCAAGGCATATGCGACGGGATGCTGTTCCGTGCAAATGCAACGAAATACAGATACCATTGTCAAACGTGCAATGTCTGATCAGATGTGTCATGTGGGCTACATCAAGAGGAACCAAGGTGTTACCATGGAAAGATGCCAACAGGACAATCTGAAGAATATCAAAACGTCCGATGAAACAATCTACAGCACAGTGAATGAGGTGGTCAGTGATCCATGCGGTATTAAGGTGCAAGGCAGAAGCGTCATTGAACCTTCAATAACATTACCTTGCGATGTTCCGGCTGTATGTGACGAATCTACTACCCCAAAAGCCACAAGGAAAGATCCTTTACCAGAAGAGACGTTCTTCTTGAACAAAACATTGCTCTTGCAGGAAGGGTTAGCATCCAGTCCTGATGATTGTTGCGTGTACGCGAAACCGAACAAGATCGTCCGCAAATCCACATTCCCCATTGACCGTTCGAACAGTAGTCCCTGTTTATTCGTTAACGAAAGTGACAATGCTTCTACTCTGTCATCCGTTTGCGTAAATAATCCTCAACCTTCGGGAATGGGAGGGGTTATACACCACGATGACGCTGTAATGGCACAAGCGGGTTATCCATCTCAAGGAATAAGAAGCTCTTCCGAACCTAGCTTTTGTCCTCCAGGTGGATCTAATTCATACAAGTACGCGTCTATCAAGCCATCGAAACTGTCTTATTCCGTTGCTTACATTGGCGCTGATGACTCAAATGGTATTGCTGATATCAGCATCAGTGATACCAATAACGGTCATGATCTTACATATGAAGAAGACACCTACATCGAGGCTGGACTCTACGAATACGCGTCTGTTAAGCCATCGAAACTAATTTCCGTCGAATACAGTGGTACCGATGACTCAAATGGTATTGCTGATATCAACATCAGTGATACAATCATGGATCATAATCTTAAATCTGAAGAAGACAACTACAGCGAGGCCGGGCTCTACGTTCGAACGGTCTCGACAACCAGTTCCACCTACGATGTGCTGCAGCGTTTCTCATTTGAACAACGTCTTCGGGAACCAGGACAAAAACCAATAAATGCTTCATTAGATGCATCGAGACGCATTCTACTTTCACCACCCAGTGCTCGAGAATCAGGTTTCCTGGACGCGTCTCTCAGTGAGGATATTCCACCAGTAACAGAGAATCCCACCCCTTGTCTTTTGTATGAGTGGCTGTAAACTGGAGTGAGCAGCGCCTCAAAGACATTTTAGAAAACTTTTAAACCTCTTCTTGAATATTTTTGCAGGAGGATAGTGGACTGTTTAATATTCTTATCTGCTGTGACCACATGGACATTGAAGAAAACATTAATGTGTAAACTTGGATAGCGATCATCTGGATAAATCTGAAAGATGTATTTGCATTATTCAATGGAGACTGCACTAATTTCCCTGGACTCTATCACAATTCTATTTTACATTTTTATGAATCTATAATGATGCCATGTTTTATATTGATTCTCCATAGCGATGCATCATGTGATCAGGTTGCATGCATGTTCAGCTTGTGAATATTCATTTAATGGCAATTACATTTCTTAATTTGCACGGCCGATGCACGTAGTAGTAGCTCTATACAGAGCGAATTTATTTTTCATTTCTTTTCACATAATATAAACAATAACAGACAATAATATACGTAATGATATAACAGAAATGAGCATTGAAATATCTTTGACATTGTTGCGTGTTAAATAATTTGTACTTGATCACGTTTCGATTCGCACGTAGCCTTTTAGATATTCATATATGCATTTTATTAATGCTTCCTTCAAATATTGAACGTCATCGTTTTTCGTGTACAGAAAATCATACTTGTTCTTGTACATTCTTTGCTCTAGCTTTCCATTTCGTAGGAAATGTTTTACATGCCTAGATTTTGGATTCTTCATCTTGCTTTTCTTCTTGGACGGTTCAAAAGAAATAGATGTTTTTATATGTCTGAAAGAAATTTTGAGCATTGTAAGTTAAGGCAATGTTTTATCGGGAATAATTGCAGTAACCAAGTTCAAATAAAGGTATTGTTGAACATATATTGCGCCGTCATTCGGGCTTAATTATACTGTCTGTATGGAAATATTGTTGTGATTTGAAGGGTTTCTCTTTCTTCTAAAACTTGATTTTTCTCTAATTCTCTCAATATTGTTGAGAAGAAAGTCCTATGTTATCATATATAGATAATCTGTTATGATTAAGGGGGGGGGGGTATGTTTCTAAGCTTAATCGTATGCATATTCCTAATTATGTAAAACGTATGCACCTGCGCATTCGAAGTGAGTTGTATGGGGGATTCAATGAACCGCCACTGTCGTGGGTAATACATTAGTTATTTCCGTTACAATGCTATTGCTTTTGAGCATTCGTAGGCTTGTGTGAGGAGAGAGGGGAATCCTTCCATAACATAGAACCATCTCGTCGTAATAACATAGGATAAATTGTCAAACCAGTACAATGACAAAAAACACGCTGAATCTGGTTTTACATTTCAACCAAATTTATAATGATTATATATTCCCTATGATACTACTTGTACGTAAACTGAATCAACACTTATACACCTACTATGTACATAGGAATTGTGAAATGACGTTATACATAATGAGTGCACGGTAATATCATTTTTCATAACACTGTATAAAACATGTTGCATCCCGCATCTTAAAAACTCCCAGGCCTAAGCAGAAACACAGAGGAATATCAATATCCCTACCTGGATATCGTATTTCAGGACTCTAATTCTTCACGGGATATGTTAACATATATATAGGTTTAAATCCAAATGGCTGTTATATATCATATAGGCCTAGCTATATTCATGAATTGCTTTTCTACAAAGATCAGTCGAAAATAGCAACAGTAACGAATGAAGCAAGTTTTTTCTACGAACACAAAAAGGAAGAGAAAAATCAAAATGAAATTATAAAACTATAGTTTGTTATTATAACATCACATGTAGCCACTTAAAATGTTAACGTTAATGTCAAAGCCATTGTAATTCTATGAGACAATTGTAGTGTGATAAATATCTCAAATAAATTAACGCTCACGCGTCACCAGCACTATTACAATGACTAGAGTTAATGTAAAATTGTAATTTTGGAACATTCTTTCATTTGTCCGGATGTTCAAGAGAAAAAGAGTCAAAGCTTTCAAGAGTGACAGACCATGCTCAGGATAGTGTAACAATATTATATGATAATTCAAGTAGTCATGAAGCCAAAAGCGTGAGAGACAGAAACAGGAGAAGTATCAGAAGACGATGAAGATGGATGTAATTATGGCGATGGCAATGAAACCATTGTGATGATGATGATGATATGTGGTAGGCCTAGTGACGATGACGATGATCAAGTTATAATGATGATTATGATGGTGGTAATGGCCGTGGTAATGATGATGACTGGTGCTACGCCTTCAGACGATGACGATGATGAAGTTGTAATGATGATTGTGATGGTGGTGATGGCGGTGGTAATGATGATGATGATGACGGTGATGACATTGTGAAGATGATTATGATGGCGGTGATAATGATGATGACTGGTGCTACGCCTTCTCACGATGACGATGATGAAGTTGTAATGATGATTGTGATGGTGGTAATGGCGGTGGTAATGATGATGATGATGACGGTGATAGGCCTCGCGATGATGACAGTGATAACATTGTGAGGATGATTATGATGGTGGTGATGGCGGTGGTAATGATGATGATGACGGTGATGACATTGTGAAGATGATTGTGATGGTGATGATGGCGGTGGTAATGATGGTGATGATGGGTGATAGGCCTCGTGATGATGACAGCGATAACATTGAGAGCATGATGAGGAAGCCAAGAACGATTATGAATGATAACTTTATGATGATGAGATTGTTGACGAGTAATTGGATCGAATAGATTATAAGAATTAAAAGAGTTTCGATTTGCTAACGATGGACTAAAGTAGATTACATGTATATTTATTGAAAATTATGTCAAAGATGAAAAGTCATGTAGGCTGAGTAATAATGAACGAAACCCGAAGCCACAATGAAACAGAAAGCTTACAGATTTGATATAAATGCAGTTTGAAGCTAATTAACAATTAGTCTTGAATCAAAAGGAAAGGGATTTATAACGAGGAAAGAAAGTAAGAATTCAATAATTGCTGAGTTGATAAATACTGCATGCTATAGAGTCTCCTCATAATCCTTAAAGAATACATTCATCACGAAGAATATTTCACAGCGGTCAAAAACTAGAACCCTGAATATTAAATTTGTATATTCATATTGTAGATGCGATCTCTGACAACAGCATGACGTGGGAACATGACATTAAGTTCGGGTCACGCTTCCTGATGATTTGCTCCATATTTGAAATGGTGGTGCAGCATACTACACATGCTACAGCTGATGGCGACTCCTTGCTTTGTTCAACACCGCTAAATGACACGGTGGGCGAACTTGATGTCGAAGAAAACGGGAATATTTCTTTACCATGCATAACTGGCATGGAATTACAGCAAGACTATACACTAACGTGGAGGATGGGTACCGGTGATACAGTAATGTCTTTCTCCTTGGCTGATGGAGAAATTTTGAGTCCATTCAAAACAAGTTCTACTGTTTTGAAGACGGATAAAAAGACAAATTTCACTTTGCAAATAATCGGAATTAAAACGGCTGATTCGGGTCAATACTTCTGTGAAATATATTGGAGCAGTCATATATTATGCGAGGTTTTGAATGTGTCAGTGAGGGTCTATCCCACAAACACATTAATTGATGGCCCGGACCCTTCATCGCCACCTTCGTCCGCAAGCGAATCGGTCTCTCAGTCTACACCAGACACGACGCAATCTGGGCAATATGCATCACCTCTATTTTCAACTCGTGGATCACCGTCTATCACCACATTTACCAGTGAAAGAGAAGAAGTAAGGAAAGAAGGCAGTGGTCCCCGCGGCATTGCGTACAGAGTCTTTACAGCACTCCTTCCATCTTCAATAGCTGGTTCTGTCATCGTCGGGACATGTCTCCTTATTTTCTTCTGCAGAAAATTCAGTGATCAGTCAAGGAAGAAAGAAGAAAAGAACTGTCCAACAGAACTACCTTACAGACCAGCTGAGGAACATGACGACAAGGCGAGAGTCACTGGAAAACCGATACCATAGTAGGCCCTGGAACTTGTGGACCTGAAAGGACGGGTAAAAGCATTAAGGATTGCACCAGGACTCTTATTTGAGACATCGATATGCTATACAAGTGGCTGTAGATCTTTTGTTACGACATATTGAACAGGATTCATTAGGGTAGACTACCACAGATTAATTATTATCTCGTTAAATAATCACTAGTCATTTTACACTAGTTATTCCAGATCGTATTGAGAAAGTATTTTAAGTGGCAAAGCAGTAGCAACGTTTCTAAGTGACACAGAAAATGGTCAATGATTCAGCATTTTATGAGGAAAGTTGCATTCTGTTGCGTTGCGTAACGCGATAGATTGTCGAAATACATATGAATCACCACACCCTGAAACAGATTACTTTCCTTTATTAGGCTAACAGGAGCCATACGTATATTTAAAAAAAAAACGTTTGTGAAGTTTTGTAAGTTATACTTACAGATTCAGATAATGGGTGTGATAAATAATTTCAAATTAAACATTACTATGTGAAACCAATTGTGATGTTGGTCATTTATCTCACTTACCAGACAAATGAATGAATTGAAAAGGAGTTGCTGCACACGGTAATTGCTCTGACCAGGCGCGCCGGAAGCAGTTTGGGATTGGGGGGGGGGGGGGGGGGGGGCAAACATTCCAGGGGGCTCACCTTCCATGGGCAGTGACGTAATGAGAAAAAAACGTTCGGAAGAGGGGGGGGGGGCAGACGAGAAATCTGCATCACCACCAGTCTTACACGTTACATGCAGGTCTCGCGGAACGTTTTTCAAAGTGGAGTATTAACGATCAGGTAGAGCGTAAATTGGCAGAGGGTCCAGGTCATGAGCCTCGGCAGGGGGTCAAGGGGCTGAGCCCCCGGAAGCTCAAGGATTTTAGGTATTTAATTACGGTTAGATGAGCACCCAGGGGCCGCCTTAGGGCCCTTGATGGGGTCCAGGGGGCAGAGCCCCCGGAAGCTCAGGGGTTTTAGGTATTTAATTACAGTCAGATAAGCATCCAGGGGCCCGCCGTAGGGCTCTTGGTGGGGCATAACCCCCGGAAGCTCGGAGTTTTTAGGTATTTAATTACGGTCTGATGAGCATCCAGGGGCAGAGCCCCCGGAAGCTCAGGGGTTTTAGGTATTTAATTACGGTCAGATAAGCATCCAGGGGCCCGCCGTAGGGCTCTTGGTGGGGCATAACCCCCGGAAGCTCGGAGTTTTTAGGTATTTAATTACGGTCTGATGAGCATCCAGGGGCAGAGCCCCCGGAAGCTCAGGGGTTTTAGGTATTTAATTACGGTCAGATGAACATCCAGGGGACCGCCTAAGGGCCCTTGGTGGGGTACGGGGGCGGAGCCCCCGTAAGCTCTAGGGTTTTAGGCATTTTATTACGGCCAGATGAGCATTTTTTATACCTCATTTGTGACATTGGCAGGTCACTTATTTTTTTCTCTCCGTCTTTCTTTCTTTTCATACTTTTTCAAAAAGTGAGGGGGGGGGGGGGGGGGGCTCGAGCCCAGCCACTTTGCAAACCATGACATAAAGGCTTCTAAGTAAGCGTAATTTTCTCCCTACTGTATTTTGGGAATTTCTTATTTTCCAACAAACGTATAAAAAATGGAGAAAAATATCGGAAAATCATGTCATAACAGCAACATTTGTAAATCACTGGTATCGAATAAGATATACACCCCCCCATCAGTACGCCAGCGTTCAGGGGCTCATGTCTTCTCACCCCTATAACAAAAAAAAATCAGACACGCTTTCCCATTCTCGCACAATATGTCCGCGATATGCGCGTATCGCTATTATAAAAATCTCCATTGATAAAGACCGTATAGATGGCATTCGCAATGTTTATGAAATTTAATTCCTGTGAACATTCCTTTTCTTTGAATGGAATTGTATATGTGATTTAATTCAGGTTTTTATTATTGTTATGTTCTTTTGGGTTAAAAATACAAACCATGCTTACTCCTTTACTGCTTTTTTTTTTTTTTTGGAGGGGGGGGGGGGGCGTTTTTTTTTTTTTTTTGGGGGGGGGGCAAAAATGCGTTTTGCCCCCCCCCCCCACTTTTTTGATTGGGGGGGGGGGCAACTGCCCCCCCCTGCCCCCCCCCTCCCCACTTCCGGCGCCTATGGCTCTGACTTGTGTTTGTTATGCACGTCTACATATGACAGTAACATACACTAATTGTAAGTTAAGGCAGTGTTTTATCGGGAACAATTGAAGTAACCAAGTTTAAAGAAATAAGTTGTTGATTATGTATTGCTCCGTCCTTTAGATGTAATTTTACTGTCTACATGGAAATGATTTTATGATTTGAAGGTTTTCTTTTTCTTCGAAAACTTAATTTTTCTCCGATTCTTGTTGTGTATCTTCTCACTTTCGGCTTTCATTATTGTTGAGAAGAGAGTCCTAGCTTTCATATTATAGATCTTCTTTTTTGAGTAAGGGGGAGGGGGATTATCTTTCGAATCTTAATAATCATATGCATATCCCTTATTATGTAAACGTATGCGCTTGCACATTCGAAGTGAGTTGTATGGGGAATCAATAAACCACCACAGTCATGGGCAATGCATTAGACACTTTTCTGACAATGTTATTGCTTTTGAGTATTCGTATGCTTGTGAGAAGAGAGAGGGTGATCCTTTAATAACATAGAAACATCTCGTCGTAATAACATAGAATAAATTGTCAAACCATTACAATGACAAGAAACATGATGAATCTGGTTTCACATTTCAACCAAAAAATAATGAACTAAAATCCTTGTGATACTACTTTGTTCGTCAATTAAATTAACACTTATACACATAAATGTACATAGGAGGTGTAATGCATACAATGACAACATACCTATTGAGCGAACGATAATAGCATTTTTCATAAAACTGTATAAAACATTTTGCCGCATCCCATAGTTCATGAATGCTTTCTCAGACCACGGACCTAGTGTTAGGTCCATGCTCAGACTTTAGGAGAAACACAGAGGAATATCAATATCCCTTCCTGAATCGTGTATTACCAGGAAGCGAAGTCGATTATTATTCTTCACGGGATATGTTTACATATCTTTAGATTTAAATAAAAGATGGCTGATTTATTTCATGAAGCTGTATTAAAACTGTTTTCCTACATAGATAGGTCGAGAATAGAAAAATGTAATGAATAAGTAAGTTTCTACGAAAAAACAAGGGAGAGAAAATCAAAACGAAATTATGAAACTTTACTTTTCTAATCATCACATCACATTCCCGTAAGCACTTAAATATTAACGTTTACGTTAAAGCCATTGAAAATTCTTGAGACAAATTTAGTTTGCTGAACATTTCAAATAAATTAACGCTCACGCGCCACCAACACTATTACATTGACTAGAGTTAATGTTAAATTGTAATTTCGGAACATTCTTTCATTTGTCTGGATGTTCAAGATAAAAGGAGTCAAAGCTTCCAAGAGCGACAGACCATGCTCAGGATAGTGTCACAATAGTATATGATAATCCAAGTGGTAATGAAGCCAAAAGTGTGAGAGACAGAAACAGGAGAAGTATCAACAGACGATAAAGATGGATGTTATTGTAGCGATAGCAATGAAACCATTGTGATGATGATGATTATGATAGGTGGTAGGCCTTGTGATGATGACGATGGTGAAGATATGATGATGATTGTGATGGTAATGATGGCGTTGGTAATGATCATGATGGGTGATAGGCCTTCTGACGATGACGATGATGAAGTTATGATGATGATTATGATGGTGGTGATGGCGGTGGTAATGATGATGATGGGTGATAGGCCTCGTGATGATGACGGTTATGAAATTGTGAAGATGATGAGGAATCCAAAAACGATTCTGAATGATATCTTTATGATGATAAGATTGTTGACGAGAAAAATGGATTGAATAGATTGTACGAATTAAAAGAGTTTCCATATGCTAACGATGGACTAATTAAAAGTAGATTAAATAATTATTGAGAATTATGTCAAATACGAAAAGTCGTGTAAGCTGAGTAATTATGAACGAAACCCGAAGTCAAAATGAAACAGAAAGGTTACGAGTTTGATAAATATACAAAATGAAGTCAATTACCAATTAGTCTTAAGTCAAAAGAAGAGGGATATATAAAAAAGAAAAACAAAGGAAGATTTCATTAATTGCTGAGTTGATAGCAATACATGCTGAAGAGTTTCCTCTAAATGACCACTTACAGAATACATTTATTACAAAGAATGTTATACAGCGGTCAAAAAGTAGAACCTGAGTATTATAGATGCGATCTCTGACAAAAGCATGGCGTGGGAACATGATTCCTAATTATTTTCGCCATATCTGAAGTTTTAGTGAATGATACTACACATGCTACAGCCAGTGGTGACTCCTTGCTTAGTACCACACCGCTAACTGACATACTGGGTGAACTTGATATTATTTACCATGTACAACTGGTATGGGATTTAACGAAAACGGATTAAAAGAAAAATTTCACTTTGCAAATAATTGGAATTAAAACTGCTGATTCGGGTCAATTATTAAATGCGAGGTTTGAATGTTTCAGTAACAGTTTATCCCATGAACCGGACCCAACATCGACACCTTCGTCCTCAAGGAAATCGGCCTTTTCAAGTGGGACAGAAGAAGCAGGGCAAAAAGTTAGTAGTCGCCGTGGCATTGCCTACACATTCTTTACAGGACTCCTTCCATCTTCAATCACTGGTTCTGTAATCGTCGGGACACGTTTCCTTATTTTCTTCTGCAGACAATTTAGTCAAGGAAGAAGGGAGAGAATTTTCCCCTAACATTTCAGATGCTGAGGCACAAGGCGAGAGTCACAGGGCGACCGGTGCCATAGTAGGCTCTGGAGCATGTGGACCTGAAATAACGGGTACACAAATTAAGGATGGCACCAGGACTCTTATCCGTAGACATCGATAGGCTATAAAAGTGGCTGTAGATCTCTTGTTGCGACATAATGAACAGGATTCTAATCGCAGACTACCACAGATTATTATCTCGTCAAATAATCACTAGTTCTTTTACACCAGTTAATCCAGATCGTATATAGAAAGTTTTTTAAGTGGCAAAGCAGTAGCAACGATTCTAGGTGACGTTGAAAATGGTCAATGATTCAGCATTTCGTAAAACGAGATCCATTCTGTCTTCTAACGGGACAGATTGTCAAAATCCATTTGAATCATGACACACTGAAACAGATTACTTAATAATGTTAAAGGAGCCATGACAAAGAACGTTGGTGAAGTTATGTAAGTAATACATGTACTTACAAATTTAGATATGAGGATGATGATACATTTCAAATTAAACACTACGTGAAACCAGATTTGATAATTGTCATTTATCTCACTTACCATACATTGTATGGAAATGAAGGAATCAAAAGCAGTTGTTGCACACGGTAATTGTTTTGTGTTTGTTATGCAAGTCTACATCTGACAGTTACAGACACTAATTCATCACTGAAACTCTCTTGCATTATGCAAATAGTCTTTCATTCTGGGGCTTTGTTCAACTTGAATTTAACAATCGCATGTCATGTTCGCGATGTTTCTGAAGCATATCACAACGTGCACGTTTCCCATTATCATATTGACGTTTGATCTATTGGCATATACCCTTTCTATTGACCATCAGTGTAACTTAACGAGAAACCTGACAGTTAGCGTGGTTCGTGGACAGTCTGTTTCTTTGCCCTGCAATTTAAAGTCGATTCTAGAAAAAGTTCAAACTGCAATCTGGAGAAAAGGGAACGGCGACAGTCTCGTAAAATGTTCAATCCCGGACGGATGTTTGCATCTTCAAGACGAAACACTGCAAAGATTTAAAGTTCTTACACATTTTGAAAAGAACTTTACATTGAATATTACAAGGGTACAACTAAACGACGCGGATACATATCACTGCGATGTATTCACTGGTACTAAACTCCAGTGTGAGGCTTCTTTAGTCAAATTAATCATCACAGACCAGCATGTAACTATTGGCAGTCGAAGTAGGTCAGCCTCTATAACATCCTCAAATGATATAGTAGCCTCAAATTTATCGACCACTTATTCTCCGAACACACAGACACGAAATGAGCAATTAATTACCGTAACACCACCTAAAATAAGTTGGCAACGCTTTATGCTACCTGCAATGTCAGCCCTGGTACTCGCAACTGTTTTGATCAGCTGGAAGTTCTTTAAAAAGAAATGCACGAATCAGACTAATTCATCACGTATTGCATTCAATCCGACGCTGGACCCAGTTACAACAATAAATGTTACCGGCTCAGAAGTAGTCAACCTAATGTTATTTCCAGAAATGGCAACAACAGTTTGCGACGGTAATAGTTTGGTCCACACCGAGAATCAAAGACCTAGCGTACACAATATCGGAAACACCGTCGTCAATTTATCAGACCACCGGTCCTCTGTATTACCTGATGTACCAACGGTACCAAGTCCGTTGAAAGACACTGCGATGTCAGCAGAACAGTCTAGGGGAAATTGCAACTCGAGTTCAAAATCAAATTTTGAGAGTCACCGCTGTCATCCACAAAAGCAGGATGCAGACCTTCAACTTGAATCCAGTTCTGTTCACTCTAGAGATCTTACTACCTCAGGGGAGATGGTGCAAACAAATCCTCTTCTTGATGAGGGAGTTCATACCGCTTCTGGAGATTGCGTCTCTTTCCCAAGGCTCGCTTCCGAAGAATCATGCTCAGGAGAACATCAGTCTGCTGACGAAGTACCGAGTACTTTTCCTCAAAAAGTTACGAGAACATACTTTTCTACATCACCTACATTTCCTTTAGAATCCACGGAAAAGACAGCCCGGGAATCAGACGACAATATTTTAATATCGAACTGCACTACTCTTACGCCAAGTCTGTGCGTCAGCCATCCAAACAAGAGGGATGACGCTGTGCATCCTCATCCTGTCGACGAGGAAGAGCATACATACTTAGATATGAACGACCAGGATCCTCCGCTTCCTCCGAGGAACCCTCACGAAATGCTACCATGTATATCCTCGAACAAATCACTTGGACATGATGCTGTGCACCATGAACCGGCTCTTACAGAGCCTTCAACATCCCAATCCAGTCCAATCTCAATGGATGGGCATACCTGGCACAACCTGGGAGGGGAAAGGACAAGAAGGGCTCCAGCTGAAAACTTCAGAAAGTACATCCAATCCCGTCTTTCTTTGTCGATGAGACACGGGCGCCGAGAAAGAAGAGCTCGACCAGATATTGTTGACTTTCCCCCACCACCACCCTTTCTTACAGGCATCAAGTAGAAATGTAAACTATGCCCCATCAAAACATTGACGATGTAATTGTGACCAACTCCAAGCCAAGCATTTCTGTCCCTGATGTTACAGTCCGCATCTAAGTTCTTTGTATGTCCAATCGTATCGTTGGATTACTAGCTATTTCGAGAGCTTAGATAACATCAAAATGAAGTTAAATGACACAGTTCACGTATTTGATGTCTCCTTTAATACAAGCTGAACTATCTGATGCCTACTAACGTGTGAGACGTCAATGATCAAATAATTATATTGGACTTGCTCATATACATTTACATTTAACTTGTACGAATACGAACATATTTCATGTTAATTATTTTTCAGTTCTTAACAAAACACTTTTTACTGCTGTCTGTACTCAAAACAGATAATTATACAGCTCATTCAAACAATCTTATTATGACTTGTATTAGTCCGTGGGCCAGAGGGGGCTACCGTGCATCCCCCTATGATCCTACTTCTTGGGTGTCATTTTGGTCATTGGGATCCATTTAATCAGAAAAAAGATGTTCCCAAGAATAAACTTATTTATACATTGTTTGTTTTGCTCCTTATTTGTAAAAAATGTCAGTTTTTCGTGTTTTCGCACTTTCTTAGGGTTTGTGAATTATGTGCTTACATTTTACCAGTTTCTCAGCAGATATAAGTCTAATTTCCACCAAATTAATAAACAATCTTTGTAAATTATACAACAATAGGTAAACAAAATTATTATAATACATTTTATTGTCTTCAATTATAAAAGGCGTCATAAATTTGCATATATTTTAATATGCAAATTTCTGTCTCATAACATGTCAAAATCACCTTAAAGTTGTATTTTGTCTGCAATTTCATGAAATAAGTTTTCTAACCTCCTTATTTGGTTTAAAATTATTCATAGGTATGTTATCTGATTAGTATAATAGATAATTTGGAAAGCTTGATTCATGTTTTATACATTCAATTTGATAAATTATGTTTATCACCATATACAAGTTTATTGTAGGAAAATCTGTCATTGAAAATATCTAGTATGTTTGTCATAATTCCGTGACACCGGCACAACAACAGTTAACGTGGTTGGCAGACAAACCACGCTTATAACAACAAAGTACATCCGGGTTATTTTTGCAACAAATTCGCGCTTTGTTCGAGCTGATACAGGTAAAGGGTTAGCTTACAGAAGGAAAAGTGTTGAAATATGATTTAATCTTATTTTTTTTTAAATTAACGTAATGTATATATCATAAACACACATGTACTGTACACAATCTTATTTCACCTATTTCAACATTTGTGGAAACAAATTATATACCACATAATTTGTGTAGCCATACAAACATGATATAGAGGTAAAGTAATACCATACACATCGTAATCTTCTCGACAGAGCCGTCCGGACAAGTTCGATTTATAAATGACGAAACAATTTTGATTTCCTAAATGTTTTTATTAGTATAACGGATAATGAGAATAAATTTAGAAAGGTAAGAACTATCTTATTTTGTTTTTCAAAGTTTGTAAAAAGTCTATTTGTAATTTGATGAGCGTGAAAGTGTGCGAGTCTGGATGTGGGAGAGAAAAAACAAAAAACAAACAAAGATGAATTATTTTAAACTCAAGAGGAAATACGAAAATCTCATCCATGATTATATTGACTTTCTCTCTCTCCCTCTCTTTATCTCTTTTTCTATCTTCCCCTTTTTTCTCTCTCTTTAATCATATACATGTAGTTGCGTGCGTGTGTATGTGTACTGGTGTGCGCGTAAGTATGCGTGTGTGTGTGTGTGTGCGCGTGAGTATGTGTGTGTGTGCGTGCGTGTGAGTGTATGTATGTGTGTTTAAAGGGATAGTTGAGTTCTGTTTTCAGACCGCAAATCCCTTCAAAGTGCATGGTTATTGCTCTAATTCTTATCTATGACATTTCTAGTGCCCTTTTAGAACCTAAAATTGCTATGAAGATAATTTTAGACCCCAACATGTGTGAAATTTAGCCAATACGAGCATACCAATTCAGCTTCACTTTAAAAAAAACATGGTGACCGTAAATTAATTTTTTAATTAAAAATAACAGTACATGGGCCGACTGGTTGTGCGTAATATAAGCTACACGAAAATGCCAACAAAAAAACCAACATCGGTATTGGCTGAAATACGACGTAAAATGCGTTTTTTCCGTTTTTTTCCAAATTTTTCAAAATACCTAATATTTGTGATGGTACACAAGTATTAGAAATTGTTATATTTCAGCCGTTTCCGAACCGATTTTGATCAAACAAAGATGATTTTGTCATTTAAATATTATGTTCTTTCAAATTTGACACTCAGTTTTTCATTATCTCACAAAAAATATTTTGTATAGCGCCCTCTGCAACAGAACTCAACTATCCCTTTAAGGATGAATTCTAGATATAGCTGCTATAAAAAAAAGCTTTGAATTGGCAACTCAATCTAAGTTAAGGGTACTTCTTCTTAAAAAATGTATTCCGTCCCTTTTAGCAATTCTCCTTTCTAATTTAACTACATCCAATATATGTCTTATTTAACTAATAATTGTTTTGTGTGTGGAGGAGGAAGGGAGTGGTTTATCACAACAAATGTGTAAATACCTTCCCCGTAGTGTAATCACGTAACCTTTGTAAAAATAAATGCAGCCAAGTTTCCTGATTTTAACGACGAAAATATGAAAATGTAAGGATATACTAATTGGCCTATATCAATCTAGGCTATCAAATTAGGGATGCGTGCGAGTCACTGACAAATAAATCACTATGGCCTCTGCCTTCAAGAAGTTAAGTCAATTATTGTTAACAAATCATGCAACATCTATTATTTTAGTTTTTGTTTTAATATCGGTTTTCGTTATCAATATCTCAGGACATGCATTTCACAATGATTCTGACAAAGTGAGAAAAAAACTCACGCAATAGGTTATTAGGGTATGCTGAGACCGGGAACACCTTTGTTATCCTTTAATCAATCATGTAGTTCTTAAAGATCGAGGTTCTTACTTCTGCCTGTTTGCCCTTATAGAAGAGTGACTAATTTTCCAACTGGTGTGACGAAGTCTGCATGATTCACTGTTCTTCTCGACAGGCCACTAGTTCATTTTGTTTCATGTTTGAACGAGTAAACGTGAACTATCAAAAAAGATGCGGGCCCATTACATTTCAGTCGTATTGGATAGGCAACGGGTAATGATAAAATGAAATAACTAACCTAGCAGTCCAGGAAATATAGATATACATTGTTTAAACCATGTTTCTTTGCAATGTTCGTGTTGCACGAATACTGGCTGAGCTGATAGGATGAAATAAACAATGAGGAGGAGCAGGAAAAGGAGGAGGAGGGGGAATGGAAGAAAGAGAAGGCGGAGGAGAAGAGAAGAATAAGAGGAATAAGAAAGGAGAAACCTCATTCTATGTATATTAAGTCCTAAAACAAATAAACGAAGATCAAATCAGGTATCTCAGAACACAGTTCTTAGTGGAGTATCTGGGTATTTAAGCGCCCCGGGGCGAGCAATGAAATTGCGCACCCATTCACTCACAAACTTGTTTTTGTTTCATTATATAATTGTTCAAGGGAGCAAAGCGAGCGAGCAAAATAAGGACATTTTCATTGTAGAAAAGATATTACTTTTTCATCTAATACATGATGCCCGATTATGAGCGTTTTCAGGAATTCCGTTGCGTCGAATCTTTAAACCACCAACATTTGTTCTTGTTAATATTCATGCATATTATGTTCTTGTTAATATTCTTGCAAATATGTTTTTGATACAACACATCATTCTTATTTCTTTCTGTTTTGCAAGAAGGTGAAGTGAGCGAGCAAAAAAAAAAGAAAATTGATTTCTAATATATGTTATTTCATCATGAAAGTACACTAGCTTAGATATTGAGACAGCATATTTGGGCACCTTGCTGCTAAATATAATGATACTATGGGACCCAAATATGAGGATATGCGAGCATGTTACTGCTCGAATATGAGATGATGGTTGATCGAAAAGTAGAACTCTATAGATCCTCTGGTGACCGCGCAGTAAAGTTGCAAATTTTGAAAATATGCGGCTTTCTATTCAATCATTTTTTCCCGTTTTCTCTTGATGAAAATAGTAAGGTATTTAGCAAGTTAACATACACATTTCTTTCAAACGCTGACCTTCCAAAATATTTTTTTGTTAAACACTACTGCAGTATTGAGACGCAATAGGGGGCCGAGAATTACTCATTTTCTGACCCTTCAATAATGTTACTTATAGGCAATAGTTTATTTAGGGGGGGGGGGGTGGAATTACGAGATCCTTTAGCAAGACATGTGAAGGAGCAAACCGACCAAGTTTTTAGAAAGTTTTCGCATCTGAAACCCTCAAAATCTCATTGTTAATTTCAACCAAACAATTCAAACAGTTCATTTTGTTTCCATTTCTCGTAAAAAAATACATTCAACACTACATTATACATATAAGCAAATATATAAATAATACCAAGAATATGGAGGACCAGCAGAGGCCATTGGCCTTTCAAAGGCTGGGCTCCAATGTTCAACAAGTCAGCTTAGTGGCGCCTCAGGTTGCACTGTGTGAGAGCTCTCCATGTTTTCATTGATTTCTCCATTATGTTTTTATCCTGTCGCCATTTCTTCTATATATATTCTTTTTTTTAATAATTTTTTTTATTTAAAGATTATTTTTACTTGCAATAATTGGTTCAATATTCCAAGTAACTGTTATAGGTTGTTCATCGATCTATTATCATTTATGTATATATGTATATAACTTTAGGTATGAATAATAATGTTAACTTTATCTTTTATCATCTTTATTGTACACTTGTATGATCATTCCAGTTTTTTATGCACATTTTATGTAAACATTGCATTATTGGTCCCTGGACTACTGCATTGTACATTGTATATGTTGATACTAATAAACCGAAATTGAATTGAATTGAATTGAATTGAATGTCCGCAGATAATTATACAAAGTAAAGAGAAAAGAAACAATGGGTAGTAAATGAATAAACAAATGAAACAGGCTAATTAAACATAAGATAGAAATTCCTTCATTAGATAATTTTTGTATTCTCGTTTGAATGAGGCAAGAGATGGGCACATTTTTATATGGGTAGGTATTGCGTTCCAAGTAATTACTCCGGAATGCTTTACTGATCTACGCGAAGTATGGTATTTTAACAATGGAACATAATTAACTTACCTTTTCTTACTCGGGACGCATAATCCTTAAGATCTTGAGTTTTTCTTTCTTATCTCCCCTTTCTAATTAAAAAAGAATAAAACGTTCTCCCATTCACTTTTGCGTTTTTCGCACCCCCTTCTAGGGCCACACAGGGCACGTGCCCCTTGCTCCTCTTCCCCCTTCTACTAGTACGTCACTGAGTTCATAGACTTAGAAGTCGAGACCATGTACTGGCATTTTAGGATGATCGTGCCATAGGGTAATTTAAAAAAATATATAATTTATCTTTCTTTCTCAGAACTAAACGACAGCGAAGTTCTTATATCACTAGAGAAATAGGTACTGCTTCTATTAAAGTGTTTTTAGTTTTGATATCGTGTCTTCCCAATTTATCTTCATATACAATAGCTGTATATTGTACATTTATTGATTTCTTTGCGGGGGTGTCACCACGAATTATCACAAAACTTGTGGAGACAGGACGGGTATTTTGTCTGTCCAGTTCGGTATGCCCTGGTAAACTTTTCGTGATGATTTCTCGACATAAATTCAAATAAAAAGAACCCCGCCTTCTTACTCGCTCTGTTTGTGTATAAGATCGTTGCTACAAATGCTTTGGAAAATGTTGACAATGTACATTTTGATTTCATTTGCACTAATGTCGATGTTTTGTGGCCATGCCGAAGTTGCAGCAGCCCAGCAGTGTGGGACATGGGTAAACTTGACCCTCAACGTGGAACGTGGTGAAACAGCTGTGTTGCCATGCACGTTGCAAACGATTTTATTGAAAAGGCAACGGATTATATGGAGAACAGGAAGTGGCGAAGATCTGGTCGGGTGCACAACACGACATATCTGCTCGTATTATTGGGCGTATGATTCACGTTTTCAAATTGTGACAGACTATGAGAAGGAGTTCAAACTAAAAATCACAAATACTCAGGTTAATGACACTTCTACTTATTATTGCGATTTGTACATAAATAGTTCGCATTCATGTGAGGCTTCTAAGGTTACATTAAACGTGACTGAACAGCACGTCAGTCCGGTAAATGAATCATCAACTGTTTCAATAATCAGTTTAACAGCAACATCAGGAAGGATTACTACAAATCTTCCAAACGAATACTCATCGACGCCAATTGCAGGGAAACGTCACGAGACGTTTATTTATCTGACAATGTTCATAGCAACACTTCTCATTTTAATGTTGTTTGCTGCAATTTGTTGTTGTCTGTTGGTGAAGAAGTTTGAAATCCATTTACGACCAAGAAACAGTAGCAGCAGATGTGTTAACACTGATGAAAGCAATGTGCTTGAGATGAATCGCCGGTCCTCTGTACTACATGCAATACCAACGGTACCGAGTCCGTCGAAAGACACTGCGATGCCATCAGATCAGCCCAGGGGAAATTGCAACTCGAGTTCAAAGCCAAGTTTTGAGAGCCACCTCGGTCATCCACAAAAGCCGGATGCAGACATCCAACTTCAATCAAGCTCTGATCACTCTGGAGATCTCACTAGTCAAGGAAAGATGATACAAACATATTTTCAATTTGAGGAGGGGATTCCTACCGCCTCCGGGCATTGCGTCTCTTTCCCAATGTTCGAAAAATCATGCTCAGGAGAACGTCAGTCTGGTTACGAAGTATCGATCATTTTCCCGCCAAAAGTTACGAGAACATACTTTTCTACGTCGCCTAAACTTCCTTTAGAATCCACTGAAAAGACAGCCAGGAAATCAGACGGCAGTGTTTCGATATCGGACGGCACTAATGATACGTCAAGCATGTGCGTCAACCATCCAAACAAGAGGGATAACGATGTGTATACTCATCCTGTCGACGAGGAAGAGCATACATACTTAGATCTGAACGACCAAGGTCCTCCGCTGCCTCCAAGAATCCCTTACAAAATGCTTTCATGTATATCTTCGAAAACAACACACGGACACGATGATGTGCAACATGAAACGGCTCTTGCAGAGTCTGCAACACCCCAACCCAGTCCAATCTCAATGGATGGGCATACCTGGCACAACCTGGGAGGGGAAAGGACAAGAAGGGCTCCCGCTGAAAACTTCAGAAAGTACATCCAATCCCGTCTTTCTGTGTCGATGAGACACGGGCGTCGAGAAAGAAGAGCTCGACCAGATATGGTTGACTTCCCCCCACCACCACCCTTTCCTACAGGCATCAAGTAGAAATGTAAACTATGCCCCATCTAAACATTGACGATGTAATTATAACTAACTCTAAGCCAAGCATTTCTGTCCCTGAGGTTACAGACCGCATCTAAGATCTTTGTATTTCCAATCGTATCGTTGGATTACTAGCTATTTCAAGAGCTTAGATAACATCAAAATGAAGTTCAAAGTTAAATGACACATTTCGCGCAGTTGATGTCTCCTTACAAACTGAACTATCTGACGCTTACTAATTTGTGAGACGTCATTGACCAAACAAATATATTTGACTTGCCAATTGTCTAATTAACAATTACAATTGGCTTGTACGAATACGAACATATTTTATGTAAAAAAAAATTCAAGTTTTTAACATAAATTAATACACTGCTGTACGTACTCAGAACAGATAGTTATACATTTAACCGATCTTATAATGACTTGTATCTATTTAAAATCGCAACACTATTTGTCAATTTTTTTTCCTCCTAACTGTTAATAATGTTCATACTGACAGCATCAGCTACGTAAATCCTTTCAATATCAATACCGGCTTGTATTTTCCTGCCCTGTGCATTTAAACAAATATCCCAATAAGCTTAAAAACGAGAGTATTATACTCGTTATTACGTTGCCTGGTGCATTCTTTCCTTTGTTTCTACATATTCTACATTATGTAATGTTATTTTCAATTATCACTCATGTAGATTATTCTTCTGAATGAATAAGAATGTTTGTCGTCATATTGTAAATTATAGATTATAAATAATGATAATACAACATTTATCATTATATTGCGACACAAGATTTGTTTTTTAAATTAAATATATAAACTATGAATAGATAAGTTAACGGATGGATGCATGAATGAATAAATTAATGAATAAATGAACATAATAAAATAATGATAATAGTGGGTTCTCGTATAGCGCTCATGTCTGTCATATGTGACACTCCTGGCGCTCCCAATTAGATCAATGTGTGGTATATATGTTGATAGTCACAACTTAACTATACTGATGTCAGCAATGATAATGATACGCCACCGTTCGTTGTACCGGCGATTAGGGGCACGCCCCATTTATAAATACAATAATTTTGTATCAATAGCCATATGTAAATCATTCCACTGTAGACATCTATAATTGTAGCAAAACGTTTTGCATGTTTCAAGATTTTAAGATACATAAATTTGAATAATTTTTTTTTCAAGGGCTCGCCTTTTTTTAAAACCTTAAGCTTCAGAGAGACACGTTGTGTACTTAAGTTTTAAAAATGTTAACATCCTTTCTGATAATTCCAAAGATTCATATTATATTTAATTCCATGCATGAAAATTATTTAAAAATTTAAAATGAGTTTCCATTTAGTCCTTTATATTCCAGTTTCCAATTTTGTGTACCAAAGTTCAATGCAAAAGTGAAGGAAATCCTCAATTTTCTCTAAAAAAATATGTGGTAACATAATTTTATATAGTCATTAATATAATTATCTAATTTTAAAAGCTTGAATCATGGTTTATATGATAATCGATTATGTGTATCACCACGTACATATTTATTGTAGGAAAAAGTATGATGGAAAATATCTGGTATGATTGTCATATTTCCCTGACACCGGCACATCAAGAGTTAACTTGGTCGGCAGACAAACCACGATGGTAACGACAAAGGATAATAGGGCTTTTGTTGAAACAAATTCGCGCCTGTTCGAGCCGATACAAATAAAGGGATAACATACAGACGAAAAAGTGTTGACAAATGATTTCATCTGATTTTTTTTCATTAATTTACTGTATATATTATAAACACACATGGACTGTACACAATCATATTTTGGCTATGACAATATTTGCGGTAACAAAAATATATACGTGTATTTTAATAGCCATACATACATGATATCGAGTCAAAATAACACCGTAAACATCGTTATCTTTCTGACTGAGACTGTCCTGACAAATTTGGTTCATAAACAACAACGCAATTTTTATTTTAAAATGTTTATATAAGTATGACGGAAAATGAGAATAAATTTTGTTAAAATCAAAAACATATCATTTTGTTTTTTCAAACTTTGTCAAAAGTTTCTTCGTGATTTGAGGAGCGTGAAAGTTTGTGAGTCTGGATTTTGAAGAAAAAAGAGTGAGTAAATTATTTGAAGTGACATACATGTAGATGAAATGACACCAATTATTGTCCCCCTCAAGTCAAGATAATTGGGAACAGGACGAACAGCGAGAGGAAACACGAAAATGTCATCATAATTATATTGACTTTCTCTTTCTTCCTCTCTTTCTGTCTCTTTCTCTCTTCCCCTTTTTTCTCTCTCTTTAATAATATAAATGTATTGTCGTGCGCGCGCGTTTGTTTAATGTGTGCGTGTGTGTGTGTGTGTTCGTTTTATTATTCCACACTCCACATAACAATATTGTCTCATACGTAAGACATAACTGCCTTGTAGGTTACCGTTAGGATCATCTTTATTTATTTGATACACAAATATTCCATTGTGAAAATAGCACAAGTCTAACAGTTACCCCACCTACGTTTCACTATTGCAATAAACCTGTAAATTGTTAATTATCAAATTTCTTTTTCATGTAAAACGAATGACAAATTTATATTATCAATGCAACTTGTAAATCGTATTTAAATATACACACTATTTGTTAAGTGTTCTATATATTATAATGTGTTATCAATTCAATGCTATGCCATGTACTTTTTTACTCTGTAAATTGAACAGTTTCAGCTTTTAGCTGCATGTCCGATGATTTTTATCTCAATAAACCAATACAATACCAAAGAAAAAGTCAGTTATTTTCAAAAAAATGTTTGTATGAGATATAGGGTTTGGATGTGTATGAGGATGTGCAGGATATACTCGTGGCTCTTTTTGGTGTTATCAAAATAGATTAAATTTTCGTTATAGAAGAAATTACCAAAGAAAATTTTCGATAAATGAAGTTTGGTAGCAAAAACGTAGAATAAAATTATCGTAAAATATTAGGGGAATTTGTTTGGACTTTATTAATAACACCTACATTTCTAGAAAGCCTAATTTACAAAAGAAATCGGTGTGGAATTTCCTTGATAATTTACAATCAATATTAAAACCAACAAAGTTTGTAAAATCTATGTTTTTATTTACACTCGTGACCATACATCCACTAAAAGATGACCAGGTAAAGTGTTTTTTTTTTTTAAATAAAGGGACAACATACGCTTTGAAGTTTAAACTGTGTATAAATTGCGTGTGCGTGTGTGTGTGTACAGTGTGTGTAGGAATGTTATCTAGATATAGTGGCCATAAAAAAAGCCTCGCATGGGAAACTCGATCTAAATTACAGGAACTTCGTCTTTATAAATGTATTTTATCACTTTTTGGCAGTTCCCGATTTGTTGCTCAAAAACTTCCTATTTTTGTCTTAATTATCTAAGAAAATTGTTCGTGGGGGAGGAAGGGAGGGAATGGGGGATTTTGTCTTCGACAAATGTGAAACTACCTTCCACGCTTGTAGCGCCATCACTTGAACTTGAATTGAATACAGTACAGAATTATTATTATAATTATTTATTAGGCCAATCCTAAAAGCAAAATACAATGGCATTTTGACAGATCATGCAATACACAAACAATACAAGAGGAAAAGGGAAGAAGTAACGTGTTAAAGTAATGCGGATTTAAAGAGTAAGGAAGGCTTTGATACTTTCAGTCAGATAATAGCAAGGTATCCTTTCTTAATAGTAAGTAATGATTGTAAATATAATTATTATAATGTTATACTTTTCTCGTTTGTTTTGTTGAGGGACCAAGCTTCCTGATTAAAATAAGGAAAATGCTTTGATGGAATATTGGCCAATATTAAAGGTAATACAAAGTTTCGGGAAATTTTGAAAATTGGGTGGATGGTGATTCTTTACAATTTTGATATATTTGGATGCCCCTGTGGATGTATTATAAGCACTATAGATTTTAGCCCCTAAAACACTTCTGTTTTTGAGAAAAATTGAATATAAACATTTACCGGTGCTCCCGGTAAATTTTGATAAATTCCAAATAGCGCCTACGGCCGTACAATGGTAGCTGCGACCATGATATTCTCAGAATATGTAGTTGTGATATATTATTTCCAAACGGAAATAGATAATCGGTCGATTTTAGTCAAGAAACATTGTTTTATGGCATACTTAATATCTTGACCTTGAGAGGGAGCTATACAACATAAAGAGTTTATTATTTACAATTCCATAACTCTAGACTCGATATAAACCATGACAACGATCACTGAATATTGTAGGATCGCATATGTCTTCAATATGTTCATTTGAACCAAATTCATGACCTCATACCAAAACTTTGTATTACCTTTAATCGAGGCTATTAAATAGGAATGCGTGCGACAATGAAAAACAAATCACTTTGGTCTCTTTCTTCAAGAAGTTGAGCCAATTATACTTAACGAATCATGCAACATCCATTATCTTTTTGTTTTACTATCGGTTGTTGTTATTAATATTTCAGGACAGGTATTTCGCAATAATCATGATATCCTGAGATAAACCACGCAATAGGTTACTAGGGTGAGCTGAGACCGGAACACACTTTTTGTTAAAAGCAATCATGCAGTTTTAATAATTTTAAGGTTTTTACTTCTCCCTGTTTGCCCTTATAGAAGAGTCACTAATTTTCCAACTGCTGTGATAAGGTCTACACTATTCACTGTTCTACCCGTCAGGCCACTAGTATATTTTGTATCATATTTACACGAGAAAACGTGGACTATTAAATAAGATGTAGGTCCATTATATATTACTAGTATAGAATATTCAACCGGTGATGTATGGTTGAACTAACTAACGTAGCAGTCCAGAATTATTTTTTTTAAAACCATGTTTCATTGCAATGTTCACGTTGCACGAATGCTACCTGAGATGACATGGTGAAATAAACAATGAGGAGGAGAAGAAAAAGAAGAACGAGAAGGAGGAGGAGGAGGAGGAGAAGAACAACAAATAAGATAAGGAAGAAAAGGAAGAAAAAGCAGGAAGAGAAGAAGAAGAAGATGAAGAAGAAGAAGAAGAAGAAGAAGAAGAAGAAAAAGAAGAAGAAAGGAGATCTCATACTATGTTTATTAAGTGCATAGCAAAGATCAGATCAGTTACCTCGGAACATCTGTGGCGTATCTGGGTATTTCAGCGCGAGGGGCAAGCAATTAATTGCGTACTTCCCTTGCTGGTAAATATGATGCTATTCTTGAACCTAAATATGAGGATATCGGAGCATGTCACTGCCCGAATATGAGATGATGATTGCTCGAATATTGGAACTCTATAAATCCCCGGGGAAGCCCCGGCCCCTCCCCCTTGTCTCCCCTGCTTCGTATGTTTGTGACTACAAGAGAGCAGTGGAGTTGCAAATGTTAAAGCACCCCTTCTACAGCTGCCCATGACATGTGCCCCTATCCCCCTTTCTAATGACTAATATTGAGGATTACCGTGTGATAGGGTAATTATTAAAAACACATAACATATCATTCTTTCTCAGAACTAAACCACAGCCAAGTTCATTTATCACTAGAGAAAACATTACTGTCACTACATAATTGTTTTTAGTTTCGATGTCGTGTCTTCCCTATTTATTTTCATATACAGCAGTTGTAGAACGTAACTTTTTCTGATTACTTTGCGGGGGTGTCACCACGAATTATCACGATACTTGCAGAGACGGGACGGGTATTTTTTCTATCCAGTTGGGTATTCCCTGGTCAACTTTCAAGGTTGATTTCTGGACATAAATTCAATTTGCATGAGAACTCTCCGTTATCTCACTTGAATTGCTTTGTCGAGACGAATGTTGATTAAAAATGCTTTGAAAAATGTTGACAAGGCGCATGCTGATTTCATCTGCATTGATGTCGATGTTTTCTGAATTTTCCCAAGTTGCAGCGACCAAGCCGTGTGGGACATTGGGAAATATGACCCTCAACGTGGAACTTGGTAAAACAGCTGTGTTGCCATGCACGTTGGAAAGGATTTTATTGAAAAATCAACATATTATTTGGAGAAAGGGAAGTGGCGACAGCCTGGTCGAATGCACAACACAAAATAACTGTACGTATCCATTAGCGCCGCATGATTCACTTTTACGAATTGTGACAGACTATGAGAAGGAGTTTAAACTGATTATCACAAATGTTCAGCTTGATGACACTTCGACTTATCATTGCGATTTGTTCAGCAGTTCGCAAACATGTAGAGCCTCTAAGCTTACATTAATCGTGACAGAACAACACGTCAGTCCAGTGATTCATGATTTATCAACTGTTTCAATAATCATTTCATCAGCAATCTCTGAAAGAAATTATACAAATCGTCCAATCGAATACTCATCGGCGCCAGTTGCAGTGAAACGCCATGAGGCGTTTATCTTTCTGACAATATTCATAGCAACACTTCTCATTTTAATGTTTTTTGCTGCAGTTTGTTGTTGTCTGTTGGTGAACAAGTTTGAAATCCATTTACGCCCAGGAAATAATAGCATCGGATTCGTTGACACTAATGCAAGCAATGTGCTTGAAATGAATCCCCGGTCTTCTGTAGTACCTGCCGTACCAGTGGAACCGAGTCCTTCGATGTCATCAGAACAGTCTCGGGAAAATTGCAACTCGCATTCAAAGCGAAGTTTTGAGAGACACCTCGGTCATCCACAAAAGCAGGAAGCAGACATCCAACTTGAATCAATTTTGGATCACTCTGGAGATCTCACTAGTCAAGGAAAGATGATACAAACATATCCTCAATTTGATGAGGGGGTTACTACCGCTTCTGGGCATTGCGTCTCTTTACCAAAGTTCGGTTCCGAAGAATCATGCTCAGGAGAATGTCAGTCTGCTTACGAAGTCCCGATCATTTCCCCGCTAAAAGTTACGAGAACATACTTTTGTACAACACTTACATTTCCTTTAGAATCCAATGAAAATACAGCCCGGGAATCAGACGACAATGTTTCAATATCGAACGGCACTACACTTACGCCAAGTCTGTGCGTCAGGCATCAAATCAAAAGAGATAACGCTGAGTATCCTCAGCCTGTCGCTGAAAAAGAGCATATTTATTTCGATTTGAATGACCAAGGTCCTCCGCTGCCTCAAAGAATCCTTGACAAAATGATACCATGTGTATCCTGGGAAAATACACGAGGACACGATGCTGTGCAACATGAAGCGGCTCTTAATGGGCATACCTCGCACAACCTGGGAGGGGAAAGGACAAGAAGGGCTCCAGCTGAAAACTTCAGAAAGTACATCCAATCCCCTCTTTCTTTGTCGATGCGTCGAGAAAGAAGAGCTCGACCAGATATCCTTGACTTTCCCCCACCACCACCCTTTACTACAGGCATCAAGTAAAAATGTAAACTATGCCCCATCTAAACATTGACGATGTAATTACAACTAACTCTAAGCCAAGCATTTCTGTCCGTGATATTTCAGAACGCATCTAAGATTTTTGTATGTCCAATCGTATCGTTGCATTACTAGCTATTTCAAGAGCTTAGATAACATCAAAATGAAGTTAAATGACACATTTCGCGCATTTAAAGTCTCCTTTAATACAAGCTGAACTACCTGACGCTTACTAACGTTTGAGACGTGAATAACCAAATGTTTTGGACTTGCCGATGTCTAATTCACAATTACATTAAGCTTGTACGAATACGAACATATTGCATGTTAATTATTTTTCAGTTTTTAACATTTTTTTTTTTACTGCTGTCTGTACTCAAAACAGATAATCATGCAGCTCATCTAAACAATCTTATAATGACCTGTATCTCTTTAAAATCGCAACTATTTGTTGCCTTGTTTCTTTCCTCTCAACTGTCAATACTATCATAAAATGATGTGGATACTGATAACATCAGTTCCGTAAATCCTTTTAATATCATTACCGGCTTGTATTTTTCAGCCCTATGCATTTAATCAAACATCCCAATTAGTTTACAAACGAGAGTATTAAACTTGTTATTATGCTGCCTAGTGCCTTCTTTCGTTTCTACATATTCCATATCATTTAATGATATATTCAATTATCTCTCATGTCGATTATTCTTCTGAATGACTAAGTATGTTTCTTGTCATATTGTAAATTGTAGATTGTAAATAATTCAAAATTCAACATTAATTGCGACACAAGAATGTGTTTTTGATAAACACTATTAATGGATGAATGAATGAATGAATAAATGAATGATTAAATGAACATATTAAAGTGGGGTACATATGTAGTCACAACTGAACTATAACGATGTTGGCAATGATTATGATACGCCACTGCTTGGTGTACTCCCGATTTATAGAGGCCCGCCGCTTTTTTATCTATAGTGTATGTATATCAATAACCATATGTAAATCGTTCCATTGTAGAAATAATACTGTACCAAAAACTTTTGCTTGTTTCGAGGTTTTTCAAATACTAATTTTTGAATAAATGTTGTTTTCAAGAGCCCGCACTTGTTTGTTACCATGACCTACATACAAGGTTGAAGAACTTTACATTCTTTCAGATACTTAAAAATATTCATATTATACTTCATTCCCCACATGAAAATTATTGTAAAATGAATGCGAGTTTCCTGTTTAGTCCTTCATTTTGTTGACCATAGCTTAATGTAAAAGTTAACGAAATCTTCTATTTTCTCTAAAGAATGTGTGGTAACATTCTTTTATATAACCATTAGTATATTATATACTTTGGAAAGCTTGATTCATGTTTCATACATTAAATTTGATAAATTATGTTTATCACCATATACTAGTTTATTGGAGGAAAATCTGTGATTGAAAATATCTAGTATGTTTGTCATATTTCCGTGACACCGGTACAACAAGAGTTATAACGTGGTTGGCAGACAAACCACGCTAATAACAACAAAGTACATCCGGGTTATTATTGCACCAAAAGTGCGCTTTGTTCGAGCTGATACAGGTAGAGGGTTAGCTTATAGAAAGAAAAGTGTTGAAAATGATTTAATCTGATTTTTTTAATTAACGTAATGTATATAATTATCATAAACACACATGAACTGTAAACAATCTTATTTCGCCTATTTCAACATTTCAAAAAATTATATACCACTTAATTGTTGTAGCCATACATACATGATATAGAGGCAAAGTAATACAATCGCTTCTCGACAGAGACGTCCGGACAACTTCGGTTCATAAATGACGAAACCATTTTGATTTCTAAATTTTTTATTAGTATAACGGATAATGAGAATAAATTTAGAAAGGCAAGAGCGATCTCATTTTGTTTTTCAAACTTTGTCAAAAGTCTACTTGTAATTTGATGAGCGTGAAAGTGTGTAAGTCTGGATGTTGGAGAGAAACACAAGAAGAAAACAAAGATTAATTATTTTAAACTCAAGAGGAAATACGAAAATCTCATCATAATTATATTGACTTTCTTTCTCTCCCTCTCTTTATCTCTCTTTCTATCTTCCCCTTTTTGTCTCTCTCTTTAATCTTATACATGTAGTTGCGTGCGTGTGTATGTGTACTTGTGTCCGCGTAAGGTGGTGCGTGTGAGTGTGTGAGTGTGTGCGTGCGTGCGTGTGAGTGTATGTATATGTGTTTAAGGATGATTTCTAGATAAAGCTGCTATAACAAAAAAAGCTTTGAATTGGCAACTCAATCTATTAAGTTAAGGGTACTTCTTCTTAATAAATGTATTCCGTCACTTTTAGCAATTCTCCTTTCTAATTTAACTACATCCAATATATGTCTTATTTAACTAATAATTGTTTTGTGTGTGGAGGAGGAAGGGAGTGGTTTATATCAACAAATGTGTAAATACCTTCCTCGTAGTGTCATCACGTAACCTTCGGAAAAATAAATGCAGCCAAGTTTCCTGATTTTAATGAAGAAAATATGAAAATGTATGGATATAACAATTGGCCTATATCAATCTAGGCTATCAAATTAGGGATGCGTGCGTGTCATTGACTAACAAATCACTGTGGTCTCTGCCTTCAAGAAGTTGAGCCAATCATTCTTAACAAATCATGCAACATCTATTATCTTAGTTTTTGTTTTAATATCGGTTTTCGTTATCAATATCACAGGACAGGCATTTCACAATGATTCTAACAAAGTGAGAACAAAAATCCACGCAAAAGGTTATTAGGGTATGCTGAGACCGGAAACACCTTTGTATCTTCAATCATGCACTCTTAAAGATCAAGGTTCTTACTTCTGCCTTGTTACCCTTATAGAAGAGTGACTCATTTGCCAACTGGTGTGATAGAGTCTGCACTAGTCACTGTTCTTCTCGTCAGGCCATTAGTATATTTTGTTTCATGTTTGAACGAGTAAACGTGAACTATCAAATGAGATGCGGGTCGATTAAATTTCAGTAGTATTGGATAGGCAACGGGTAATGATAAGATGAAATAATGAACCTAGCAGTCCAGGAAATATAGATATACATTGTTTAACCCATGTTTCATTGCAATTTTCATGGTGCACGAATACTGGCCGACCTGAGAGGATGAAATAAACAATGAGGAGGAGGAGGAGGAATGGAAGAAAGAGAAGGCGGAGGAGAAGAGAAGAATTAAAGAGGAATAAGAAAGGAGAAACCTCATTCTATGTATATTAAGTCCTAAAACAAGAAAACGAAGATCAAATCAGGTATCTCAGAACACAATTCTCAGTGGAGTATCTGGGTATTTAAGCGCCCGGGGCGAGCAATGAAATTGCGCACCCACTCCCTCACAAACTTGTTTTTGTTTCATTATATAAATGTTCAAGAGAGCAAAGCGAGTGAGCAAAATAAGGACATTTTCATTGTAGAAAAGATATTACTTCTTCATCTAATACATGATGCCCGAATATGAGCGTTTTCAGGAATCCCGTTGCGTCGAATCTTTAAACCACCAACATTTGCTCTTGTTAATATTCATGCATATATGTTTTTGATACAGAACATCATTCTTATTTCTTTCTGTTTTGCAAGAAAGTGAAGTAAGCGATCAATACACGAAAACTTTGATATCTAATATCATGAAAATACACTAGCTTAGATATATAAACATCATATTTGGGCACCTTGCTGCTAAATATAATGATACTATGGGACCCACATACGAGGATATGCGAGCATGTTACTGCTCGAATATGAGATGATGTTTGGTCGAATATTAAAACTCTATAAATCCTCTGGTGACCCCCTTCATCTTCCCCGCCTCGAACGTTTATGACTGCAACAGAGCAGTAAAGTTGCAAATGTTGAAAATATGCGGCTTTCTATTCAATCATCTTTTCTCGCTTTCTCTTGATGAAAATAGTAAGGTATTTAGCATTTCTTTCAAACGCTGAACCTTCCAAAATATTTTTTGTTAAACACTACTGCAGTATTGAGACGCAATAGGGGGCCGAGAATTACTCATTTTCTGACCCTTCAATAATGTTACTTATAGGCAATAGTTTATTTAGGGGGGGGGGTGGAATTACGAGATCCTTTAGCAAGACATGTAAAGGAGCAAACCGACCAAGTTTTAGAAAGTTTTCGCATCTGAAACCCTCAAAATCTCATTGCTAATTTCAACCAAACAATTCAAACAATTCATTTTGTTTCCGTTTCTCGTGAAAAAATACATTCAACACTACATTATACATATAAATAATACAAAGAATATGGAGGAACCAGCAGAGGCCATTGGCCTTTCAAGGGCTGGGCTCCAATGTCCGCAGATAATTATACAAAGTAAAGAGAAAAGAGACAATGGGTAGTAAATAAATAAACAAATGAAACAGGCTAATTAAACATAAGATAAAAATTCCTTCATTAGATAGTTTTTGTATTCTCGTTTGAATGAGGCAAGAGATGGGCACATTTTTATATCGGTAGGTATTGCGTTCCAAGTAATTACTCCGGAATGCTTTACTGATCTACGTGAAGTATTGTATTTTAACAATGGAATACAATTAACTTACCTTTTCTTACTCGGGACGCATAATCCTTAAGATCTTGATTATTTCTTTCTTATCTCCCCTTTCTAATTAAACAAGAATAAAACGTTCTCCTATTCACTTTTGCGTTTTTCGCACCCCCTTCTAGGGCCACACACTGGGCACATGCCCCTTGCTCCTCCTCCCCCTTCTACTAGTACGTCACTGAGTTCATAGACTTTGAAGTCGAGACCATGTACAGGTATTTTAGGATGATCGTGCCATTGAGTAATTATTTTAAAATTTAATTTATCTTTCTTTCTCAGAACTACACGACAGCAAAGTTCTTCTATCACTAGAGAAATAGGTACTGCGGCTAAGTGTTTTTAGTTTTGATGTCGTGTCTTCCCAATTTATCTGCATATACAGTAGCTGTATATTGGACATTTATTGATTTCTTTGCGGGGGTGTCACCACGAATTATCACGAAACTTGTGGAGACAGGACGGGTATTTTGTCTGTCCAGTTGGGTATTCCCTGGTCAACTTTCAGTGATGATTTCTGGACATAAATTCAATTTGCAGCAGAGAACTCTCCGTTATCTCACTTGAATTGCTTTGTCGAGACGAATGTTGATAACAAATGCTTTGGAAAATTTGGACAATGCGCATGTTGATATTATTTGCACTAATGTCGATGTTTTGTGACCTTGCCGAAGTTGCAGCAGCCCAGCAGTGTGGGACATGGGTAAACTTGAACCTCAACGTGCAACGTGGTGAAACAGCTGTGTTGCCATGCACGTTGGAAACGATTTTGGGGAAAAAACAACGGATTATATGGAGAACAGGAAGTGGCGACAGTCAAGTCGAATGCACAATTACACCACGTATATGCACGTATTATCGGCCGCATGATCCACGTTTTCATATTGTGACAGACTATGAGAAGGAGTTTAAACTGAATATCACAAATGTTCAGGCTGATGACACTTCTACTTATCATTGCGGTTTGTACAAAGACAGTTTGGGTACGTGTGAAGCCTCTAAGGTAACCTTGAACGTGACTGAACAGCACGTCAGACCAGTAAATGAATCATCAACTATTTCAATAATCAGTTTAACAGCAACATCAGGAAGGATTACTACAACTCTTCCAAACAAATGCTCATCGACGCCAATTGCAGTGAAACGTGATGAGACGTTTATTTATCTGACAATATTCATAGCAGCTCTTCTCATTTAAATGTTGTTCGCTGCAATTTGTTGTTGTCTGTTGATAAAGAAGTTTGAAATCCATTTTCGACCAAGAAACAGTAGCAGCAGATGTGTTAACACTGATGAAAACAATGCGCTTGAGATGACTCGCCAGTCCTCCGTACTACCTGCAATACCAACGGTACCGAGTCCGTCGAAAGACACTGTGATGTCATCAGAACAGTCTTGTGAAAATTGCAACTCGAGTTCGAAGCGAAGTATTGAGAGCCACCTCGGTCATCCACAAAAGCAGGATGCAGACCTCCAACTTGAATCAAGTTCGGATCACTCTGGAGATCTCACTAGTCAAGGAAAGATGATACAAACATATTCTCAAGTTGATGAGAGGTTTCCTACCCCATCTAAACATTGACGATGTAATTATAACTAACTCCAAGCCAAGCATTTCTGTCCCTGATGTTTCAGACCGCATCTAAGATCTTTGTTTGTCCAATCGTATCGTTGGATTACTACACTCTAACAACTGAAATGTTAAATCACCATTTAGAAGGGCCGAGAAGTGCCCACTCTTTCAAAATGTCAGATTAACACTTTGAACATGCTGGATCCAACACTATAAAGGTTGAATCTAGCATGTTAAAAGAAACAATCTGACATTTTGAAAGAGTGGTCATTCCTCGGCCCTTTTAAAGCATCCTGCTTTTGTGGATGACCGAGGTGGCTCTCAATACTTCGCTTTGAATGCGAGTTGCAATTTTCACAAGACAGTTCTGATGACATCGCAGTGTCTTTCGACGGACTCGGTACCGTTGGTACTGCAGGTAGTACAGAGGACCGGCGATTTATCTCAAGCACATTGCTTTCATCAGTGTTAACACAACTGCTGCTACTGTTTCTTGGTCGTAAATGGATATTTCAAGAGCTTAGATAACATCAAAATGATTAAATGACACATTTCGCGCATTTGATGTCTCCTTTAATACAAGCTGAACTATCTGACGCCTACTAACGTGTGAGACGTGAATGACCAAATAATTATATTGGACTTGCCAATGTCACATAATTATACAATTACATTTAGTATGTTGAATATTTTTCAGTTTTTAACAAAACACTTTTCACTGCTCTCTGTACTCAAAACAGATAATTATACAGCTCATTCAAACAATCTTAGAACGACTTGTATCTCTTTAAAATCGCAACACTATTTGTTGCCTTGTTTATTTCCTCCCAACTGTAAATACTACTATCAAATTATGTCCATACTCATAACATTAGTTCCGTAAATCATTTTAATATCATTACCGACCTGTATTTTTCAGCCCTATGCATTTAATCAAATATCCCAATAAGCTTAAAAACAAGAGTAATAAACTTGTTATTATGCTGCCTAGTGCATTCTTTCGTTTCTACATATTCTATTACATTAAAAAGTTATTTTCAATTATCACTCATGTAGATTATTCTTCTGAATGACTAGGTATGTTTCGTTGTGATATTGTAAATTGTAGATTTTAAATAATGCAAAATTCAGCATTGTTTTGTTTTAAATAAATAGATAAACTATGTATAGATAAATAAATGGATGAATGAATGAATAAATTAATGAATAAATGAACATGTTAAAGAGCAATGTTTGGTACAAATGTTGGTAGTCACAACATAAGTTTAATGGTGTCGGCAATGATAATGATACGCCACTGCTTGGTGAATTTATAAATATACTGAATATATATCAATAACCATTTGTAAATCGTTCCATTGTAGACATCATATTTACTGTACCAAAAACTTTGGCTTGTTTCAAGATTTTTCAAATACTAATTTTTTTATAATTTTTTTCTAGAGCCCGCACTTTTTTAAAAACCATTAGCTACATACAAGGTTGTAGAATTTTGCATTCTTTCGGATAATTCAAAATATTCAAATTTTACTTAATTGTACGCATGACAATTATTTAAAAATAAATATGAGTTTCCTTTTAGTCTTTCATAATCCAGTTCCTCATTTTGTTGAACATAGCTTAATGCAAACGTGCACGAAATCTTCTATTTCCTCTAAAGAATATGTGGTAACAATTTTTTTTTTAAATAATATATATATATATATTTTAAATTATCTATTAACCTAATAGGTTAATACATAACTTGGAAAGCTTAATTCATGCTTTATACATTCAATTTTGATAAATGATGTTTATCACCATATACAAATTTATTGTGGGAAAATCTGGGATTGAAAATATCTAGTATGGTTGTCATATCTCCGTAACACCGGTACAACAAGGTTTATAACGTGGTTGGCAGATAAACTACGCTAGTATTACAACACAGTACATCCGGGTTATCATTGCACCAAATTGGCGCTTTGTTCGAGCTGATACAGATTACAGATAAAGGGATAGCATACAAAAGGGAAAGTGTTGCTAAATGGTTTAATCTGATTTGTTTTCATTAATGTACTGTATATATTATAAACACACAGGTTCTGTACACAATCTTATTTCGCCTAGGTCAACATTTTTGGTAACAAATTATATACCACCTAATTTGTGTAGCCATACATTTATGATATAGAGGAAAAGTAACACCATAAACATCGTAATCTTCTCGACAGAGACGTTCAGACAAGTTCGGTTTATAAATGACAAAACAATTTTGATTTCTAATTTTTAAATTATTATAACGGATAATTAAAACAAATATAGCAAGGTAAGAACGACCTTATTGTGTTTTTCAAACTTTTTCAAAAGTCCACTTGTAATTGATGAGCGTAAAAATGTGTGAGTCTGGGTGTGAGAAAGAACAAAGAGGGAGAAAACGAAATGGAGTGACAAAGATTGATTATTTTTCCCCTCAACCCAAGATCAGCGAGAGAAAATACGAAAATCTCACCATAATTATATTGACTTTCTCTCTTTTGCCCTCTCTTTCTCTCTTTTGCCCTCTCTTTCTCTCTCTTCCTCTTTTCCCTTTTTGTTTCTCTCTCTCTAATTAAATATATGTAGTTACGTGCGTGTGTTCTTGTGTATATATGTGTGTGTGTGTGTGTGTGTGCGTGTGTGTTTTTAATAGTGTTTTATAGATATAGCGGCCATAACAAAGCCATGCATGGGCAACTCAATATAAGTTAAAGGTACTATGTCCCTTTTGCAGCCAACCTTAAATTCTGTAGAACTTTGCAGGAATTATGAATATGTCATGTATGTCCTATCTGTGAAATTTAAACGTTAGCAGTGTCCTAATATTCAAATTATGCAAGGAAACCCGTTTACTTGCTAGACTTAACTGTCAGACACTATTGATTTACTGACTGGCTTTTTTTCTTCTTCGGTAATAACATACATAAAATGAGCTGTAAAGGGTACATGAGCATTAATTTTGTCTACATCAATAACCCACTTTTTGTGATTGCCAAAATTAAACTGATTGAATCTTTGCGCAGCATAAAACGTATGACCATTCGGTACGGTCTGAAAATCAAAACTATTACTTATTGGCTCTATAGCTCCTAAGTCGATTTGACAACTATTGGTCGTTATTTTCCCACTTGAAGACATTTTCAAGCCCCACCATTTTTTAGAGAAGTTTTAAATTAGTATTATCTTTCAAATGCCGTTGGAAATTAACCTTTTCATTTTTTGGGCCTGCAAATGGGACATAGTACCTTTAAAGAAACTTCTACTTTATAAATGTATTCTATCACTTTTTAGCAATTTTCATTTTGTTATTCAGGTACATCCGAATGATGTCTTATTCAACTTCTTTTTTTGTCGGGGAATGAAGGGAGGGGGTTGGGGGGGGGGGGGGGGGGTTATCTTAGACAAATATGAAACTGTAGCGCCATGACGTTTATTGAAGACAGTAAAGACTTAATACTTTTCTTCTATCATTCAGTCAGATGATAGCAGTTTACTTTTTCCTAAAATTAAAGTAGATATTCATTGATTTAAAAAACTAACTATATTTGCATTATTGCAAAGTTGAAACTTTGATTCGACAAGGTTATCAAAATTCAATGCTTGGAAACATTCGAGGTAATGATTATTATAAATAACAAAACGCTTAAATACAGCCCCGACATAGCACCTGAAGAGCTCTCCGAACGCTGATGAGATGTGTGAAATCACAGGATGGACATGATTTGCACAAGCAGACGATGTCCCATAACATCTCACACATTTTCAGTGCCTGTTTTAAAAAAAATATAATACCTTGAGTTCTTTCTCTTATTTCACTACCGTCAGGCTAAATGTATAATCTATTGCCTCACTCTAAACCCCGCGCCTAGTTTTATTTTGATGACAAATGCAGCGATACAAAAAAAAAAGTAATCTGTCGTTTGTAAACAAAATAAGACGCCATTGTATATTCAGCTGCACACACCGCTGTATGTTCGACGTTTCAAGAGGGAACAAATGCCGTCCTTTATCATTCCGGGGTTTTTTCAATTTGAAAGTCTGGCTTCTTTGATTGTTAATTAACCACTATCCTGTGTATTTACAAACAAAAGATTTTAGTTATCAGAATCGGTTTGATATCCCCTTTTGAATGGTTTGAAATGCCATCACATTTATATACACTAAGCTCTTCATAATTTGAGAAATAATAGCTTTGCAATTATGTTCATTCTTTATGGGATGTCGTCTGCTTGGGCAGTATTGGTCCATTATGTGACGTCATTAGAACATCGTTATTTTTCTGGCGAATCTCTCGTATATCCCAGATGCTATGGAGGTGGTTGTATTTTTATTTTTATAAATCACCCGATAATTATGTAGTTGACCTAAAACTTGTACGATGGCCATCTGTTAGCTTACCAGTTTCTAGTGATACATTAGTTGACATATTTGTGATTTTCTTTGAATTTCCACTTTAAGTATGAATTGCAAATATCAAATTGTTCATATATTTTAAATGTTTCTATTCCGGGGAGTAGCCAATTTTTCTGATAAAAAAAAAAAAGTGCATTGATAGAATAATTTGCCAATATCAATCTAGGCTATCAAATTAGGGATGCGTGCGTGCCAGCAACTAACAAATCACTATGGTCTCTGCCTTCAAGAAGTTGAGCCAATTATTCTTAACAAATCATGCAGCATCTATTATCTTAGTTTTTGTTTTACTATCGGTTCTTCTTATTAATAACTCAGGACAGGTATTTTGCAATAATCCTTGCAGCCTCAGATGACAGGGTGAAATAAACAATGAGGAAGAGAAGGAAAAGAAGAACGAGAAGGAGGAGGAGGAGAAAAACAAAGAAGAAAAGGAAGAAAATGAAGAAAAGGGAGAAGGTGAAGAAGAAGGAGAAGAAGATGAAGAAGAAGAAGAAGAAGAAGAAAGGAGATCTCATACTATGTTTATTAAGTGCCAAACAAAGATCAGTTCAGGTACCTCAGAACATCAGTGGCGTATCTGGGTATTTCAGCGCCAGTGGGCAAGCAATGAAATTGCGTCCTAACCTTGCTGGTAAATATGATGCTATTCTTGAACCTAAATATGAGGATATCGGAGCATGTCACTGCCCGAATATGAGATGATGATTGATCGAATATTGGAACTCTATAAATCCCCGGAGAAGCCCCAGCCCCTCCCCTTTGTCTCCCCTGCCTCGTATGTTTATGAGTGCAACAGAGCAGTGGAGTTGCAAATGTTTAAGGACCCCTTTTACAGCCGCCCATGGCATGTGCCCCTGTCCCCCCTTTCGACTGTTGAACGAATGCGGATTCACAAATTTTGCACTCCGCGTCTTGTCCGCGCCCTTAGTGGAGAAAATCCTTAAATGGTGTAAAATAATGGATAAAGACATAAAATGACATGAAAGATTTAAAATTATACACTTGAATTGTCAATAATAAATATGATAATAGGTAGTTCTATATTAGCGCTTTTTAGGACCGAAGGCCTTCCCGAAGCGCTTCACAATTATATATATCGGATTCAGGTTTACCCACACACAATGTATGCACGTTCCCTACTCCCTGAGGGAGCATTACAGTCAAGCGTCATTTTTACAAGCGCACACTTGCTAATCTAAGCACATTAGCTTTCGCATTCTACCGGGTACCAATTTAACAACTGGTTGGAGAGTGGCAAATGTAGATCAATGTCTTGCCAAAGGGCATTAGTGCCGCGCTGGGACTTGAACACCGGATCTTGTGATCCACAGTTCGGTGACATATCCACTCGTCCACGACACCTCTATGTTGTGAATGGAAAAAGGGAGGTCTATTTTGATCATTTCTGGGGGCGAATTCAATCACCGCCCTATAATTTATGGAGCATGGTGGCAGGCGAGGGGAGGATGGGCCGATTATAGATTCCGGGGTAAAACTCAGAGCCCAGCCTGGCGCAAGCCGGCTGGGCTAATTAGTGAAATTTGATTGCCCTGTCAGGCTTCAGCTGGAATTGCAGCCTCGATCAGTCATCCCGTGAGGCTGCAGCCAGCTGGTATCGTTATTTGTGACGCCTCGCCTAAATCCATTCAAATTCCTAATGTTAAGTATTACCGTGCCATAGGGTTATTTTTCAAGACACATAACATATCATTCTTTCTCAGAAGAAAACCACAGCCAAGTTCATTTATCAATAGAAAAAAAAATTACTTGTTTTTAGTTTCGATGTCGTGTCTTCCTAATTTATCTTCATACACAGTAGTTGTATAACGTAGCTTTTTGATTACTTTGCGGGGGTGTCACCACGAATTATTACGAAGCTTGTGAAGACAGGACGGGTGTTTTTTCTATAAAGTTCTGTATTCCTTGGTCAACTTTCCGTAACGGTTTCTTGACATAAATTCAATTTACAGAAGAGAACTCTCCGTCATCTCACTTGAATTGCTTTGTCGAGTCGAACGTTGATAAAAAATGCTTTGGAAAATTTGGACAATGGGCATGTTGAAATTATTTGCACTGATGTCGATGTTTTGTGACCGTACCCAAGTTGCAGCGGTCCATCAGTGTGGGACATGGGTAAATTTGACCCTCAACGTGAAACGTGGTGAAACAGCTGTTTTGCCATGTACGTTGCAAACCCTTTTAATTCAAAACCAACTGATTATTTGGACAAACGGAATTGGCGACAGGCTGGTCGAATGTACAACACAAAATAATTGCACGTATTATCGGCCGAATGATTCACGTTTTCAAATCGTGACAGACTATGAGAAGGAGTTTAAACTTAATATCACAAATGCTCAGGTTGATGACACTACTACTTATCATTGTGATGTGTACATGAACGGTTTATATTTGTGTGAAGCCTCCCAGGTAACATTAAACGTGACAGAAAAGCACGTCGGTCCAGTGATTTTTGATTCATCAACTGTTTCAATGATCAGATCAACTGCAATCTCTGAAAGGATTTATACAAGTCTTCCAGATGAATACTCACCATCGCCAATTGCAGTGAAACGTCATGAGACGTTTATTTGTCTGACAATATTCATAGCAACACTTCTCATTTTAATGTTGTTTGCTGCAATTTGTTGTTGTCTGTTGGTGAAGAAGTTTGAAATCCATTTACGACCAAGAAACAGTAGCAGCAGATGTGTTAACAATGATGAAAACAATGCGCTTGAGATGACTCACCGGTCCTCTGTACTACCTGCAGTACCAACGGTACCGAGTCCGTCGAAAGACACTGTGATGTCATCAGAACAGTTTTGTGAAAATTCCACTCGGGTTCGAAGCAAAGTTTTGAGAGCCACCTCGGTCATCCACAAAAGCAGGATGCAGACGTCCAACTTGAATCAAGTTCTGTTCACTCTAGAGATCTTACTACCTCAGGGGAGACGGTGCAAACAAATCCTCTTCTTGATGAGGGAGTTCATACCGCTTCTGGAGATTGCATCTCTTTCCCAAGGCTCGCTTCCGAAAAATCATGCTCAGAAGAACATCAGTCTGCTGACGAAGTACCGAGTAATTTTCCTCAAAAAGTTACGAGAACATACCTTTCTACATCACCTACATTTCCTTTAGAATCCACAGAAAATACAGCCCGGGAATTAGACGGCGATGTTTCGTTTTTGAATGGCACTACACTTACGCCAAATCTGTGCGTCAGGCATCCAATCAAAAGGGATAACGCCGAGTGTTCACAGCCTGTCGAAGAAGAGGAGCATACTTACTTCGATTTGAATGACCAAGGTCCTCCGCTGCCTCCAAGAATCCTTCACAAAAGTTTACCACGTGTATCATGGGAAAAAATACAAGAACACGATACTGTGCAACATGAAACGGCTCTTGCAGAGTTTACAACATCCCAATCCAGTCCAATCTCAATGGATGGGCATACCTGGCATAACCTGGGAGGAGAAAGGACAAGAAAGGCTCCAGCTGAAAACTTCAGAAAGTACATCCAATCCCGTCTTTCTTTGTCGATGAGACACGGGCATTGAGAAAGAAGAGCTCGACCAGATAACGTTGACTTTCCCCTACCACCACCCTTTCCTACAGGCATCAAGTAGAAATGTAAACTATGCCCCATCTAAACATTGACGATGTAATTATAACTAACTCCAAGCCAAGCAATTCTGTCCCAGATGTTTCAGACCGCATCTAACATCTTTGTATGTCCAATCGTATCATTGGATTACTATCTATTTCAAGAGCTTAGATGACAACAAAATGGGCTGAAATGACACATTTCACGCATTCGATGTCTCCTTACAAGCTGACCTATATTACACTTTTCAAAATTTGAGACGCCAATTGTCAAACAATTATCTTGGACTTGCCAATGTCTAATTAACAATTACAATTAGCTCGTACGAATACGACCATATTTTATGTAAAACAATTGTTTAGGTTTTAACATAACTAATGAACTGCTCTATGTACTCAGAACAGGTAATTATCCTGCTCATTTAAACAATCTTATAACGACTTGTATCTCTTTGAAATCGCAACATCATTTGTTGACTTATTTATTTCCTCCCAACTGTCAATACTATTATTAAATTATGTTCATACTCATAACATCAGCTCCGTAAATCCTTTTAATATCATTACCGCCCTGTATTTTTCAGCCCTATGCATTTAATCAAATATCCCAATTAGCTTAAAAACGATAGTATTAAACTTGTTATTATGCTGCCTAGTGCATTCTTTTGTGTTTACATATTCTATACTATTTAATGTTATTTCAATTATTACTCATGTAGATTATTCTTCTGAATGACTAAGAATATTTTATGTGATATAGTAAATTGTAGATTTTAAATAATGCGAAATGCAACATTATATTGCGACACAAGATTGTTTTTTTGATAAACAGATACACTATGAATAAATAGATTATTGGATGAATGAATGAATGAATGAATTAATGAATAAATGAACGTGTTAAAGATCAATGTGAGGTACATATGCTGGTACTGGTAGTCACAACTTAAGTATAATTATGTCGGCAATGATAATGATACGCCACTGCTTGGTGTATTTATAACTATCCTGAATATATATCAATAACCATTTGTAAATCGTTCCATTGTAGACATCATATTTATTGTACCAAAAACTTTGGCTTGTTTCAAGATTTTCCAAATACTAATTTTTGATTAATTTTTTTCTAGAGCCCGCACTTTAAAAAAAAACATTAGCTACATACAAGGTTGAAGAATTTTGCATTCTTTCGGATAATTCAAAATATTCAAATTTTACTAAATTCTACGGATGAAAATTATTTAAAAATAAATATGAGTTTCCTTTTAGTCTTTCATATTCCAGTTCCTCATTTTGTTGAACATAGCAAAAGTGCACGAATTCTTCTATTTTCTCTAAAGAATATGTGGTAACATTTTTTTTTTTTTTATACAATCATTAGTATAATAGATAATTTGGAAAGCTTGATTCATGCTTCATACATTCAATTTGATAAATGATGTTTATCACCATATACAAGTTTATCGTAGGAAAATCTATGATTGAAAATATTTAGTAAGTTTGTCATATTTCCGTGACACCTGTACAACAAGAGTTAACGTGGTTGGCCGACAAACCACGCTAGTAACAACAAAGTACATCCGGGTTATTATTGCACCAAAAGTGCGCTTTGTTCGAGCTGATACAGGTAAAGGGTTAGCTTACAGAAGGAAAAGTGTTGAAAATGATTTAATCTGATTTGTTTGTATTAACGTAATGTACATGTACTGTACACAATCTTATTTCGCCTATTTCAACATTTGTGGAAACAAATAATATACCACTTAATTTGTGTAGCCATACAAACATGATATAGAGGCAAAGTAATACCATACACATCGTAATATTCCCGACAGAGACGTCCGGACAAGTTCGATTTATAAATGACGAAACAATTTTGATTTCCTAAATGTTTTTATTATTATAACGGATAATGAGAATAAATTTAGAAAGGTAAGAACGATCTCATTTTGATTTTCAAACTTTGTCAAAAGTCTACTTGTAATTTGATGAGCGTGAAATATAAGTCTGGATGTGGGAGAGAAAAACGAGTGAGGGAACGATTAAATATTTTAAACTCAAGAGGAAATACAAAAAATTTCATGATAATTAAATTGACTTTCTCTCTCTCCCTCTCTTTCTATCTTCCCCCTTTTTCTCTCTCTTATGTAGTTGCGTGCGTGTGTATTTGTACTTGTGTGCGCGTAAGTGGGTGTGTGTGTGCGTGTGTGTGTGAGAGTGTGTGCGTGCGTGTGAGTGTATGTATATGTGTTTAAAGGGATAGTTGAGTTCTGTTTTCAGACTGTAAATTCCTTCAAAGTGCATGGTTATTGTTCTTATTCTTATCTATGACATTTCTAGTGCCCTTTTAGAACCTAAAATCGCTATGAAGATAATTTTGGACCCCAACATGTGTGAAATTTAGCCAATACGAGCATACCAATTCAGCTCCACTTTAAACAAAACATGGTGACCGTTAATTCGTTATTTAATTAAAAATAACAATACATGGGCCGGCTGGTTGTGCGTAATATAAGCAAAACGAAAATGCCAACAAAAAGCCAACATCGGCATTGGCTGAAATACGACGTAAAAGGCGTTTTTTCGTTTTACCCGAATTTTTTCAAATTTTTCAAAATACCTAATATTTGTGGTGGTACACAAGTATTAAAAATCGTTATATTTCAGCCGTCTCTGAACCGATTTTGATCAAACAAAGATGATTTTGTCATTTAAATATTATGTCCTTTCAAATTTGAAACTCAGTTTTTCATTATCTCACAAAAAAATATTTTGTGTAGCGCCCTCAGCGACAGAACTCAACTATCCCTTTAAGGATGATTTCTAGATATAGCTGCTATAAAAAAGATTTGAATTGGCAACTCAATCTAAGTTTAATTAAGGATAACTTCTTCTTAATAATTTTATTCCGTCCCTTTTAGCAATTCTCCTTTCTAATTTAACTACATCCAATATATGTCTTATATTTAACTAATAATTGTTTTGTGTGTGGAGGAGGAAGGGAGTGGCATATTGCTCCGATTGTCTCATTTTTCGCTCGCTCGATCACTGCAGCACAAACATAGCTCGTTCGACGTCACTACCAAACTAGCCAATCAGCTGTCAATGACGTCATATTGAATGCGGCGGCAAATATATTTTGTGAAATTATCGAGCAATTGACTATTTCTAATTGCAAACTAGTTTTATTTTTGGATGGAAAAGCAGCCATTGTTATCTTGACATTCATTGAAGTCATCAGAATAGGTTAAGTTACTTCTCAGATGATTCAAGAGGTCCATTTTGTAGATAATTTTTTAATTTCTTAGAATGTTCCACTGTGTTGCAGGGTACCGGGGGTGTATGCCATTGGGTGTGATGTGTTCGCGCGCTATAAGTACAGGCCATCGCGCCGTCGGGTGTATTCTAGGAAGAAGACAACTTTAGACTGATTTGCAGTTTGCTCGACATTTATTCCGCTCCGAAACTAGGAGTCCTTTTCCTCAAAACATGTAAAGTAGGAAAGTCAAAGTAAAACAAGTAACATGCATAAAAGCAATAACAAAATCTTATAACCACAATAAAGAGGGTCCACCATAAACAATTCGACAATAATGTATAAACGTGATATGATTCAACAATCTTAAGGGTACATGTACCATGAGTGAAACTCAAAATTGTAGGGATCTCCGGTCACGTGATCAGCGGAGGGATAGTAACTCCTTCCGATCACCCCAGGTCCCTGGGGTTTACGTGACCTGCCGGTAGGATAGTATCTCCTACGGATGATCCCCACAACTTTTCAATACTCACAAAATCATCAATGCATAACTAACATAGTTATGGAAACACTATATTTGTGGGATCTCGAGTCACGCGATCAGCGGAAGGATAGTAATTCCCTCCGATCACCCCAGGTCCCTGGGGTTTACGTGACCTGCCGGTAGGATAGTATCTCCTACGGATGATCCCCACAACTTTTCAATACTCACAAAATCATCAATGCATAACTAACATAGTTATGGAAACACTATATTTGTGGGGTCTCGAGTCACGCGATCAGCGGAAGGGTAGTAACTCCCTCCGATCACCCCAGATACCTGGGGTTTACGTGACCCACCGACAGGATAGTATCTCCTGCAGTATCCCCAATGTTATCCCGGTGCTACTATACCAGCGCATATATAAGAAGTGGTGATAATCTGAACCAACCATGGAATAATCACGAGTAAAAGAAATCCTCCCCCAGTCAACCCCCGTGTTACCATGATATTAAGTACATACAATTCGTTATATCACTCAAAACAACATTGTACTTCCAATTTGTTAATCCTCAATCAACTTTAAGTAGTTTACTTCTTCAACTCTACTTAAACTAAAGAGGGGTGGGTGGGCCGGGGAAAAAGGACTTCTCCGAGCGGAGATAAAGTCGAAAGTGAGAAAATCTTGCACACGGCGTTCCCACGCTTACTGCGCGCATAACTCCACCGTTGTAGATTCACTGGCTGTGCGCATTTTCGGTTTCTTTACAGAGGTAAATTTCACATGTCGCTGTCTCACAAAGGCACCGCTTAAACAGCTGTAAAAGGCGCGCGCTATTTCTGGCCTATGCCAGCAATTGTTTTGTCTATCCTTGACTCTCCCAGAATGACTCTGATCATTTATTATGATCACGTTATTCTAGGAAGAAGACAACTTTAGACTGATTTGCAGTTTGCTCGACATTTATTCCGCTCCGAAACTAGGAGTCCTTTTCCTCAAAACATGTAAAGTAGGAAAGTCAAAGTAAAACAAGTAACATGCATAAAAGCAATAACAAAATCTTATAACCACAATAAAGAGGGTCCACCATAAACAATTCGACAATAATGTATAAACGTGATATGATTCAACAATCTTAAGGGTACATGTACCATGAGTGAAACTCAAAATTGTAGGGATCTCCGGTCACGTGATCAGCGGAGGGATAGTAACTCCTTCCGATCACCCCAGGTCCCTGGGGTTTACGTGACCTGCCGGTAGGATAGTATCTCCTACGGATGATCCCCACAACTTTTCAATACTCACAAAATCATCAATGCATAACTAACATAGTTATGGAAACACTATATTTGTGGGATCTCGAGTCACGCGATCAGCGGAAGGATAGTAATTCCCTCCGATCACCCCAGGTCCCTGGGGTTTACGTGACCTGCCGGTAGGATAGTATCTCCTACGGATGATCCCCACAACTTTTCAATACTCACAAAATCATCAATGCATAACTAACATAGTTATGGAAACACTATATTTGTGGGGTCTCGAGTCACGCGATCAGCGGAAGGGTAGTAACTCCCTCCGATCACCCCAGATACCTGGGGTTTACGCGACCCACCGACAGGATAGTATCTCCTGCAGTATCCCCAATGTTATCCCGGTGCTACTATACCAGCGCATATATAAGAAGTGGTGATAATCGGAACCAACCATGGAATAATCACGAGTAAAAGAAATCCTCCACCCACATTTTTTTTTTTTTTTTTTTTTTTGTGGGGGGGGGGGGGGGGGGGTTGGGCGTGGTTTGCCATGGTTGCTTCCTAATACCATCTATGGACCCATGCTGTTTCACTAAATATTAATATGACATGTATCATACTTCATGCATTTCTCATGGATTCAATCAGTTACATATTGTAATCTTATATTATTATTCTTGCTGCTAGCCAGACAGTGATAGAGGCGAAAACCCGACAATATTGCCATTGTGGCTTAATTTAACGAGCAAAATAATTATATTTCCTTTGTCGGGGAAAATTCCCCCATGGCCCACTTTGTAGTTCTGAAGCTACTGTGCGACCGAGTGACTCTGACTCCACCCTCTGCTAGCTTAACAATTATGTATGATGTATACTAGTACATCAAAATCAATCATTAATTTAAATATGGTTCTAATTTATCAGCAATTAAATAAATTTCAAATTTAATGTGAATCCCAAAAATGAAGGCGTATATATCTGAATATGTAACTCACGTTACAACACGCTATTCCTCAACTTCTTGTGTTATAATAATTCCATTATCACATCGAACCCAGTCTGTCCGAAATTCCACAAGGCTCATTAATAGCCGAATTAGTGTTATTGTCCCGTTTCCGTGAATATAAATATTCTATTCATATATACCCAAGCCCGAGTCTATTCCTTCTTGGAAATTATCGATGAAAGCGTCGGATCCTCTGTCGGACAGGTGTACCCCATCTCTTAAAAATAAACTGTAATTGGATGGATCCAACTAATGAGCAATAACTGACGCATTCGGCAGCCGGGCTATTAATCTCCTCGCGTACTTGTTGAGCGATTTCCTGACCCCATCCATGGCGTCTTGTAATGTTCGATAACCACGACTGCTATGATAGAATAGACGTGGGATGATGGTCGACCAGGCGATGTGCGTACGAGGCATGGCTGTCCGTAAAATTTGAAGAGCCATATCGATCGCGATTCTGCATTGGCAGGCATCATTCAGGCCCAAGTTATTTGTTCCTAAATGCACGATTACTAGCGCAGGTGCTCGTTGGTTGTATCTCAACCTATTCTCCACCAGGCGCGGAAGGTCTTGTAACGTCGCTCCTCCCTGACCGTGCCATTGGACCGTCCCTCTTGCTCTTCCCAAATCTTGGTGGTTGAGCATGTTCGCCCTCTGCTTGGCACGTCTGACCAAGCTGTCGCCTACGATCCAGATCCTGTCGCCGGTTGTCTCTGAAACAGGATGGAAAAACTCCCCAAAGTAATGTGTTCTATATTCATATTCATATCATCATACACGTGGGCTACTTATTCTCCCACTTATAATTTACTATGAAAATATGTGATAGTAGGTTTCCATTAAAAGGAAAAAGGGAGGAATAATCGTTCCTCCGTGTTACATGTAAAACCTAGCAGCGATGGGGGTTACGACAATATTAATGATTGGGGGAGCCTAATCAGGATAGTAACTCCTCGTTGATCCTCCAGTCCCATTCTGGTTATTAACATGAGCACTTCACATAATTGATCTGCACATTATATACTTTGTGTCGTGTTCAACTTTTTATTGTATTATAACGAATTAGGTTAAATAATTGTATAAAATTATTACTGCTTTCCCGTTTGCCCGTTAGTAATTTAAATCCAATTTGTCATAGTAATCTCTATTAATGTAATGTTGTGGCCTTATTGGGAATTAATATTGCATAATTTATATGGAGCGCGTTAATATCGTAACATATTATGCTGTATATAAAGTTATCATTATTATTATCCTTATAATTATTATGTTTATGATAACGTTTATTCCTATCAATTTTAAATTGCGCCTAATATTTAGCGGATATAACGCATATACACAAAACTGCGCCACCTTCCCATTACCATTATCTGTTCTGGGGGAACGCCTTTCAGGGCCACTATAATTGCCGCTCCGATTCGAAAGGAGTATGTGCCATATTGGCTACCACTGTACCCGTTGTGCTATAGGGTTCTCTTCAAAACTGAACTAAATTAATACCTAATTACAGGGGCCCCATCACGATGACAAAATAACGGACCATCTATATCAGGTCTTACACGGAGGTATGCTTTCATGGCTTTCACAGGGCACTGTTCATCTGTCCCATTGCTACCGATATTAATCGTAGTTTCTTGCCCGTATTGGTCGGTTTTTAAAAATCTAATACGTACTAGCAGGCTTCCCTTCGGGCCACTGCAAAATTTGATGTCATCCCTCGCTATGACCTTATTTAAATCATCGCCCTTCCTTTGAATCGTGAATTCTCCCACTCTCAAAAACCAAAAAATGCTAATAAATATGATGCGTAAAACATCATTGATTCGTAATGAAAATAGCATACAAAATATAATATTGGTATAATTGTCTCTAAAAGTTCCCAAATTATGGGTCTTCTACTGTCTACCATAAATCTGTCGCGCCTGCTCCCTTCCTGCATTTTCTTAATTAAAAATATTTAATTGGGTCCGCCCAGCTGTACATATTGTATAAATATGATAACGCTGCGACATGCTTTATAATAATTAATAATAATTTCCCATTAATGGAGAGGAGTGCGATGAATGCCATAACCTGTATAATTATTGCAGGCCATGATGTATTCAATTGTCTATTCAATCGAAACTCTTAAAATGAATCTACAGCACTCTAATATGCCCGCTGTAATCCCTCTGCTAAAAACTGTCCTAGTAATCTATATATTTCTGCTGCTAGGTCAGCACTATTCCCGTAAATATGCGACTTAATCGGTCTCGTGCTCCTGGTGCTAATTTGCGGAATCGCCCCATCTAAAATCATGAAAGGGAGTCGGCAACACCATTGTCAAATATATATACGTAAACTGCTTTATAAACAATATTTTTCTTTAAGCAGATCAACACAAATTTACGTAATAACTCCATTATTTTCGAACATAATAATGTCTGCTTATTTATTATAAACTTCACTAACATATTGTCTGTATCCAAAACTATTCTCCTATTCTGGAGTTCCTCCCCCCGTGCAGCGATGGAGAGTAAAATGGGTATCATTTCTTTCCATGCGATTAACGTACCCTCGATAATTTCGCGCGACGACCACTTGTTATTAAACCACTTGCCTTCAAAATAGGCTCCGAAACCAATTTCCCCGCTAGCATCAGTGTACAAAACGTGGTCGTTATCTCCTCCCCACCCTTCCTGGGGGATGACTGATATGCCATTATGGTGGTTCAAAAATTCGAGCCATATAATTAAATCAACTTGGGCCCCCTCATTCAACATTATACTGGTACTTTTCACATTTTTCCCTTTTATTAAATCTATTAACCGTCGTAAAAATGCTCTGCCCGGTCGTACAGCTCTGCAAATAAAATTCAAAGAGCCAATCAAAGATTGAATCTCTTTGACGGTGGCTGATTTATGAGCTAGCGCCCTACCGATTTTCCGTCTTATTTCCACCAATTTTTCTTGTGGTACACGTACTTGCATTAGTACTAAATCAAGCTCTAAGCCAAGAAATATCAATCTAATAATAAACCCTTCTAATTTTTCTTTGGCTAGGGGGACGCCTAGTTCTTTGCACACTAATATTAATGTATCAACAACTTGTTTACATGTTAATTCTTCATTTTGTATTGAACCCACACATAAGAAGTCATCCACATAGTGCACTATTTTGTTGGAGCCAATTCTTTCCCTAACGCAATATTCAATAAACGTAGAAAAAGATTCGAAATATGCTGGGGCACATCTGATACCCATGAGTAAGCATTTGTCAATATAATATTTGCCGTCAAACTTGACCCCGAGCAATTCAAAATCATTTGGATGAATCGGTAATAACCTAAATGCCGATTTAATGTCCTCTTTTGCTAACTCGGCACCTATGCCTGCTTCAACAATTAATTCTGTTGCTTTATCAAAACTCGTGTATTCAACCTTGCAAACTTTATCCGGAATAAAATCGTTTATTGAAACCCGAGTGAGTATGACAAGTGGTTAATTAAACGATATTCGCCCGGCACCTTTTTGGGCACCAGTCCAATAGGACTCGACCGTAATTTATTTAGTGGCCTAACTTCAAATGGGCCTAAATATCTACCCAATCTTACCTCTTTTCAATTTTTTTTTCAAATGCTACTAATTTGTTATTTTCCACTAATTTTAAATTGGGCATTTTGGGCATTTTTTTCAAAAATTCTGCGGCCTCCCTGTTAAAATACGTCTTTAACATAACTTTTAAGTTCTCGGTTATAATTGGTGTTTGTGCTAAAAACATTAAGTCACTCATCTGTTGCGTTATGTTATTATCTTCTTTCAAATTGCCATGTATATCTTTATTATTCTTCTATATTTGTTCCCCATTTCTGGAGGTGCAATTATTTGTTATTGGGTTTGATGGCTTTGAAATTTAACCGTTGGACTCCAGTGCAGTGGATTTTCCCATGCCCTTTGTTACCACAAATGGTACATGCGTGTGTAAAGCGGCATGCCTATCTAGAGCATTGCCCTGACCGGTAATTAAATTCATAGCATTCTCCGCCACGAAAGTTTTGTGCCCGAAATGGCGCCCTTCCCTTATTCATATTGGGTGTGAACTTTATTGTGCTCGACCCCCGGGGTGTGGCCCATTCCCGCTTGGTTGCCCACGATCCCTATTGGGTTTGGGGGCGGTCTTGTATCCGCATGTTTCGCGGAGATCCCCCACCAATTACGTGAAGGAGCCACAATTCCCCATCTATTGATGACCACAGCCCGCCTTTTCTGTGCATGCGATGTCGAAATTCGATATCGTAGTCTCTCCAACCATACCCATAATACCGAGAGGCAGCAGATCGAATTAATTGCCCATATTTCAGAAGCTCATGTGAGCGAATTAAATTGGCTTCTAAATAAATACTGATATATACAAAAATGCATCGGTCCACCATTCAATGGACACGATTTTATTTTTATTAAAGGTAGCGAATTTCAGCACTAACCTTCCCCCTTCGTGAGATATTGCTAAATTAGGGGCTTGTTCGTCTACTGTCTCTAACATTAATTATATTGCTATATTTTGTGTCTCAAGAAGTGTATTGAAATCTACATATTGCCCTCTCCATATTTTTTCCTTCATATTGTGGTGTACTTTAGTCCCCAGTCTATCAGTGACCGAAAACAAGGGCGACTGATCTGTGTTATATATGTGTGCACCACTGTGCTCCCCCCTTGTATCCCAGGCAATAGCGCCTGACTGAATCGATTGCCCGACACTGCTTGCCCGTGTGGGAGGATGGGCTTCATTATCCCTCAAATTATGACTAGCTCTAGGCCTAGTGTCACTCTCGTTGTGTGTAATTTGTAATTGAAAGCCAGCGTATAGGCTACCGGTGTTTGGTACAATCGAGGGGAAGGAAACCACCAAGTTGCTTTCCCTCTCGCTTCCCAGATTGTTAAATCTATGTCTTGTTGTTTCACTAAATTGTGATATTTCTGGTAAATGTGATTGCATAGCTACGTCTACCTCACCTTGCATTGGCTGTGCATGTGAAGGCGGCTGGCTTGATGACTGGTTCGCTCCAGTTGTCTCGTTTCCACTGTATTGTGGTCCGTCAGTCTCCGGAGCCGGGTTTATGCTGGTAGTGGCTGAGCGTCCACTGTTGGGGTTACCGCTCGAGTGCCTCGCCCGTTTTGGCCGCCCCGCCCGCCGGGGAGTTGAGGTGCCGAGTACGTCTTGAGTGGTGTCGTTGCTAGACTGCCTTAATCTTGTAGACTGTCTAGGCCTAGCAATCTTTGGTTGGCGGGCCACCCGGCTCTGGCTTGATTTCCGCTTTCCCATCTTTCGATATACTGGGATTTCCTCTCGTTATTTAGACTTATCTGTATACTCAATTGTAGAGCCTTCTCGAAAAAGGACTTCTCCGAGCGGAGATAAAGTCGAAAGTGAGAAAATCTTGCACACGGCGTTCCCACGCTTACTGCGCGCATAACTCCACCGTTGTAGATTCACTGGCTGTGCGCATTTTCGGTTTCTTTACAGAGGTAAATTTCACATGTCGCTGTCTCACAAAGGCACCGCTTAAACAGCTGTAAAAGGCGCGCGCTATTTCTGGCCTATGCCAGCAATTGTTTTGTCTATCCTTGACTCTCCCAGAATGACTCTGATCATTTATTATGATCACGTTATTCTCGTACTGATGTAGGTGCAAAGCTAGAATGGCTACCACGCCCACTTCCCTCTCTATGCCTTTCTGAACATTCCTTTCCTTCTCAATACACTAACTTTCACCTGCCTAAGTTATTCAAACCATGCCGCCTCGCCACTTCCATCACGTAATCATTAAAAGGATCCGCATATACAACATTTTCCTGCTATACGTTGTACTGCAGGAAAATACAAATCTCCCTGGTATACCTTACAGTCCAAACGATAAATATGTGCCTTTAACGAAGCAGGCGACAACCGGCGTAGCAGACGACACTTGATAGTAATTTTGTATGTGAGATTGCTTTGCTAAATATAAATTACTTTGTTAATAAATATCAACAAAAATTTCTTTTACATTTCTTTAAACCATCATTGATATTTAATAATTCATGAGTGAGTAAAAGAAACATACCAAACTATATAATTATATGAAATACTTGGTGGCAATTAGGGGAGTTTGACGTGATGACCGATTGCACCCCTCTGTTAATAACCGAATAGTCCATGGTGTGTCATGAATATTCATGTTTTTGCTTACCTCGGCTAAATGTTTGCTTTTACTAAATTGAAAAATTGCGGTGGGGGGGTTGGATGAAATGGACATAATGAAATAGGCAGAAGTGATCTATGATAATTCATGCTTTTTATGTTTCGTGTGCTCGACCTATAATCTTCAAATCGCTTGACAAACTGAGTCTAAAGTTAGACTTGTTTCACATGTGTATTATAGGCAATGACGAGCTTGCAACCTATTTTGAAAAATTACGGTGGGTGAACTTTCAAAAGTCAATGAGACATGAGGGCTCCAATAAAAGAGCTAGTGATAACGTACGTCGGGGTGGATGTGCTTTTCGTTTAAACAAAAAATGAATTTTTAACGATTTAAAAAAAAAACGTCCATAGGCTAACATGTTAGGCTGCTGACTCTGACCATGCTCTGACGATAGGGGGCGTTGTGAAATGAGACTAAACGGAGCAATATGTTTATCTTAACAAATGTGTAGATACCTTCCTCGTCGTGTCATCACGTAACCTTCGAGAAAAAAAATGCCGCCAATTTTCCTGACTTTAATGAAGAAAATATGAAAATGTATGGATATAATAATTGGCCTATGTCAATCTAGGCTATCAAATTAGGGATGCGTGCGTGTCATTGACTAACAAATCACTATGGTATCTGCCTTCAAGAAGTTGAGCCAATTATTCTTAACAAATCATGCAGCATCTATTATCTTAGTTTTTGTTTTAATATCGGTTTTCAATATCTCAGGGGAGGCATTTCACAATGATTCTGACAAAGTGTGAACAAAAATCCACGCAATAGGTTATTAGGGTATGCTGAGACCGGAAACACCTTTGTATCTTCAATCATGCACTCTTAAAGATCAAGGTTCTTACTTCTGCCTTGTTACCCTTATAGAAGAGTGACTCATTTGCCAACTGGTGTGATAGAGTCTGCACTAGTCACTGTTCTTCTCGTCAGGCCATTAGTATATTTTGTTTCATGTTTGAACGAGTAAACGTGAACTATCAAATGAGATGCGGGTCGATTAAATTTCAGTAGTATTGGATAGGCAACGGGTAATGATAAGATGAAATAATGAACCTAGCAGTCCAGGAAATATAGATATACATTGTTTAACCCATGTTTCATTGCAATGTTCATGGTGCACGAATACTGGCCGACCTGAGAGGATGAAATAAACAATGAGGAGGAGGAGGAGGAATGGAAGAAAGAGAAGGCGAAGGAGAAGAGAAGAATTAAAGAGGAATAAGAAAGGAGAAACCTCATTCTATGTATATTAAGTCCTAAAACAAGAAAACGAAGATCAAATCAGGTATCTCAGAACACAATTCTCAGTGGAGTATCTGGGTATTTAAGCGCCCGGGGCGAGCAATGAAATTGCGCACCCACTCCCTCACAAACTTGTTTTTGTTTCATTATATAAATGTTCAAGAGAGCAAAGCGAGTGAGCAAAATAAGGACATTTTCATTGTAGAAAAGATATTACTTCTTCATCTAATACATGATGCCCGAATATGAGCGTTTTCAGGAATCCCGTTGCGTCGAATCTTTAAACCACCAACATTTGTTCTTGTTAATATTCATGCATATATGTTTTTGATACAGAACATCATTCTTATTTCTTTCTGTTTTGCAAGAAAGTAAAGTAAGCGATCAATACACGAAAACTTTGATTTCTAATATCATGAAAATACACTAGCTTAGATATAGAAACATCATATTTGGGCACCTTACTTCTAAATATAATGATACTATGGGACCCACATACGAGGATATGCGAGCATTTTACTGCTCGAATATGAGATGATGTTTGGTCGAATATTAAAACTCTATAAATCCTCTGGTGACCCCCTTTATCTTCCCCGCCTCGAACGTTTATGACTGCAACAGAGCAGTACAGTTGCAAATGTTGAAAATATGCGGCTTTCTATTCAATCATCTTTTCTCGCTTTCTCTTGATGAAAATAGTAAGGTATTTAGCATTTCTTTCAAACGCTGAACCTTCCAAAATATTTTTTGTTAAACACTACTGCAGTATTGAGACGCAATAGGGGGCCGAGAATTACTCATTTTCTGACCCTTCAATAATGTTACTTATAGGCAATAGTTTATTTAAGGGGGGGGGGGGTGGAATTACGAGATCCTTTAGCAAGACATGTAAAGGAGCAAACCGACCAAGTTTTAGAAAGTTTTCGCATATGAAACCCTCAAAATCCCATTGCTAATTTCAACCAAACAATTCAAACAATTCATTTTGTTTCCATTTCTCGTGAAAAAATACATTCAACACTACATTATACATATAAATAATACAAAGAATATGGAGGAACCAGCAGAGGCCATTGGCCTTTCAAGGGCTGGGCTCCAATGTCCGCAGATAATTATACAAAGTAAAGAGAAAAGAAACAATGGGTAGTAAATAAATAAACAAATGAAACAGGCTAATTAAACATAAGATAAAAATTCCTTCATTAGATAGTTTTTGTATTCTCGTTTGAATGAGGCAAGAGATGGGCACATTTTTATATCGGTAGGTATTGCGTTCCAAGTAATTACTCCGGAATGCTTTACTTATCTACGTGAAGTATGGTATTTTAACAATGGAATACAATTAACTTACCTTTTTTTTACTCGGGACGCATAATCCTTAAGATCTTGATTATTTCTTTCTTATCTCCCCTTTCTAATTAAAAAAGAATAAAACGTTCTCCTATTCACTTTTGCGTTTTTCGCACCCCCTTCTAGGGCCACACGGGGCACATGCCCCTTGCTCCTCCTCCCCCTTCTACTAGTACGTCACTGAGTTCATAGACTTTGAAGTCGAGACCATGTACAGGTATTTTAGGATGATCGTGCCATTGAGTAATTATTTTAAAATTTAATTTATCTTTCTTTCTCAGAACTAAACGACAGCAAAGTTCTTATATCACTAGAGAAATATGTACTGCGTCTAAGTGTTTTTAGTTTTGATGTCGTGTCTTCCCAATTTATCTGCATATACAGTAGCTGTATATTGGACATTCATTGATTTCTTTGCGGGGGTGTCACCACGAATTATCACGAAACTTGTGGAGACAGGACGGGTATTTTGTCTGTCCAGTTGGGTATTCCCTGGTCAACTTTCAGTGATGATTTCTGGACATAAATTCAATTTGCAGCAGAGAACTCTCCGTTATCTCACTTGAATTGCTTTGTCGAGACGAATGTTGATAAAAAATGCTTTGGAAAATTTGGACAATGCGCATGTTGATATTATTTGCACTAATGTCGATGTTTTGTGACCTTGCCGAAGTTGCAGCAGCCCAGCAGTGTGGGACATGGGTAAACTTGAACCTCAACGTGCAACGTGGTGAAACAGCTGTGTTGCCATGCACGTTGGAAACGATTTTGGGGAAAAAACAACGGATTATATGGAGAACAGGAAGTGGCGACAGTCAAGTCGAATGCACAATTACACCACGTATATGCACGTATTATCGGCCGCATGATCCACGTTTTCATATTGTGACAGACTATGAGAAGGAGTTTAAACTGAATATCACAAATGTTCAGGCTGATGACACTTCTACTTATCATTGCGGTTTGTACAAAGACAGTTTGGGTACGTGTGAAGCCTCTAAGGTAACCTTGAACGTGACTGAACAGCACGTCAGACCAGTAAATGAATCATCAACTATTTCAATAATCAATTTAACAGCAACATCAGGAAGGATTACTACACCTCTTCCAAACAAATGCTCATCGACGCCAATTGCAGGGAAACGTCATGAGAAGTTTATTTATCTGACAATATTCATAGCAACACTTCTCATTTTAATGTTGTTTGCTGCAATTTGTTGTTGTCTGTTGGTGAAGAAGTTTGAAATCCATTTACGACCAAGAAACAGTAGCAGCAGATGTGTTAACACTGATGAAAGCAATGTGCTTGAGATGAATCGCCGGTCCTCTGTACTACCTGCAATACCAACGGTACCGAGTCCGTCGAAAGACACTGCGATGTCATCAGGTCAGCCTAGGGGAAATCGCAACTCGAGTTCAAAGCCAAGTTTTGAGAGCCACCTCGGTCATCCACAAAAGCCGGATGCAGACATCCAACTTGAATCAAGTGCTGTTCACTCTGGAGATCTTATTACCTCAGGGGAGATGGTGCAAACATATCCTCTTTTCGATGAGGGAGTTCATACTGCTTCTGGGCATTGCACCTCTCTCCCAAGGTTCGGTTCCGAAGAATCATGCTCAGGAGAACGTCAGTCTGCCTACGAAGTACCGATTATTTCCCCACTAAAAATTACGAGAACATACTTTTCTACATCACCTAAACTTCCTTTAGATTCCACTGAAAATACAGCACGGGAATCAGACAGCAATATTTCGATATCGAACGGCACTAATGATACGTCAAGCCTGTGCGTCAAACATCCAAACAAGAGGAATAACGATGTGTATCCTGATCATGTTGACAAGGAAGAGCATACATACTTAGATATGCAACATGATGTGCAACATGATGCGGCTCTTGCAGAGTCTGCAACATCCCAATCCAGTCCAATCTCAATGTATGGGCATACCTGGCACAACCTGGGAGGGGAATGGACAAGAAGGGATCCAGCTGAAAACTTCAGAAAGTACATCCAATCCTGTCTTTCTTTGTCGATGAGACTCGGGCATCGAGAAGGGAGAGCTCGACCGGATATCGTTGACTTTCCCCCACCACCACCCTTTCCTACAAATATCAAGTAACAAGTTGGACCATGCCCCATCTAAACAATGATAATCTTATTATTGTGACCAAGTCCAAGCCAAGCTATTCTTCCGCTGATGTTCCCGACCGCATCTTAAATCTTTGCATGTCTGATCATATCATTTGATACTAACTATTTCAAGAGCTTATATAACAACAAAATGAGGTAATATAACACATTTCACGCATGTTGTCTCCTTACAAATTGAACTATCTAACAATTACTAACGTTTGAGATATCGATGACCAATATTTATATCGGACTTGCCAATGTCTAATTAACAATTACAATTAGCTTGTATATTTTAACAACAAATAATACACTGCTCTATACTCAGAACAGATAATTGTACAGCTCATTCAAACAATCGTATAATGACTTGTATCTCTATAAAATCGCAACATTATTCGTGGAATTATTTGTTTCCTCCCAACTGGCAATACTATTATCAAACTATGTTCATACAACATCATTTCCGTAAATCCTTTTGTTATCATCTCTGGCTTGTACTTTCCTGCCATACGCATTTAAACCAATATCCCAATTTAGCTGAACATAAACGTATTAAACTTTTTATCATTCTTCCTAATGCATTTTTCCTTTTGTTTTTACATATGCTATACTATTATTATTATTTTCAATTATCACTCAAAGACATGTAGATTATTTTTCTGAATGACTAAGCATGCTTCTTGTTATATTTGGATTATTCCGATTGTAAATAATGCATTATTCAATATTATATTGCGACAAGAGATTTTTTTTTTTTTTTAAATAGATACACTATGAATGAATAAAGTAATGGATTAATGAATGAATGAATAATTTAATGAACAAATGAACATAATGTGTGGTACATATGTTTGAAGTCACAACCTAACTATACTGATGTCGGCAATGATAATGATGCGCCACTTTTCTTTGTAGTGGCGATTAGGGGCCCGCCCCATTTTTAAATATACTAATTTTGTATCAATAACCATATGTAAATCAGTCCATTGTAGACATCATAAAATTGTAGCAAAACGTTTTGCTTGTTTTAAGATTTTAAGAAACATGAATTTGAATAATGTTCTTTTCAAGAGCCCGCTTTTTTGTTTACCTTGAGCTTCATAGAAATATGTTATGTACTTGAGTTTAATAAAATTCCAATTATTCATATTATACTTAATTCCATGCATGAACATTATTAAAAACAAAAAATGAGTTTCCAGTTAGTCCTTTACATTCCAGTTTCCTATTTTATTTACCATTGTTTAATGCAAAAATGAAAGAAATGTTCTATTTTCTCTAAAATATATATGGGTAACATAATTTTATGTAATCATTAGTATTATTATATACTTTTGAAAAGCTTGAATCATGCTTTATACATTGATCTGTTATGTTTTTGAATGCTTATATTAGTATGAAAATAAATATTTAAAAAAGTCAGAACCATATCATTTCGTTTTTTCAAACTTTGTCAAAAGTTTCTTTGTGATTTGATGAGCGATAAAATGTGTGAGTCTGGATTTCGGAGAGAAAAAAAAAGCGAGGAAACGATTTGAAGTGACATAGATGAAATGACATCAATGTGCATTATTGTCTCCCTCAACTCTAGTCAATACGGGAAGAGGTCGAAACAGCGAGAGGAAACACGAACATGTCATCATAATTATAATGACTTTCTCTTTCTCCTTCTCTCTCTCTCTTTCTCTCTTCCCCTTTTGTCTCTCTTTTTAATAATATAAATATATGGGCGTGTGCGCGTGTGTGTTTTATGTGTACGTGTGTGCGTGTGTGTGTTCGTTTTATTATTCCACATTCCACATAACAATATTGTCTCATACGTAAGATTTAACTGCCTTGTAGGTTACCGTTAGTAATGAAATTCACTATTTTCTACAAACATAGGAGTACAAAATATTTGGCAGATCGTCTTTATTTAGTTGATACACAAATATTCCATTGTAAAAATAGCATAAGTCAGTTATTTTCAACCAAAAAAATTGTATGAGATATAGGGTTTGGATGTGTATGAGCATGTGCAGGATATACTCCTGGCTCTTTATGGTGTTTTCAAAATAGATTCAATTTTTCGTTATATAAGAAATTACCCACGCAAATTTTCAATAAATGAAGTTTGGTAGGAAAAACGTAGAATAAAAGCATCGTAAAATATTAGTGGAATTTGTTGGACTCTACTGATAACACCCACATTTCTTGAAAGTAATGTACAAAAGAAAACGGTGTGGACTTTCCTTGATATAATTTACAATCAATATTAAAACCAACAAAGTTTGTAAAATCTACGTTTTTATTTACACTCGTGACCCATCCACAAAAAGATGACCAGGTAAAGTGTTTTTTTTTTATTAAAGGTACTATGTCCCTTTTGCAGGCCCAAAAAATGAAAAGGTTAAATTCCAATGGCATTTGAAAGATAATACTAATTTAGAACTCTCCTTAAAAAAAAATGGGGCTTGAAAATGTCTTTAAGTGGGAAAATAATTACTATTAGTTGTCAAATCGACTTAGGAGCTATAGAGCCAATAATTAATAGTCTTTATTTTCAGACCATTGTACCGCATGGTCGTACGTTTTATGCTGCGCAAAGATTCAATCAGTTTAATTGTGCCATAAAACAAGAAGTGGGTTATTGATGTAGACAAATCGTTTTTATGTACCGGTATGTTATTACCAAATAAGAAGAAAAAGCCAGTCGGTCACTCAACACTGACAATAGTGTCTGACAGTGAAGTCTAGCAAGTGAACAGGTTTCCTTGCATAATTTGAATATTAGGACACTGCTAACATTTCAATTTCCACGGATAGGACATACATGACATATTGAAAATTCCTGCAAAGTTCTACAGAATTTGAGGTTGGCTGCAAAAGGGACATTGTATCTTTAAGGGACAACATACGCTTTGAAATTTAAACTGTGTATAAATTGCGTATGCGTGTGCGTGTGCGCGTGTGCGTGTGTGTGTATGTGTGTAATAATTTTATCTAGATATAGCGGCCATAAAATAAGCCTCGCATGGGAAACTCAATCTAAATTACAGGAACTTCGTCTTTATAAATGTATTCTATCACTTTTTGGCAGTTCCCGTTTTGTTATTCAAAAACTTCCTATTTATGTCTTAATTATCTAAGAAAATTGTTCGTGGGGGAGAAAGGGAGGGAATGGGGGATTTTGTCTTCGACACATGTGAAACTACCTTCCAGGCTTGTAGCGCCATCACTTGAACTTGAATCGAATACAGTACAGAATTATTATTATTATATATATGGGAAACTCAATCTAAATTACAGGAACTTCGTCTTTATAAATGTATTCCCTCCACAAACTAAACTTAAATGACACATTTATTACATATCGCATATTCCTACAAAATATAAGGATATCATTTATATGTACCAAGGAAATTATAATCATTATGATACAAGTAGCATTATATTAAAGTACTGAGGAATTAAAGAGTAAAGTAATGGAGGCTTTGAAACTTTCAGTCAGATAATAGCAAGGTATCCTTTCTTAATAATAAGTAATAATTGTAAATATAATTATTATATCGTTATACTTTTCTCGTGTGTTTTGTTCAGAGGCAAAGCTTCCTGATTGAAATAAGGAAAAAATGCTTTGATAGAATAATTGGCTAATATTATCAAGGCTATTAAATAGGGATGCGTGCGTGTCAGTGAAAACAAATCACTTTGGACTCTTTCTTCAAGAACTTGAGCCAATTATACTTAACGAATCATGCAACATCCATTATCTTTTCGTTTCAATATCGGTTCTCGTTATCAATATCGCATGACAGGTATTTTGCAATAATCCTGACATCTTTAAATAAAACGTGCAATAGGTTACCAAGGTATGCTGAGACCGGAACACACTTTTTTTTAAAGCAATCATGCAGTTCTTAAGATCGATGTTTCACTTGCCCTGTTTGCCCTTATAAAAAAGTGACTAATTTGCCAACTGTTGTGATAGAATCTACGTTAGTCACTGTTCTTCTCCCCAGGCCACTAATATATTTGTCTCATGTTTGAACGAGTAAACTTGAATTATCAAATAAGAAGTAGGTCCATTACATTTCACTAGTATAGAATAGTCAACTGGTGATGTGTGGTTGAACTAACTAACGTAGCAGTCCAGACAAAATATATACATTGTTTGAACCATGTTTCATTGCAATGTTCACGTTGCACGAATGCTACCTGAGATGACAGGGTGAAATAAACAATGAGGAGGAGAATGAAAAGAAGAACAGGAAAAAGGGACGAAAAGGGAGAAGAAGAAGAAGAAGCAGAAGAAGAAGAAGAAGAAGAAGAAAGTAGATCTCATACTATGCATATTAAGTGCTAAACAAAGATCAGATCAGTTACCTCAGAACATCAGTGGCGTATCTGGGTATTCCAGCGTCAGGAGCAAGCAATGAAAAATTGCGTCCTTCCCTTGCTGATAAATATGATGCTATTCTTGAACCTAAATATGAGGATATCGGAGCATGTCACTGCCCGAATATGAGATGTTGATTGATCGAATATTGGAACTCTATAAATCCCCGGGGAAGCCCCAACCCCTTCCCCTTTTCTCCCCTGCCTCGTATGTTTATGACTGCAACAGAGCAGTGGAGTTGCAAATGTTAAAGCACCCCTTCTACAGGTGCCCATGGCATGTGCCCCTGTCCCCCTTTCGACTAGTACACAACTGAGTCCATTCTAATGACTAATACTGAGGATTACCGTGCCATAGGGTTATTATTCAATACATATAACATATCATTCTTTCTCAGAACTAAACCACAGCCAAGTTCATTTATCAATAGAGAAAAAAGTACTGCTTCTACATTGTCACCACATATTTGTTTTTAGTTTCGATGTCGTGTCTTCCCGATTTATCTTCATAAACAGTAGTTGTATATTAAACGTAACTTTTATGATTACTTTGCGGGGGTGTGACCACGAATTATCACGATACTTGTAGAGACAGGACGGGTATTTTTTCTATCCAGTTGGGTATTCCCTGGTCAACTTTCAGTGATGATTTCTGGACATAAATTCAATTTGCAGAAGAGAACCCTCCGTTATCTCACTTGATTTGCTCTGTCGAGACGAATGTTGATAAAAATGCTTTGGAAAATTTGGACAATGCGCATGTTGATATTATTTGCACTAATGTCGATGTTTTGTGACCGTTCCCAAGTTGCAGCGGTCCAGCAGTGTGAGACATGGGTTAATTTGACCCTCAACGTGGAAATTGGTGAAACAGCTGTGTTGCCATGCACGTTGCAACCGATTTTAGAGAAAAAGCAACGGATTATATGGAGAAGAGGAAGTGGCGACAGTCTAGTCCAATGCACAACACCACATAACTGCACGTATTATCAAACGCATGATCCACGTTTTCAAATTGTGACAGACTATGAGAAGGAGTTTAAACTAAATATCACAAATGCTCAGCTTGATGACGCTTCTACTTATTATTGCGATTTCTACATAAAGAGTTCGCATTCATGTGAGGCTTCTAAGGTATCATTAAACGTGACTGAACAGTACGTTAGTCCAGTAAATGAATCATCAACTGTTTCAATAATCAGTTCAAGAGTAATCTCTGAAATGATTAATACAAATCTTCCAAACGAATACTCATCGACGCCAATTACAGGGAAACACTATGGAACGTTTACCTTTCTGACAATATTGATAGCAACAATTTTCATTTTAATGTTGTTTGCTGCAGTTTGTTGTTGTCTGTTGGTGAACAAGTTTAAAATCTATTTACGTCCAGGAAACAATAGCATCAGATTCGTTAACACTAATGGAAGTAATATTCTTGAAATGAAACTGATGGGCGAAGTAGGTGACGGACATTTGAGTGAAGACAACGACCGAAATGGTAAGCTGCTCGAGACAAGAGAAAACCGACACTCGGACCCGCTAACAGCACAGTCAGCCAGCTTCATGGATATCCAGTCGGAGAAAGAACGTTTGAATCCCAAATCAGCAAGCTCTGAAGATAATTATGAAATAGTGACCTGCCCTGATCCAACATATTTTGTGGTAAATGGTTCGAATTGCGAATATGATGTTTTTTCCACCACCGGTACTTCTAAGAGAACGGCCTCAACAAGCAGTGAGACATCAGAAGTCATCGGCGAAGATAAGAACATTCTCAGCATCAAGCAAGACAAGCTGACATTACCACCTCACGAAGGATCGTCAGCCTCATCCGCTCCATTACAGCGGATCTGTGACACTGAGATGACATCAGGTTGTCCAAAGGGTACAGAGGATCCAGACCCATCTGAAGGGCCACCTTTACCACCAACACGTGCACATCTACTTAAACAGCGACGCAAGCATTTGTCCTATCCGCCTTCACTTGGTGAATCAAAAATCATTATCTCATCAGATGCCGTCTCAGCTACTAAGTTGTATCCACCCCCAATGGTAACAACTAGCAGAGGAAGGCTGATCGCCTCACGAAGGAGTGAGGAGAAGGCGGAGAGGGTCGCTACATTTCACAACTTTGAAATCCTAGAGCAACAACATCCGTTTGATACGGGAGGATATTGGAATAGAGAGTCCCATTCCACACCACAACCACAACCACCACCCTTACCACCGCTAACTTTACCAAGAACGCTACCACATCCACCAATAAAACCGCAACCATCGGCACCGGTACCACCTCACCCCTTGCAACCTGAATTACAAGATGGATACAACTCACTGCTTGGGATGGCCTATGACGGAACATAAGACAGGCTCAAACGCTAAGAACTTAATTGTAACTCTGATTATGGAAATAAAGTAAGGAAGGGTATTCCTTGAAGATAATTTCAAATAATACGTAGATATTACGTCATTAACCCACTTTGTGAAAATGAAAAGTACCGAAGCGTGAAGATGTATACCCCTACCAAAACAAAAAAGAAAACAAGAGTAAACTGCATACACAACGTTTATTTTCGTATCTTTAAAGAAAAATGTAATTGTTTTTTACGCATGAACTATTCATACTTTAACATTCACTTAAAGTTGTCACTTTCAATAATGATATCAACAATTTTGTATTCATTGTTCACCATTGTTGTATGTTTAAACTGACGAACTAACCATCGTGATGCAAATTGACTATTGGTCTAACAATTGATGTAATGATTCGAAAATGTAAATACATTTTGAAAATATGAATACAGTGCACCACCTGAGTAGTTTAGCAAGGCTCAAGAGTGGTCAAGCCCACATATACCGGTGCATCATTACCATTCAGCAAGCAAGCAATCCACTGACCTTCTAACAACAAAAAAGGGCCGGTAGAATTATTTTAAAAAATGAATCCTCTCAATCGCATTTAATAATGATTAGAATGGAAATCCCTACTGTCCAGACGTAATAATGGTTGTATGCACTTAAATGATGGTCTGCAAATCTTTGCTTAGTTGGGCTACTTCTTATTTCGGGGAGTCTTTCAATAATTGTAAATACCTATTATTTATAAGAGCTCAAGGAAATATATTTCTACCAAAACCTAGGAGTGAGAGTTGCCGAATAATGTTTTTATATCGAGGTTCATGTAAATAGTATGACCTGTATGTACCTATTGATATTAAATTGTAAAATAACTTGAACATTTTTTTTAACAAACACCTGAATAAACGAACTCAATTTGGGTTTGATTTCTAAAGGGAGATGCCTGCTTAGTCGATGCAAATACAGGAGATGGAGAAGGCTGATTATAGTTCTAGATGTGTTTAGTGATTTCTAAATATCTTCAATTTAATGTCTAAAAGTAGAATTGTTGTATGTTTTGTGGTTATGTACATCCACTTTAACAAATAATGTCTGGACCCCCAGGTAAAACAAATTTGTCATGTTAACAAAGCTGAGTGGGCAATCTAGCCTTTCTTAATATTTTCGATTTGACATTCTGTACAATTCTGTTCTGTATGTATTGTTTTTATATTGTGATTCGTGAAAATAAATACCATACCACACCATCACCAATTGCTATCTTTATTATTATTTAATTAATTGATTATTAATTTTAACTTTCAAACACAACTACTGACCTGTTCACCATCTGTTCCCTAAACATAATTTCGGAGGTTAAATGTTAATCTACGTCATCAGTTAGGCATGACCGAAACCTCCTGAAAGGGAATTGCATTTTGAAGGTGCTGGGAAAAACAGTCCGAAAGAAAAAGAAGATCTATGCATGTAGAAAGTTTATCTCATTAAATCATGAGAAATGTCTCGCTCTTGGAAAGCTTGTTTCTGGACATCTCTCTTGACCCAATGGACAAGTTTGATTAATGAGCCTTTTACTTTCAGTTTGGATCGGCACGCCGTTCTAGAGTTTGGGGCTCTGGTCGAGTAATGATAATTACCTCGTCCCTGTATTTCCCTAACCACTATTTCCTTCCCAAGGTACATTTTCTATCAGACCAGTTTTATATGAGCATTAGGGGCATTTCCCTTAAATCTGAATCGAATGTTGCAAAGGGGAAAAAACTCTTTCGAGAAAAATATTATCACTCTCCCTTCCAAGCCCCGTAGACATTAACAGACGTTAATGAATTTAAATTGAAAATCAAGGGAATTTATGTTAATTTATTTTCATTATCGTTTAAACAAAAAAACGATGGAAATTGTATTTGCCTATATCTCATGCAGGTACCTAAACAGTATGCTCTGATATTCTACATCTATTAAATCCGCAGTAGATAATACGAATAATTTGGTAAGTTGAACAAAATGTCCATACAATTCTCCCTTTTAAGATTTGTTTACACCAGATTTTAGTGGAATAACTTTTTATGATCTCAGAACTGTAAATCGCACAAAAGCATCGCTGGTAATCATAATTTAAAAAAAGTGGCTTCCAGTATTAAAAAAACTGCATTGGAATAAAGCAAACCTGATTTTGTTTTAATTTCTTTGATTTTTGTTGTTGTTGGTTTTGTTGAGTTTTTATTTTTTTAATCATTCGCCAACATCCCATGGGGTAAAACCTGCGGAAAATCTGTGTGTGATATCAAAGATGATAGCAACCTTTTATTTGAGTGTATTAAATCAGAAGAGGGCGCTCTTGTTAAAAGAAGTCAGGAGAAAAGGGATCCTTTTTTAATAAATAGACTCTTTTGTATTATCATTTTTTTCATATACCATTTTACTATTTTCTCCACTCTAGTTAAGAGAAAGAAAGAAAGAAATCCACAGCTGGATCGGAAAAGTACCAATATCTTGTCAGCCCCATGAATTGGTTTATGTTAACTGTAGAGAAATGTGTTTTGAGTAGAGGGTAGTATTATTATGCAGTCCCTTTTGTAGGACATTCTGCTTGTTTTCAGTCGCTTTCTAATGAGCTTTGGTGAAACTTAAGATGCCGGCCTGCTGCTTCATTTTGTCAAAGTAGTGCAGCATAGATATGACGGGTACCCTCAATATATCCATCGTTTAATTGAATTGAATTAAATTTATTTTCTTCTGCAAGATACAAATCAAATTTCAGCGATACAACATATACAAAATAATAACAATTCTGTTAAATGTGTGCACAATAAAATAATAATAAGAAATATTTACTTGTCACGGGGATGGGAATAAAGATGCCGCACAATACGGAAATGATATTGCCCTAAAACAAAACTAACATAGCAAATCCGCGTAACACATAGGTTGCCTCTGTCACCCCCCTCCAAAAAAAAATATATAGGAAGAACAGAAACAAATATATAGGAAACAAATTGATAGTACTCGTGACTATCAAAACCACAATCCCGTGCAGAATAGGAAAACAAAAAGACGAACAAAAAAGAAGAGTACTCGTATGACAATGAAAGCAAGCTGATATGTCCACAACTGATTTCTTTTTTTATGGTTGCTTATAACTGACGTATACCGATAGTTTATCACGTGACGTTTCGTTGTTCAATAAGCAACATTCGCACCATAACTCAAACATGTAATTGCATTTAGACAGGAAAAGAAACCAAAGCTTGATAAATGTACGTTTGAAACACGAGTGCTCGCACACTTCAGTGTATGCAAGTAGTTGTTTAGTAAAAACAAAAATCCTTTTTAATCCTACTTTTGGACAAAGTGTTGCACAGAACGTCGGCACGGTATACCTACGACATAACTGCTATTTTCTGGACGAGTACTGCACAGTACAATTTTGTATTGTATGTTATCTACTCTAATCGGATAGGCCTAGGCACAAAGATGGCTACCAGTAATTTGTCTAAGCTCCTTGCTCTCCTGGTTTTGTTATTCTCCGACAGCTCTAAAGCATCTACATGTGTGCAGTGTTTTCCAGAAAACATGGATATCGAGACGACTGCTCAAAGTGATGTTCACATATATTGTCTACTCGATGAAGAGCTAAGACCAAATGCAAGCTTTACTTTGAACAAAGATGGAAGAGAATTTGGAGTATGTTCCTTGGCCATGTTGACTAGGTGTGGGAATAGCAGTAAATGTAACTTAATGTACAAGGGTGACGAAGAAGTGTACGCCTATGACGGCAGAAAGGACAAGAGAGAATACATTGATACTGTGAATATTCAACCCGCTTATCCTTCCTACAATACAAAACCTATGGAACCTTCTGATCGACCATCACCCACTTGCTCCATGCTTTTGAGAAAGAAAGCCCTTTCCGTAGATGCAGTCTGTGAGTGGAGCTTTGTGCAAGAAGACATGGCCGTGTCACTAATCATAATGAATAAAACAGTCACCGAAACAGTTTTTTCACCAGGAAATCACAGTGAACAGCTCTTTTTCTAATATATTATTTGGTAAAAACAAAGTCTTTGCAATATTTACCTTACATGATTTATCATCGAACATCATTCCTTTAACTTGTTACACTTCAAGAGAGAAAGGAATTAAATCATGTGGGTATCCAACTATGTTAGAAATAATGGACCATATAATTGTCTGTCAACGACAAAGTGCAGTTCAGATGTATGTTTTTCTGATAAGAGGCAGCAATGGACACATAATCAAGATAAACTCAAACCAGCCAAGCACGATTGAAAGAAATATGATTGACGGCGATGACACATTTGTGATTTGTGGGAAAGAGGCAGATGATGCGATAGAAGTGAACCGTATTGCAAAAGTTAAACTGAACCAAGAGAGCGATTGTTACACTGCAAAGGCTGAACATAAGTCTGACGAGATAGTCGTTACCATATCTCCCGGTTGTTCACCAACTTATGATAATGATAATGCAACTTCTAGAGTCATTAACACTATCAATATGACCGAAGGAGGATCAACGAGTTCCGAGTCACAAACAAATGTGACAAAAGAAACGCGAATCAATACAACACCTATATCCACCCCTAAAGACATTTGTAACGAAGACAAATCACGGTTCAATAATGGTGCGTTAGTTTACGGCGTGCTCGCGTCTTTAGGTTTCGTGGTCTTAGCTTTTAGCTCTGAGGCTTTCTTACATAGGAGACAACAAGTGAAAGAGGGAAAAATGCGATGGTGCTCGAAACAATCACCCGTGGTGAAAAGTCCAGGTAGTACAGGTGTATTGGAGGCAGAGTCAGACATCCCCAAAAGGGATATTTCTGAAACGCGAGAACATGGACCGCCGTATTTGCCTCCAAGTTCTTGCATAGGTTCTCGAGAAAGGGAAGCTATGGGAGGGCACCCTACTGCTGAACATGGCGAGAGACAGAGACCCCCTAATCCCCCAAAGGAATCGCAAATGGGTTCTAGAGGAAATAACTCAACAGACTGTACCCTCCATGATGCAGATGGCAGTCGTGTACAACTCAAAATTAAAGATGTTACCACCCCTACCCAGTCTAAGTTCATGAGAAATGAGGAGACGGTATATGCAGATCGTATTTATAATACAGCGGTATAAAAAAAATGGACGTTCTTAATAATATATTTATATATAAATATATACATAAGAATCGCTGTTGTAACAAACTCTCATTATAGCAAGGAAGTTTTGCGTGTCCCAAATGTATTATATTTAATTGTTTATTTTGTTAATCCTATTTTCCATTTCAGCATAATATTTTCCCAGAATACATGGAAGGAAAAAATATGATGGGAATAAAATATGTAATCATTGCTATTCTTACGCAAAATTTACCAAAATCGTCCAGAATAATAGTTCAAATGAAAATTACTCAAATCACATCAGATTCCTTACGAGATATTCCTTAACCCTTACTGTACTGGAGGGGGGGGGGGGGCTGGGAGGCCCCCCTCGACATTTTCAGAGATTGCGCCGCAACCGCTCGGAATTTTGAATTGTCGTTTCATGACTTTTTTTCCTCAAGTCTTACGCACATTTTGATAGCATTTTTGTCGAAATCGGATATACCCGTAAGGTGTTACATAACAATTAGTATGCGCATGTCATAAAAAGTGCAATAATTGCATATATTCATGTACAAGCAGATATGTGAAGATATGAATTGATATCAAATTGCTTTTATATGTTTCTCAAAATAACTTGATGTATTTCAGAACAAAATAATACATTAGAAATAAAACAATAGATATAATAAGAAATAAAAAGCAATAAAATACATAAGAAAATAAATAGTTGAAAATCGCATCAATTTTGCATAAATTATCATTTTTAATTACATCAAATAACTATTTTGTGTTAGAAAAAAGTTTCATTTGAATAATGAGTTTCAACATTAAAAAAAGTGGAGTCTGACAATTTTTGTTATGATTCTAATTCCCTATGTATATTTCCAGATTTGATATTCATCAATGCGTATTCATAATTTATGCAAATTAACCTGTGCATTTTCAAATATCATAAAAATAAAGAAACCTCATGAATTTGAGATGAAAGAAACATTTATCCAATACATTTTCAAGATTCTTCACAAGTCTACGGACAAATGTGTAAAGTTCTCTGTAAAATGCATAAAATTAGCTTTTTGCATAATTAATGAGGCTATAACGACAAAAAATTGCATATTAGGAAAAAACTAATTATACCATCTTGTTCCTTACGTGAATATCTACAAACATGAAAATGTTCGCGTTCATCGGACATTCGACGCCCGAGATCATAGGGGTGGGGGGGGGGGGTTCCCAGCCCCCCCCCCCCCCCCAGTCAGAGAGTGCTCGAAATAGCCCAGTACAGTAAGGGTTAATCTGCAATAGTTTTTATGTTTATCTAAGTAACTAGATTGCAAGTGTATAATGAGATTGATGTAAAGAGATTTGCAATTTCAGAAAGACTCTTCGTGAAACTTAGATACAGAAACCAATACTAATCTAAGGTTTCACTTCTATTCAAACTAAAACATGTATGCATGGTAATTAGCAGTAAGGCAGAGTTCATCAAGATCCTCTCATGGTCAATTTTCTAATGCTGTTGAATCTCGCAAATCGTGAAGTTTTCTTTGCGGAAGAAGTTTACCGTGAAAAAAAGATAACTACTCAAACTATATACCTGAGACAATCATTTTGATAACACATTTAGAATAATTGATGAATTTCCAAGGAAGGACAGAAATGCCTCAAAATGCTAAAATCGCACTCCTCTTACGAAAAATGAAAAAAAATACGCATAACATGTTCGCCTATTAAAGCAACGGTAGCTCTCAATGCTATAGGTCATGAACAAAATGTGTGTAAACGAGATTAAAATAAGGGAGAATTTGAACAGCGCCAAGGTGCAGTTCAGATTGATGTCTTGATAATCAAAGACAGCAATGGACAAATATTCAAGGTAAACTCAAATAGGCCAAGCAAAATTAAAAGAAGTATGTTTGACGGTGAGGAAAAGTGAATCGTATTGAAAAGGTTAAATTAAACCAAGAGAGAAATCGTTACACTGCTGTGAATAAACATGAGTCTGACGAGACAGTTGTTACCATTTCTTCCGATTTTTCACCAACTTATGATAACGAAAATGCAACTCCTAGATAAATTAACACTATCAAAATGACCGAAGGAGGTTCATCGAATTCGGAGTCACGAATAAATGTGATCAAGGAACACGAATTAATATATTACCTCTGGAGACATTTTCAACGAAGACAACGCAAGGGGTAGTATCTGTTCTACGTCGTACTCGCGTTTATAGGTTTCGTGTTCTTAGTTTTTAGCACTGAGGTTAATATAAACTCCGGGGTCTTACGGTGAGTAAAAGAGAAAAAGACATATTGGAAATTTCCGGCCGGTGCCCGGGCGGCTCCCGTACAGTTCCTACGGGCGCTGAGGTGCTAAGTTGGTTATGCCTAGGTCACATATACTCTACGGCTAGGATACGGCGGCCGTACGACCCCAAACTCCAGATTTACTTGCGGCGGCCTGAGGGTCACCATATGGCGTATCCCTATCTTTACAGGCCGTCCGGGTCGCCGTGGGATTATAACGTAGAGTTATAACTATTTTCATTTCTAGTTTTGCCGTAGAGATTAGAAACGCCGTAGCCATGACGTAGAGCGGTTCCACGGCGACCGTACGTCGGGCGTACCGTAGCCTTGCATTTTATATACTCCAGGGGTGAAGCTGTAGCATCAGTCTGGCCGCACGATCGCCATATGGTGCCCCTTCGGCCGACTTGCGAGCACCTTGCAGCTACCTTGCGTCTGCCATAGTATTTGTCAAAAAGCTACGACCGCCGCTTTAAGACGGCGCGGCGGCTGCGGAGATTGCACGGCTACTTCAATTAAATTGCACGATTTCTCCAAAATCTCCGAGCAGCCTCTGTACGGATTTACCCCGGCCTTAATACAAGAAATAGCACAATGCTCGTAGATAATGTAAACACAAACATCGTAGCCCGTAGCCTCCTACGATGCACCCCCCCAAAAAAAAATCACACGAAAAATCGTAGACTAATATATCGTACGGCGCCCGGAGCAAATGTAATCCAGGCATAAGGTCACATTGCGTCATCCCTTTAAAGGCCGTACTGCAGTCGCAGATTTTGTGTCTCATAAAATTCAAAATACACCGTGCGGCTACCCTAACATAATATGTGACCGCTACTGTATGTGACCGTAGGAATGCTGCAGCGGTCCTATAATTGCTATTGGCCGTAGATATTTTAGACAGCACGGCCGCCACGGCAGATGTGACCTAGGCATAAAATTCCCAATTCTCCCGGCGTTTTCATCTGACCGTTAGGCCGGAGCAAACCCGTAAAGCGCTTTGTGGGGCACCTCCCGTGCGGGCTCCGGATGGTGCCCGGATGGCCCCTCACGATTTTTTCTATCTACTCCCAATGTTCAACGCAGCTTTAAATACAGGAGGCGCGGATATCAGAGGACACATAGTTCGATGCACTGCACGGCACCTATCCGGGCGCCTTGAAGAACCCGACCCGGCGGTTCTGAACTATGTGTTCTCTGACATCCGTGCCTCCTGTATTTAAAGCTTCGTTGTACACTGAGAATCAACAGAAAAAATCGTGAGGGGCCCCCTTTAGTCAGTACGGGGCCTTACCGTGTCCCCACGGTCCCTTTACGGGCCTTCTACGGCCTTACGGTCAGACGAAGAAGACGCCAGGAAGGGGGGGGGGGGACGTCTCCATGTGAAGAAGAAGATCTGTGGGTATTTGGGGGTCGTTTGTACAAATGCTATCTCCGAAGTGGCTTATATATATCAATATTTCAAGTTTTTGTTGTTGAAGCATAATTAACATCATACTCCAATCAAATTTCTTAATTTTAAACTTCCTTTCATTTATTATGATATACCTTCTTTGTCCTATAAGACAAAGCATTTAATCTTGTTTGTTTACTTCAATTTTTGGTTTTAATTTTCCGACATTCTAATGTTATTCTTTATTTTTTAGCCAACAAACCTTCCTGTTCTTGAGAACCTGCCAATCGTAGTCAGTAAGCTGTCATGCAGTGATGCATATTGGTTAGATGACTGCCAGGTGGAATTCTCTGTGGACGGCCTGTGTGATGGTGTGGCTTATACAAATGGCGTCGAGTGCTGTAAGTCCCCTGTTTCTTTCTGTATCTTATAATTGTCAGCGCCATCTATAGTCAGACTTTGGCCAAATAGGTTTTAGTTGGCCACAACATGGCATACTCAAAAGCGTTAATATAGACGGGAAATCCTGTAGTCAAATACTTAAACTCTTGTAGGTTGCCGGAGCTAAAGCAATGAAAGTAACTGAAATTATGTCCAAAAAAGACAATAAACAAAATTTTTAGCATAAATATTTAACATTCTTATCAAAATTAAAATGAATTAAAAATACTTGACAGATCGTTTGTGCTTATACATGCATGCAATATTACTAATTGAATAAGATAATCTTGATTCCATATTGAAATAAAGACGAAATAAATTGGATCGGTATTTCACAATATCTTGATCATTGTATTAAATTATTTTTGTAATGGCCTTTGGTCGAACTGGATGTATATACCCATGCCAATTAATTCCTTCCTTATGAAGACAAGTCGATACAAACAATGAAATCAATTGCTTAGTATGACAGAACTGCCTGATATTGCTCACTTTCCGAAGTTCATTCACCTCAGACATACTGTATTCATTTTTGTCTGACATACAGATTTATTTCATTTTCTATTACTAAATTAGCCAGTGTCATATATGGAAATGAATGAATACGTAAAATCAAATCAAATGAAATAACTATAATTATGAAACGAAATCAAATTAAATGAATTAAGATAAACTATAGCAATATTTATAATAATCAATACCAATAATAATAATAATCAAAACAATAATAATGATAATAATATTAATAATAATAATATAAATGGTAATGATTTTCTCGGCTTATAAAGCGGTTAATACATCAACGAGGTTTCAAAAGTGAAACGAAATCTAATATACAAAAAAAAATAAAGCATAATGAAATAAGATAATGTTAAATCCATTCGTCTATTTCCTTCTTTTCAGACACAACGCCGAAACCGTCCGTCATCGGGTCACTAGCCTACGCCGGTTTAGGAACCATTTTCATTGTCTTAGCTGGTGCTTTTGCTATCCACTGGATCAGGAGATGGACGAATCCCCATATTACCCATTCCAATCTCACAGAGATTGTCGAAGATGCACCTTCAAGCAAGAAGTTGTCTCTAACTTGACCTACAAAATAAGTGATCGTTCACCTTTCGCTGCGCCTTAACTTTGGATCAAATTTATGATCAACATGGCCATTTTAAAGACGAGAACAAGCAGACCTGAACAAACCTGTCTGGTTTCCTGTTTTACTTTGGTAACGACAAAGCAAGAGTATTGATGAAGACCCTTGGTACTGATCTTTGTAAGATACAAAATGGTAGGCAGTTTCCATGCGCAGTAGGTCATAAATCGCTTAAGGCCCTTTTACACTTTCACGGATCGCATCACGGATCATCCCGGATCTTAATCCGGGGTGTTCCGGCGTGCGACACCACGATTTCTTCTCGATGCCGGTGTGGATACGTTCCGAACTGGGTGTATACACGGGCAAGTACGGTGTCTCCACGGACAGACAAGGTAGCAACGCGGACCACGCCGGAAACGCATACGGAGCTAACACGGATTTCAAGGAAGAGCACGGAGGCTACTGGGTACGTTTACGGTCCTTACACAGAGGTGTACGTTGTCTATTGGGATATCTCCGGAATGTTGACGTGTGACTTGAGCTTGTAGGCGCTCATTTGTTATACGGAATTTCAAACCCGGATGAAACCGGTGTTAATACGGACCTCCCGGTGTCTACACGGACTGTCTCGGATGTATTCGGCGGCTACACGGAGGTACACGGTGTCTACAGGGAAGAGGACTGATTGTTTCATCCGTGAACTCCGGGATGAAAAATTTATACCCCCTTCACATACACGGATTTTTCTTACGAGTCCTTACGGATCGCCAACTCGTAGTCAATCGCAAGCATCCGTAAATAACTCGCTGGTATCCCTAAATAACTCGTCACAACTCGCAACAACTCGTAGACACTCTTAATGATCCGTGAAAGGAGAGGCAAATTTTTTGACATGTCAAAAATCTTCTTACGGTTGTCCACGGATTGATTTTTCCGTAAATAGCTCTTAAATAGCTCGTAACAATCCGTAACCATCCGTAAACCGCTCGCAACAACACATAACCATTCGTAAACTGCTCGCAAGCATCCGCAAATGACTCGTAACAGATTTTTGTAACGATTCTTTACGGTTAGTTTACGATTTGTTTACGGATTATTTACGGATTATTGCGAGCAGTTTACGGATGGTAACGTGTGCTTACGTGTTGTTTACGATTTTATTCGGGTCATTTTACGATGGGTTTACGGATTGATACGGGTTATTGCGAGCATTTTACGTGTAGTTATTAGTACTTTACGAATAGATACGTATACTTTACGTAAGCTTACGAAATAATTATGATTTGGGGAAAGGTATAAAAGCTGCAAATTCGAACACATCATTTTCAGTTGTTATTTTTTGGCTAAAAATCGTAAGGACTCGTAAATACTCGTAACTTACTCGTAACTATTGGTAACAACACGTTAACAGGTCGTAACTAACACGTTAGTTGCTCGTAGTTATCCGTGACAACTCGTTACAAATCGTGAACTGTTGCCGTAAATACATCGTAATAACTCGTAATAATCCGTAATAAACCGCAAACAGCTCGTAATAACTCTTAAACCGGTCGTAAAAGTGGTAAAATCGTTAGGATCCGTGAAAGATCCGTGAGTTTGTGCGATCCGTAAGGACTCGTAAGAAAAATCCGTGTATGTGAAGGGGGTATTAGCAAGCTTAATTTTTTCCCCGGATATGCCGGTACGCCAAGGATCGCGCCGGATGCCTCCCCGGTGTATACACGGTAATGCCGGAGATAACACGGATGATCCCGGAGCGACGATCCGGGATGATCCGTGATGCGATCCGTGAAAGTGTAAAAGGGCCTTTACACTGGACTTGGTGGAAATAAGTCTCATCTAATGGGCGTACATGTCTTTTACATAGCAAACTGGATGTCCCAGCAAGAAATACCCCCAATCCATTGAGAGTCTTCGGCTGAGGCAAATATAGCTGACACTGATGTTGGAGGAGGGTCCATTTTATTGCATAAGCCCCGTGTGTCGTAGAAGTGAAGATCACTTCAGTTAATTTATATCTGTTTTTATTCAGTAAATATACAAATAATGTCGACGCCCATGAGAACCTATGATTGTCATTAACGACAAGTTGGATTCTCATTTAGCCTTGTCGAAAGGACTATTGCATACAACACAAAACGGTTCATTCTTGTACATTTACTTGCATCTCGTCACACCGGAAGGACATTTTTCAAAGTGTGCGTGATGGGGTCCCATTTATATGGAACCGAGACTGAGACCACTCACCGAAGAGGAGACCCTTGTTAGATCTTAAGTGTCAATCCGTCATAGAACGATGTCACTTATTGTAAACAAATTAAAGTTTACATTATGGTCGTGGAATCAGGAGACGATTTATAAGTATGATTAAAAGGACAGTACTTACTACTTTCGACGTACTTCAGAGTAGGAGCGTATGGCAAGCCAAATGCCCAATAATTCGAAAACTCAGTATCAGTTTGGAGCGTAAATTCAGTTTGTCGATAAAAACCCACATATCTAACGAAAGAAGGTGTTATTTTTATCATTAGATAAACTCTGCATAACAAAATTAGTTCGACAAAATTTCTGCTTACCAAATTTAAGTAAGCAGAATTCTCGACGAATTCATTTGTTATGCAGACTAATCGTCGATTATCACTGATGAAGTTGATTTAAATTTTTCGTCGAAGATAACTCTGGTCTCTGGGTATGGGGTGTATGCATTATTGTGTATACAACTGTCCTTAATCCATTGTGTTTTATATTCTCCCCTCTAATTTATACGTCTTTTTCTATTTTTAAAGTTTAAAAAAAAATCTACAATACTTATTTTTCCAGGGACCTATAATATACAAGCACTGCTTTTTAATAGGTTCCTCACATTCTACTTAATCTATTATATGAATTGAGAATCATTGAGACTTGCTTATTTATACTACATGATTGTATTATATATATATTTTTTAAATATATGTATGTCTATATTTTTTGTAAAATGTGGAACAATACAAACTTGAAAACTTAGACATGATATGCAGATTTTTATTTGAAAAACTTATTTTGTCGGTGATAAACCGAGTTTTCGAATTAATGAATCTATCTGGAACCGTTTATTTCTTGTCGTGCAGTACAATTGTGAATGTGATACAAAGTCGAAGATCCGGAAATGGTTTCCCCGAAGTGATTGAATAATAACAATTGATATCATCTTGCCTACTGCAGTCAAAACAATTCATTAATTGAGAGCAAATATGTTATTGATTTTTTGCACTTGTTTCATAATGCAAGCTTTAGAAAAAATGGTCATTAATTCTAAATCGTTTGGAAGTAACTTAAATAAGACAGATCTAGCCTGTAGAAGAAGAAGGAGAAAAAACCGTCATGTGACAGACTTCCTGAATACTTCCTTTCGGCCTTTATATATTGACATACTCCTTTCGTTTTGAATACTAGTAGTATTTCATCTGACATTGAATTTTCCTGGACCCTTTCTTTTAACGAGTTGGTATTAATCGCAACTTACTTGCGATTGATATCAACAGCAACTATGTACATAATAGATGGGGGACTTCAGACTTGCGATTGATTTGAATCTATCACAACTCTTTATTAGACGGGGACCTGATGTTTGCAAAATCATTGACAGAAATAGCAACTCTGTTTGTAAACTTCTGTATATACATTATTTATTATGTTTCTTCCTTATGGTCACTATTCATGTAAATGTAACAGTAAATAACTTTTCTACATATTGTTATGTTGATAAAATAAAGGTCATTTTATAATGATTAACATCATATACTTTGCAATATCACGATGTTGCTGTTGGTTCGTGTTCGTACGAGCAGTATGTCAATGAAGCTGGATATCAATTTTGGAAAGTGGTAGATAAAAATGAGAGGAATAATAAGAAGATAGAAAGAGAGAAAGAGACAGATGGGGAAGGAGGAGAAAGTGGAGGAGAAAGAACGGGAAGAAGAAGTAGAATAGAAGAAGGAGCAGAAGAAGAAAAAATAAAAAAGTAACATAAAGAAAAAGAAGAGGGAGAATAAAAAAAAGAAGATCATGGAAGCCTCATTAGCATCAATGCTGTTCTTCTCGAGACCCCTGCATTTATCATTACTCTAGCAATGGTCAAGTTCCCATTTACACCTGGGTGGAGGGTGGCGGGTATGGATTAATGCCTTGCCAACAGACATTTGTGCCGGACTGGGATTTGAACCCTCAACTCTTACATTGAGAATCAAGTGAATGAGCCATTATACCACGAATTCTCCAGAAGAATAGTAAAGGTAAATGGAAACGAATATGACATTTGTTATACTGCTAATGTCAAACAAACTTTGATGCAGACTATCTTCTGAATATCTCCTGGCTGTCCGTTTACATCTCCCGACAATGATCACTCAACAGTTGGGTATCCTTATGCCAGCAACATGGAGCTATCTCTGACAACGCAAGAGGCAGATCCTATGAATAACTTTATTGATCATGTTGATGAGACAACGACGACCATAGATACGAATCATGTCACAAACACGAAAGCAACGCTGACAAATATTCCCTGTACTGATCAGAAATGTAAGAAACCGATTTCTTCTCACTCTGGTGGATTAGTTGTATTGTTGTACGGCGTTTTTGCGTCTATAGCTTTTGTGGTAATGGTTTTTAGCACTGAAGCTTACTTGCATAGGAGACAAAAAATGAAGGAAGACAAAATGCGATGTCGCTCGAACCAATCTTCCGTCGTGAAAAGTATGACAGATCCAGGTAGTACCGATGTATCAAGGGCAAAGTCAGAAATCCCCAACAGAGATCTTTCTGCAACGCGGAAACATCGACCGCCGTCTTTGCCTCCAAGAGGTTGCATTGGTTCTCGAGAAATGGAAGCTATCGAAGGCCAACTTACATGTCAACGTGACGGAAATAAATCTAGACCCGCCAATCCCCTGGAGAAATTGCATATGGGTTCTCTTGGAAATAACGCAAGAGAGTGTACCTTCCATGGTACAGATGACAGTCGTGTACAACTCCAAATTAAAGATGCTACCTCCCTCAACCAATCTAAGTTCAAGAGAAATGAGGAGACTGTATACGCGGATCGTATTTATAATACAGCGGTATAAAAACTGGACGTTCTTCATGATTGAATTGATATCTATGATATATGTATATATTTAGGGAACACTGTTGTCAAAAACTCTCTTTATAGCAAACTAATTTTGCGGGTCCCAAATGCTTTCAATTTTAAAAGCATTCGTTTTAGCACTAAGGTAACTAGGTTTCGACACAACAATGAATTCCCCTGGTGCCGGTTGAGGTTCCACTGTACAACAATAACATAAAAAGATAGTGAAAAATGTAGTCCAAAATGGAATTTCAATCAACGGGGATTAAATTTCGTAACACTATTTTTTTCAAATCATCATGAAATTTAAATAGTTGCAGGAGAAAGCAAAGAAATATTAATATTCTTACAAAGATTTCCGAAATTCATTAAAGTAAGTTCAAACGAATAAATAAACACGTCTGCATGATAATTTCCAAGCAGCTATAGGGTATATGCAGATCCTCTATTAAAACGGACAATTTTCTATCGCTGTTGAATCTCGCAAATCATGAAATTTTCTTTGCGAAATAAGTAACCACTATATATCATGAAGTATGTGTATTTGTGAAAAGATAAACACTCAAACCATCACCCTGTGCCCTTTATTTTAATAACATATTTTGAATATTTAGTGAAATTCCAGGGAATATGAAAAAGATGCCTCAAAATGCAAAAAATTGCACTCCCTTAAAAAAAAAGAGAAGTACGCGTAACACGTAGGTTGCTTGAAAAGCAACGGTAGCTCGCAATGTTATATGTTATAAACACAATGTTTGTAAGTTGTAGACAAGAAATAAAAAAGGGAGGAGTTGAACAGTATTTCTATTCTTTTAGAACATATACCGTAGAGAGAGCATTCGGAGGAGCCTATTTCATCCCACCCCCCCCCCCCCCCAAGGAAAAAAAAAAAAAAAAAAAAAAAAAAGAAAAAGAAGTACTCGTATGACTATCAAAACCACCATCCCGTAAAGGCCCGGTCACACAGCCTTTCGCGTCTGTATCGCGGGTAAAATTTCGCGATTTTGTTTTGCCCGCGGTTTACCCGTGGTATGCCCGCGGAACAGACGCCGGCGACTGTTCCGCGTCCTTATCGCGGGTGAAGCGCGGCGGTACCGCGGCCTACCACGGGTATAATAAAGCAGCCGAACCGGGCTGTAGAAATCATAACCGCTCCGTGCTTACACGCGGTACACACGCTAATGCACGTGATAACAACGCCGCGGTACAGACGCGGAACAAACGTGCTATGACCGTGCTCCACCCGCGATTACCCGCTAAAATTTCGCGTCCTACCGCGTGTAACCACGTCTTAACCGCGGCCGTAGCACGTCCTAGCACGTTCGTTCCGCGTCTGTACCGCGTCTTTACCGCGTGTGTACCACGTGTACCACGTGTACCGCCCGCGATTACCCGCGGTCTAAATTTTTGGGCAGCCCAAAACTTTTTCGCGCGGCCAACCGCGTGTGAATTTCTTACCGCGTGTAACGACGGGTAAAGTACGGCTGTATCGCGTCTTTATCGCGACCTCAAAGCGTCCAACAGCGTCTGCTTCACGGGCAGAAATTTTTGGCCGTGATTCGGCCGCGATACGCCCGTGGAGGGCTGTGTGACCGGGCCTTAAACAAAGGAGAAAACAGAGACACACAAAAGAGTACTCGTATGGCTATAAAAAAGATGATATATTTATGACTAATCACTTGTTATGGATGCTTAACTGCCATCTACCTGCATGGGATTTATCATGTGATATTAAGTTGCCCAATAAGAAACATACGCAACATAACTGAATGTAATGGCACATTGACAATGTTAAGGAATGGAAACCTAAGCTTGATGAATGTTAGTTTGAAGCATAGGTGCTCTCACTCTACAGTGTATACAAGTAGTTTGTTTTCCAACGATTTCCATCCATTTTGTTGTTGTTGATCAATCCTACTTTTTGACGAAGTGTTGCACAGGACGTCGGTATACCTACGACATAACTGGTGTATTCTAGATGAGTACCACACAGTAAAACTATGTTATCTACTCGTGACTAATCGGATAGGCCTAGGCAAAAAGATGGCTACCAGAATTTTTTATAAGATCCTTGCTCTCCTGGTTTTGGTGTTCTCCGACAGCTCAAAAGCATCTACATGTATGCAGTGTCTTCCAGAAAACATGGATATCGAGACGACTGCTCAAAGTCATGTTCACATATATTGTCTCCTCGATGAAGAGCTAAGAACAAATGCAAGCTTTACTTTGAACAAAGATGGAAGAGAACATGGAGTATGTTCTTGGACTAGGTGTGGGAATAGCAGTGGATGTACATTGATCTACAAGGGGGACAAAGAATTGTATGCCCATGCCAGCAGAGAGGACATGGAGGAATACATTGATACTGTGAACATTCAACCCGCTAATCCTTCTTACAATTCAAGATCTTTGGAACCTGTTGTTCGGCAGTCACCCGCTTGTTCCATGCTTTTGAGAAAGAAAGATCTTTCCGTAGATGCAGTCTGTGAGTGGAGCTTGGTGCAAGAAGACATGACCGTGTCGCTCATCGCAATAAATAAAACAGTCACCGAAAGAGTTTTTCACCAGGAAATCAAAATGAACAGCTCTTTTTCTAACAGACTAGTTGGTAGATACAAATTCTTTGCAAGCTTTACTTTGAAAGAGTTATCATCGAAGGTCATGCCCCTAACTTGTTACACTTTAATAGAAAAAGAAACAAAATCATGTAAGTATCCAACTATGTTAGAAATGGAAGACCATACATTTGTCTGTCAACGACAAGGTGCAGTTCAGATGTATGTTTTGCTGAAAAGAGGCAGCAATGGACAAATAATCAATATAAACTCAAATCGGCCAATCACGATTGAAAGAAATATGATTGACGGCGATGCAATATTTGTGATTTGTGGTAGAGAGACAGATGATGCGATAGAATTGAGCCGTATTGCAAAAGTTAAACTAAGAAAAGAGAGCAAATGTTACACTGCTGAGACTGAACATAAGTCTGCCGAGATAGTTGTTAACATTTCATCCAGTTGTTCACCAACGTATGATAACAATAATGCAACTACGAGATTCATTAACACTATCAACGTAACCGAAGGAGGTTCAACGAATTCGGAGTCACAAATAAATCTAACAAAGGAAACGCGAATTAATACAACACCTGTAACCACCTCTGGAAACATTAGTAACAAAGATAAATCATGGCTCACTGCTGCGTTTTTATCCATTTTGGTTGTTCCTGTTCTGATGTGCAGCTTCGGTATGTGCTTGTATCTAACCATGATCTATAAGAATAAAACCAAGAATCAGAATTTGCGTTCAAATTGGTTTCGAGGGAATATTAGGGCGCCTCAGCAAAATGACAATCAGTTAGCTATGGACACAACACGTGCTTCTCTTCCTGACGAGATGCCACTTTCAAGGATGTGTAAATGTCAAAAAATCGCTAGAGTTGGCGATGTTAATGACGAAATTTGTGAAACACAGAACCAATTTCCGGTGTTGCCTCCAAGAGTTACCTTTAGGTCACCAAGGCATAGTAATGAGACGGGATGCTGTTCCATGCAAATGCAGAGAAACACAGATACCATGGTTAAAAGTGCAATCTCTGATCAGATGTGTCATGTGGGCTACATCAAGAGGAACCTTGGTGATACCATGGAAAGATACCAACAGGACAATCTGAAGAATATCCAAACGTCCGATGAAACAGTCTATTGCACAGTGAATGAAGTGTTCAGTGTTCCATGCGGTACTAAAGTGCAAGGCAGAAGCGTCATTGAATCTTCAATGAAAGTACCTCGCGATGTTCCGGCTGTATGTGATGACTTCACTACCCAACAAACCACAATGAAAGCTCCATTACTAGAAGACAACATCTATTCGAACAAATCATTGCCCTTGCTGGAAGGGTTAGCATCCAGTCCTGATGATTGTTGCGTTAACGCGAAACCAAACAAGATCGTCCGCAAATCCACATTCCCCATTGACCGTTCGAACAGTAGTCCTTGTTTATTCGTTAAAGGAAGTAAAAACATGGCTTCTACTCTGTCATCCGTTTGCGTAAATCATCCTCAACCTTCAGGAATGGGAGGGGTTATATGTCACGGTGACACTGTAATGGAACAAGTGGGTTATCCATCTCAAGGAATAAGAAGCTCTTCGGAACCTAACTTTTGTCCTCCAGGTGGAGCTAATTCATACAAGTACGTGTCTGTCAAGCCATCGAAACTGTCTTATTCCGTTGATTACAGTGGTACCGATGACCTAAATGGTATTGCTGATATCAACATCAGTGATACCATCAAGGGTCATGATCTTAAATCTGAAGAAGACACCTACATCGAGACTGGACTCTACGAATACGCGTCTGTTAAGCCATCGAAACTGTCTTATTCCGTTGATCACAGTGGTACCGATGACCCAAATGGTATTGCTGATATCAAAATAAGTGATACCATCATGGATCATGATCTTAAATCTGAAGAAGACACCTACGAAGAGGCCGGGCTCTACGATCGAACGGTCTCGACAGCCAGTTCCACCTACGATGTGCTGCAGCGTTTCTCATTTGAACAACGTCTTCCGGAACCAGGACCAAAAACAATAAGTGCCTCATTACATTCGTCGAGACGTATTCTACCTTCACCACCTAGTCCTGGAGAATCAGGTTTCCTAAAGTCGTCCATTCGCGAGGATATTCTACCAGTAACAGAGGATGCTTCCCTTGTCTTCGGTATGACTGACTGTGAACCGGAGTGATCAGTGCCTAAAAGACATTTTAGAGAACTTTTAAACCTCTTCTTTAAACTTATACTTTTGCAGGAGGATACTAGACTGTTTAAGATTTGTATCTGCTGTGTCCAGATGGACATTGAAAGAAATAACAATTTGTACACTTGAATAGTGATCATCTGTGAGCATGGAGAAATTGGAGAGATGATTTTGCATTTTTCGATGGATACTGATCTAATTTCCATGGATTCTATCACAAATTTTATTTCACTTTTTTATGAATCTATAATGATGACATGGGGTATATTGATTCTCTATATACACCAATCTGGTTTTCTACCCAGTGCATTGCTGGCTATTTTTGTGCAAAAGTTCATGCTTTTGTAGTTGGCTATAGTTACGATTTGTTGCCTCTAAGTACATTATTTGATCATTGTGTAAAGTTATTGCAAAGAAATAAGTCACTGATTATTTACTTTGTAATTTGTTGATTTTGAATATCTCATAAATAGCAGTATTACATGATATTTGTAATGAAACTGGACTAGTTTCATTTTTACCATTTTTTACTTGAAAAAAGTCACTAAACTGTTTCATATATCCTATATCAGTGAGTGTATATTGTGCTGAATTACATTTATGTAGCATTACTCTACTGATATTTCTACGTACAACTTTTGATGTCCAAAGGTTATTTCTTTTGTAGATCATGATGTTTATACTTAGCTTTTAACTGACATGTTTAATGATCTTCTAAATTCCTCCATAATAATAAGCTGTCAGTCATAGCGATGCATCATGTGATCAGGTTGCATGCATGTTCAGCTTGTGAATATTCATTTAATGGCAATTACATTTCTTAATTTGCACGGCCGATGCACGTGCAGCTGCGTGTTAAATAATTAGTACTTGCTCACGTTTCGATTCGCACGTAGCCTTTTAGATATTCATATATGCATTTTATTCATGCTTCCTTCAAATATTGAACAGAAGTGTACAGAAAATCATACTTATTCTTGTACATACTTTGCTTTAGCTTTCTATTTCGTAGGAAATGTTTACATGCCTAGATTTGGGATTCTTCATCTTGCTTTTCTTCTAGGACGGTTAAAAAAATAGATGTATTTATATGTCTGAAAGAAAGTTTGAGCATTGCAAGTTTAAAAGGCAATTTTTTATCGGGAATAATTGCAGCAACCAAGTTCAAATAAAGGTATTGTTGATCATAAATTGCTCCGTCATTCAGGCATAATTATACTGTATGTATGGAATTATTTTTGTGATTTGAAGGGTTTCTCTTTCTTCTAAAACTAGATTTTTCTCTAATTCTCTCAATATTGTTGAGAAGAAAGTCCTATTTTATCATATATGATAATCTGTTATGATTAAGGGGGGATATGTTTCAAAGCTTAATCGTATGCATGTTCCTAATTATGTAAACGTATGCACCTGCGCATTCGAAGTGAGTTGTATATGGGGGATTCAATGAACCGCCATTGTCGTGGGTAATACATTAGTTATTTTCTTAACAATGCTATTGCTTTTGAGCATTCGTATGCTCGTGTGAGGAGAGAGGGTGAACCTTTCATAACATAGAACCATCTCATCGTAATAACATAGGATAAATTGTCAAACCATACAATGACAAAAAACACGCTGAATGTGGTTTTACTTTTCAACCAACTTTATAATGATTATATGTTAGCTAAAATCTTTGTGAAACTACTTTGTACGTCAATTGAATTAACACTTATACACTTATATGTACATATGATGTTTAATGCATAAAATGCCAACATATATGTTGAATATACGATATTAATAACATGTGTTAACACTGTATAAAACCTTTTGGATCTCATATTTTGTAAATGCTTTCCTAGACTTCAGAAGAAACACGGAGGAATATCAATATCCCTTCCTGAATCGTGTATTACCAGGAAGCAAAGTCGGTTATAATTCTGAACGGGATATGTTTACATATCTATAGATTTAAATCCAAATGGCTGTTTTATTTCATATAGCTGTATTCAAATTGATTCCTACAAAGAAACGTCGAGAATAGCAAAATGTAACGAATACAGCAAGTTTCTACGAAGAAAATAAGGGAGAGAAAATCAAAATAAAATTCTGAAACTTAAAATCTGTTTTCATCACATCACATGTAAGCACTTAAATGTCAACGTATACGTTGAAGCAATTGTAAATTCTTGAGACAAATTTAGTTTGAAAATTATCTCAAATAAATTAACGCTCACGCGTCACCAGCACTATTACGTTGACTAGAGTCAATGTTAAATTGTAATTTTGTAACATTCTTTCATTTGTCTTGATGTTCAAGAGAAAAAAGAGTCAAAGCTTCCAAGAGCGGCAAACCATGTCATGATAGTGTAAAAATATTATATAATAATCCAAGTGGGCATGAAGCCAAAAGTGTGAGAGACAGAAACAGGAGAAGTATCAGAGAGACGATGAAGATGGATGTAATTATGGCGATGGTAATGAAACCATTGTGATGATGATGATGATGATAGGTGATAGGCCTAGTGACGATGGCGATGATGAAGTTATGATGATGATGATTATGATGGTGGTGATGGCGGTTGTAATGATGATGACGGTGATGAAATCATGATGATGATTATGATGGCGTTGGTAATGATCATGATGGGTGATAGGCCTTCTGACGATGACGATGATGAAGTTATGATGATGATTATGATGGTGGTGATGGCGGTGGTAATGATGATAATGGGTGCAGGGCCTTGTGATGATAATGATTATGAAGTAATAACGATGATTATGATGGTGGAGATGGCAGCGGTAATGATGATGATGGGTTATAAGGCCTCGTGATGATGACGGTGATGAAATAATAATGATGATTTATTATGGTGGTGATGGTGGTGGTAATGATGATGGTGGGTGATAGGCCTTGTGATGATGACGGTGATGACATTGTAAGGATGATTATGACGGTGGTGATGGCGGTGGTAATGATGATGATGGGTGATATGACTTTTGATGATGATGATGATGACGTTATAATGACGATTATGATAGTGGTGATGGTGGTGGTAATGATGATGATGATGGGTGATAAGCCTCGTGATGACGACGGTGATGACATTGTGAGGATGATTTAGATGGTGGTGATGGCGGTGGTAATGATGATAATGGGTGATAGGCCTAGTGACGATGACGATGATGCAGTTATAATGATGATTATGATGGTGGTAATGATGATGATGGGTGCTAGACCTCGTGATGATGAAGTTATAATGATGATTATGATGGTGGTGATGGCGGTTGTAATGATGATAATGATGTGTGATAGGCCTTGTGATGATGACAGCGATAAAATTGAGAGCATGATGAGGAAGCCAAGAACGATTCTGAATGATATTTTTATCATGATGAGATTGTTGACGAGAAAATGGATTGAATAGATTGTACGAATTAAAAGAGTTTCTATTTGCTAACGATGGACTGCAGTAGATTAATGTATACTTATTGAATATTATGTCAAAGAATAAAAGTCATGTAGGCTGAGTAATAATGAACGAAACCCGAAGCCACAATGAAACAGAAAGCTTACATATTTGAAATAAATGTAATTTGAAGCTAACGAGGAAAGAAAGAAAGTAAGAATTCAATGATTGCTGAGTTGATAAATACTGAATGCTAAAGAGTCTCCTCATAATCCTTAAAGAATACATTCATCACGAAGAACATTTCACACCGGTCAAAAACTAGCACCCTGAATATTACATTTGTATATTCAAATTGTAGATGCGATCTCTTACAACAGCATGGCGTGGGAACATGACATTAAGTTCGGGTTACGCTTCCTGATCATTTTCTCCATATTTGAAATGGTGGTGCAGCATACTACACATGCTACAGCTGATGGCGACTCCTTGCTTTGTTCAACACCGCTAAATGACACGGTGGGCGAACTTGATGTCGAAGAAAACGGGAATATTTCTTTACCATGCATAACTGGCATGGAATTACAGCAAGACTATACTCTAACGTGGAGGATGGGTACCGGTGATACAGTAATGTCTTTCTCCTTGACTGATGAAGAAATTTTAAGTCCATTCAAAACAAGTTCTACTGTTTTGAAGACGGATAAAAAGACAAATTTCACTTTGCAAATAATCGGAATTAAAACGGCTGATTCGGGTCAATACTTCTGTGAAATATATTGGAGCAGTCATATATTATGCGAGGTTTTGAATGTGTCAGTGAGGGTCTATCCCACAAACACATTAATTGATGGCCCGGACCCTTCATCGCCACCTTCGTCCGCAAGCGAATCGGTCTCTCAGTCTACACCAGACACGACGCAATCTGGGCAATATGCATCACCTCTATTTTCAACTCGTGGATCACCGTCTATCACCACATTTACCAGTGAAAGTGAAGAAGTAAGGAAAGAAGGCAGTGGTCCCCGCGGCATTGCGTACAGAGTCTTTACAGCACTCCTTCCATCTTCAATAGCTGGTTCTGTCATTGTCGGGACATGTCTCCTTATTTTCTTCTGCAGAAAATTCAGTGATCAGTCAAGGAAGAAAGAAGAAAAGAACTGTCCAACAGAACTACCTTTCAGACCAGCTGAGGAACATGACGACAAGGCGAGAGTCACTGGAAAACCGATACCATAGTAGGCCCTGGAACTTGTGGACCTGAAAGGACGGGTAAAAGCATTAAGGATTGCACCAGGACTCTTTTTTGAGACATCGATATGCTATACAAGTGGCTGTAGATCTTTTGTTACGACATATTGAACAGGATTCATTAGGGTAGACTACCACAGATTAATTATTATCTCGTTAAATAATCACTAGTCATTTTACACTAGTTATTCCAGATCGTATAGAGAAAGTATTTTTAAGTGGCAAAGCAGTAGCAACGTTTCTAAGTGACACAGATAATGGTCAATGATTCAGCATTTTATGAGGAAAGTTGCATTCTGTTGCGTTGCGTAACGCGATAGATTGTCGAAATCCATATGAATCACCACACCCTGAAACAGATTACTTTCCTTTATTAGGCTAACAGGAGCCATACGTATATTTAAAAAAAAAACGTTTGTGAAGTTTTGTAAGTTATACTTACAGATTCAGATAATGGGTGTGATAAATAATTTCAAATTAAACATTACTATGTGAAACCAATTGTGATGTTGGTCATTTATCTCACTTACCAGACAAATGAATGAATTGAAAAGGAGTTGCTGCACACGGTAATTGCTCTGACTTGTGTTTGTTATGCACGTCTACATATGACAGTAACATACACTAATTGTAAGTTAAGGCAGTGTTTTATCGGGAACAATTGGAGTAACCAAGTTTAAATAAATAAGTTGTTGATTATGTATTGCTCCGTCCTTTAGATGTAATTTTACTGTCTACATGGAAATGATTTTATGATTTGAAGGTTTTCTTTTTCTTCGAAAACTTAATTTTTCTCCGATTCTTGTTGTGTATCTTCTCACTTTCGGCTTTCATTATTGTTGAGAAGAGAGTCCTAGCTTTCATATTATAGATCTTCTTTTTTGAGTAAGGGGGAGGGGGATTATCTTTCGAATCTTAATAATCATATGCATATCCCTTATTATGTAAACGTATGCGCTTGCACATTCGTAGTGAGTTGTATGGGGAATCAATAAACCACCACAGTCATGGGTAATGCATTATACACTTTTCTGACAATGATATTGCTTTTGAGTATTCGTATGCTTGTGAGAAGAGAGAGGGTGATCCTTTCATAACATAGAAACATCTCATCGTAATAACATAGAATAAATTGTCAAACCATTACAATGACAAGAAACATGAAGAATCTGGTTTCACATTTCAACCAAAAAATAATGAACTAAAATCCTTGTGATACTACTTTGTACGTCAATTAAATAAACACTTATACACTTATATGTACATATGATGTTTAATGCATAAAATGCCAACATACATGTTGAATATACAATATTAATAGCATTTTGAACACTGTATAAAACCTTTTGGATCTCATATTTTGTAAATGCTTTCCTAGACTTCAGGAGAAACACAGAGGAATATCAATATCCCTTCCTGAATCGTGTATTACCAGGAAGCAAAGTCAGTTATAATTCTGCGCGGGATATTTTTACATATCTATAGATTTAAATCCAAATGGCTGTTTTATTTCATAAAGCCGTATTCAAATTGATTCCTACAAAGAAACGTCGAGAATAGCAAAATGCAACGAATACAGCAAGTTTCTACGAAGAAAACAAGGGAGAGAAAATCAAAATGAAATTATAAAACTTCACTTTTCTTATCATCACATCACATGTAAGCACTTAAATTCTTGAGACAAATTTAGTTTGATAAATATCTCAAATAGATTAACGCTCACGCGTCACCAGCACTATTAAATTGACTATGGTTAATCTTAAATTGTAATTTTGGAACATTCTTTCATTTGTCTGGATGTTCAAGAGAAAAAGAGTCAAAGCTTCCAAGAGCGACAGACCATGCTCAGGATAGTGTAACAATATTAGATAATAATCCAAGTGGTCATGAACCAAAAGAGTGAGAGACGGAAACAGGAGAAGTATCAGAAGATGATAAAGATGGATGTAATTATGGCGATGGCAATGAAACCATTGTGATGATGATGATGATAGGTTGTAGGCCTTGTGACGATGACGATGATTACACTGTGAGGATGATTATGATGGTGGTGATGGCGTTGGTAATGATCCTGATGGGTGATAGGCCTTCTGACGATGACGATGATGAAGTTATCATGATGATTACGATGGTGGTGATGGCGGTGTTAATGATGATGATGATGGGTGATAGGCCTCGTGATGATGACGGTTATGAAATTGTGAAGTTGATGAGGAATCCAAAAACGATTCTGAATGATATTTTATGATGATAAGATTGTTGAGGAGAAAATTGATTGAATAGATTGTACGAATTAAAAGAGTTTCCATATGCTAACGATTGACTAATTAAAGGTAGATTAAATAGTTATTGAGAATTATGTCAAATACGAAAAGTCGTGTATTAAAGATGAGTAATTATGAACGAAACCCGAAGTCACAATGAAACAGAAACCTTACAAATTTGATAAATATACAATTTAAAGTCAATTACCAATTAGTCTTAAGTCAAAGGAAGAGGGATTTATGAAAGAAAACAAAAGGAGGATTTCAATAATTTCTGAGTTAATAGTACTGCATGCTGCAGAGTTTCCTCTAAATGACCACTTACAGAATACATTTATTACAATAATATTATACAGCGGTCAAAAAATAAAACCTGAGTATTATAGATGCAATCTCTGACAAAAGCATGGCGTGGGAACATGATTCCTAATTATTTTTGCCATATCTGAAGTTTTGGTGCATGATACTACACATGCTACAGCCGGTGGTGACTCCTTGCTTTGTACCACTTCGCTAATTGACACCCTGGGTGAATTTGATGTTATTTACCATGTACAACTGGTATGGGATTATACGAAAACGGATTAAAAGACAAACTTCACTTTTCAAATAATTGGAATTAAAGCTGCTGATTCGGGTCAATTATTGAATGCGAGGTTTGAATGTTTCAGTAACAGTTTATCCCATGAACCGGACCATACATCGACACGTTCGTTCTCAAGCGAATCGGCCTTTTCAAGTGGGACAGAAGAAGCAAGGCAACAAGGTAGTAGTCGCCGTGGCATTGCCTACACAGTCTTTACAGCAATCCTTCTATCTTCAATCGCTGGTTCTGTCATTGTAGGGTTATGTCTTCTTATTTTCTTCTGCAGACAATTTAGTCAAGGAAGAAGGGAGAGAATTTTCCCAACATTCCAGATGCTGAGGCACATGGCGACAAAGCGAGAGTCACAGGGCGACCGGTGCCATAGTAGGCACGGGACAGATTGTCAAAATCCATTTGAATCATGACACACTGAAACAGATTACTTAATAATGTTAAAGGAGCCACGACAAAGAACGTTGGTGAAGTTGTGTAAGTTATACATGTACTTACAAATTCAGATTTGGGGATGATGATACATTTCAAATTAAACACTACGTGAAACCAGATGTGATAAATTTAATTTATCTCACTTACCTTACAAATGAAGAAATCAAAAGCAGTTGTTGCACACGGTAATTGTTCTTGTGTTTGTTATGCAAGTCTACATCTGACAGTTACAGACACTATTGATTGATCAATGCATTGTGCAAATAGTCTTTCATTCCGGGGGCTTTGTTGAACTTGAATTAAATAATCGCATGACATGTTCGCGATGTTTCCGAAGCATATCACAAAGTGCACGTTTCCCATTATCATATTGACGTTTGATCTATTGGCATATACCCTTTCTATTGACCATCAGTGTAACTTAAGAAGGAACCTGACAATTAGCGCGGTTCGTGGACAGTCTGTTTTAATGCCCTGCAGTTTAAAGTCGATTCTAGAAAAAGTTCAAACTGCAATCTGGAGAAAAGATAACGGCGACAGTCTCGTAAAATGTTCAATCCCGGACGGATGTTTGTATCTTCAAGACGAAACACTGCAAAGATTTAAAGTTCTTACACATTTTGAAAAGAACTTTACATTGAATATTACAAGGGTACAGCTAAACGACGCGGATACATATCACTGCGATGTATTCACTGGTACTAAACTCCAGTGTGAGGCTTATTTAGTCAAGTTAATCATCACAGACCAGCATGTAACTATTGACAGTCTAAGTAGGTCAGCCTCTATAACATCATCAAATGATATAGTAGCCTCAAATTTATCGACCACTTATTCACCGAACACACAGACACGAAATGAGCAATTAATTACCGTAACACCACCTAAAATAATTTGGCAACGCTATATGCTACCTGCAATGTCAGCCCTGGTACTCGCAACTGTTTTGCTCAGCTGGAAGTTCTTTAAAAAGAAATGCACGAATCAGACTAATTCATCACGTATTGCATTCAATCCGACGCTGGACCCGGTTACAACAATAAATGTTGCCGGCTCAGAAGTAGTCAACCTAATGTTATTTCCAGAAATGGCAACAACAGTTTGCGACGGTAATATTTTGGTCCACACCGAGAATCAAAGACCTAGCGTACACAGTATCGGAAACACCGTCGTCAATTTATCAGACCACCGGTCCTCTGTATTACCTGATGTACCAACGGTACTAAGTCCGTCGAAAGACACTGCGATGTCAGCAGAACAGTCTAGGGGAAATTGCAACTCGAGTTCAAAACCAAATTTTGAGAGTCACCGCTGTCATCCACAAAAGCAGGTTGCAGACCTCCAACTTGAATCCAGTTCTGTTCACTCTAGAGATCTTACAAATCCTCTTCTTGATGAGGGAGTTCATACCGCTTCTGGAGATTGCGTCTCTTTCCCAAGGCTCGCTTCCGAAAAATCATGCTCAGGAGAACATCAGTCTGCTGACGAAGTACCGAGTACCTTTCCTCAAAAAGTTACGAGAACATACCTTTCTACATCACCTACATTTCCTTTAGAATCCACAGAAAATACAGCCCGGGAATCAGACGGCGATGTTTCGTTTTTGAATGGCACTACATTTTGTGTTCTTCTACTCTGTGCTATAATACAACTTGACTACAAAATCAGGCATGACTCGATCGCTTGGTGTCTGAGTGCAAGAGTGCTTTATTCTCAACTGTACTCCTCATGATATACAGCATCTCAATCTTGGTTACATAACATCATAATATACAGGGTGGCACTGGTGGTATAGACACAGCTGGATGTAGCTGGTGTTTATGTACACATGGATTAATGGGGGTTAAGGCTCTAGACACTAAGCCGTGGGAAAGTGAACTTAGTAGCAAAATGAACAGGTCATCAATGTAGCAAACACAATATCCCTCTTTTTCTCAGATTTAAAAGTATACATCAAAATACATTATATTTAGGTTGCGAAACAATGTTGACAAAATTATTTCTTTTTGCAAAACGACATCTTATAAAGTAAAAACGAAACTTATAACGCAAGGTAATAAAATCAGTATGATAGCAAAAACAAAACTTATGATACAAGGTAACAAAATCAGTTTGGTAACATTTGAGCATAATATATGGTTATGTGTGAAAGAAGTGGATATATAGCACAGAAAAAGAACATCAGAGTTTAGAGAGATAGGAATACATAATGAATAGGCAGTTTGTAAGCGTAAAGCTAAACAGAAATGCAATCTTCGAATTTCGTCTTCGAATTATAAAGACAGAACATTATAGTACTAGTGGTCGGTCAACACGATAAGAGAATGTTATGTACCTCTCTAAACTAAAGACTGCATCAATATGTTCATTACAAGGTATATGCATAATGATAGAGTTCACTATAAGTTCATGGTTTGAGTCCTCGGTTCGGCATTCATGCGATCGGAATCTTCCTTACTTGTGACATATATCGCATTATTGTTTGATTTCCTCTTTTGATCTTCACACTTCCCCCCTTCTTTCCAACTACGACCCATGGACTTGGGTCAAAGCGAGGGGAAAACCTATCTGATTTTCTCTGAACTATGACACGATCACCACAAATAAAGTCTCGCGATTGTCTTCGTTGCCTTCGTTTCTTTCCATAACGATACACTTGCTTTGCTTTGTAGTTGTATACTCTGTCGCAGCGACTCGCTTCTTGATGAGCTTTGCTGGGCGTGGTAGCGGAGCTGACATCATTCTCTCCATCAGCAGTGTCGGTGTCGATGTGAACAGCATTAGTATTCTCTAGTTTAACTAGCCGGAGTAATATCGCTGTCTTCTTCCCTAGAAGACATCCGCTGTTTCCTTCTGCAACAATGAATCGAGCGGTCGTCGAAGTCCCCGTCGAGCAGGAAATCCGAGCATGAAATTCTCCCCTCACGGCCAGTGGAGTCTTGACACCGTATGGGAAGAGTCTAGCATAACTGGGGGCCAACCGGATGTCATTCGAAGATGTCCGGCCTCTCATCCAGTTATATGTCGGAGAATCTATGATATTCACCGACGATCCTGTATCGATCAGCATGTTGATGCTGAGATCTACGATGTCGACCTGTGTGGGTGTCTCAGTACCGCCAACTGTGAACACAGTTTCATCATCATCTCGCGGAACATTCATGGATCTCTCATCTGGAATTCCCGAGTGAATTTGATCTACTGCAATGGTGTGTAGAGCAGAGCTGCGACAAACTCGAGAGAAATGTCCTATTATCTGACATTGCCTGCATTGTTGTCCTTGAGCAGGGCAGCTAGGATCGCGGGCTCGATGTCCGTTGAGCCCACAGTTCGTGCAGCGTAGAGCTTGCTGAGAAGGGTTCTGGTTGTCGTAACCATGGTTACCTCCTTCCTCTCGTGGATTTCCTCGTCGTGGAGGTGGGAAGCTGCGCTGAGAAAAGAAATGCTGACTTTCTCCAGCTGGTGGGTGTGGATGTTGCCGTGCTCGAACATCGTTGACGGAGTACGAGGGAGAGTTAGACATCTCCATGGAAGAGGCCTGATTGTCTGCTGCTTCTGTGGCTCGGGCAATTAAGAGGAGATCTGAAAGTTTTAGGTTCTGTTCTCGCAGCAGACGACGTCGAAGTGACTTGGAAGAGCACTGATCGAGAAATTGATCACGGATGTGATCGTCCGTCTGATTGCCGTATTCACATGAAGCAACCAAAGTTCTAAGACGGAAACAATAATCATCAGTGGGCTCTCCGCTGTGCTGGGAGCACTGTCGAAACAAATGTCTCTCAAAAACGACATTTCTCTGGGGCTCAAAATGCTTAGTTAAGGCCTGTAGCGTTGATGCATAAGTAGATCCAGTCCCATCAAGCGTTGCAAAGAGTTGCTGCACGCTAGGGCCTACACAGTGAAGGAGTATAGCCCTTTTGACTTTATCGTCCGAGACTTGCGAAGCCAGAAGATAATATTCGAATGCCGTTTTCCATGTCTCCCAAGCGTTTGAGGCTCTGGCAGAACTGGCATCGAAAGGTGCAGGTTGGGATAGGCCGTAGGTAGACATCCTCGTCGCCAATTTTGTGTTCTTCTACTCTGTGCTATAATACAACTTGACTACAAAATCAGGCATGACTCGATCGCTTGGTGTCTGAGTGCAAGAGTGCTTTATTCTCAACTGTACTCCTCATGATATACAGCATCTCAATCTTGGTTACATAACATCATAATATACAGGGTGGCACTGGTGGTATAGACACAACTGGATGTAGCTGGTGTTTATGTACACATGGATTAATGGGGGTTAAGGCTCTAGACACTAAGCCGTGGGAAAGTGAACTTAGTAGCAAAATGAACAGGTCATCAATGTAGCAAACACAATACTACACTTACGCCAAATCTGTGCGTCAGGCATCCAATCAAAAGGGATAACGCTGAGTATCCTCAGCCTGTCGATGAAGAAGAGCACATTTATTTCGATTTGAATGACCAAGGTCCTCCGCTGCCTCCAAGAATCCTTGACAAAATGGCACCATGTGTATCCTGTGAAAAAATGCGAGGACATGATGCTGTGCAACATGAACCGGCTCTTGCAGAGTCTCCAACATCTCAATCCAGTCCAATCTCAATGGAAGGGCATACCTGGCACAACCTGGGAGGGGAAAGGACAAGAAGGGCTCCAGCTGAAAACTTCAGAAAGTACATCCAATCCCGTCTTTCTTTGTCGATGAGACACGGGCGTCGAGAAAGAAGAGCTCGACCAGATATCGTTGACTTTCCCCCACCACCACCCTTTCCTACAGGCAGCAAGTAGAAATGTAAACTATGCCCCATCTAAACATTGAAGATGTAATTATAACCTACTCCAAGCCAAGCTTTTCTGTCCGTGATATTTCAGAACGCATCTAAGATATTTGTATGTCCAATCGTATCGTTGGATTACTAGATATTTCAAGAGCTTAGATAACATCAAAATTAAGTTAAATGACACATTTCGCGCATTTGATGTCTCCTTTATTACAAGCTGAACTATCTGACGCCTACTAATGTGTGAGACGTCAATGACCAAATAATTATATTGGACTTGCCAATGTCTCACATACAATTACAAGTACAAATACGAACATATTTCATGTTAATTATTTTTCATTTTTTAACACAACACTCTTCGATGCACTCTGTACTCAAAACAGATAAGTATACAGCTCATTCAAACAATCTTAGAATGACTTGTATCTCTTTGAAATCGCAACACTATAAATGTTGCCTTATTTATTTCCTCCCAACTGTTAATACTATTATCAAATTATGTTCATACTCATAACATCAGCTCCGTAAATCCTTTTGATATCATTACCGGCTTGTATTTTTCAGCCATATGCATTTAATCAAATATCCCAATTAAAACGAGAGTATTAAACTTGTTATTATGCTTCCTAGTGCATTCTTTCGTTTCTGAATATTCTATACCATGTAATGTTATTTCTATTATCACCCATGAAGATTATTCTTCTGAATGACTAAGTATGTTTCTTGTGATATTGTAAATTGTAGATCGTAAATATTATTCAAAATTCAACATTACATTGCGACACAAGATTGCTTTTTTAAATAGATAGATACACTATGAATGAATGATTTAATGGATGAATGAACATATTAAAGATCAATGTGTGGTACATATGATAGTAGTCAAACCTTAATGATGTCGGCTATGGTAATGATACGCCACTCCTAATTTAATTGGCGATTAGGAACCCATCGCATGTATAAATATATTGAATATGAATCAATAACCATATTTGAATCGTTCCACTGTAGACACCATAATTATTGTAGCAAAAAGTTTGCTTGTTCTAGATTTAAAAAAAAAAAAAAAAATCAAGAGCTCGCACTTTTGTATAACCATGAGCTACATACAAACAATGTTGATTACATAAATAGTTATTTTTACCTCCTTTCAGATAATTGCAAATATTCATATGATACTTGATTCCATGCATGAACATTTTTTTTAAATAAACACGAGTTTGATTTTGTGACCTTCATATTCGATTTTCTCAATTTATTTACTATTATTATGCTTTAAGGCAAAAGTGAACGAAATCTTCTAATTTCTCTGGAAAAGTATTACATAATTTGGAAAGCCTAATTCACGCTTTAGACATTGATATACATTATTATGTTTATCACCTTTATACAAATTTATTGTAGGAAAATCTGTGATTGAAAATATCTAGTATGTTTGTCATATTTCCGTGACACCGGTAGAACAAGAGTTAACGTGGTTGGCAGACAAACCACGCTAATAACAACAAAGTACTTCCGGGTTATTATTGCACCAAAAGTGTGCTTTGTGCGAGCTGATACAGGTAAAGGGTTAGCTTACAGAAGGAATAGTGTTGAAAAATGATTTAATCTGATTTTTCTTAAATTAACGTAATGTATATATCATAAACACACATGTACTGTAGACAATCTTATTTCGCCTATATCAACATTTCAAAAAAATAATGTTCCACTTAATTGTTGTAGCCATATATACATGATATAGAGGCAAAGTAATACCATCGCTTCTTGACAGAGACGTCCGGACAACTTCAGTTCATAAATGACGAAACCATTTTGATTTCTAAATGTTTTTATTAGTATAACGGATAATGAGAATAAATTTAGAAAGGTAAGAACGATCTCATTTTGTTTTATCAAACTTTCTCAAAAGTCTACTTGTAATTTGATGAGCGTGAAAGTGTGTGAGTCTGGATGTGGGAGAGAAAAAAGTGTGAGGGAACGATTTGGAGTGACAAAGATGAATTATTTTAAACTCAAGAGGAAATACGAAAATCTCATCATAATTATATTGACTTTCTCTCTCTAACTCTCTTTCTCTCTCTTTCTATCTTCCCCTTTTTCTCTCTCTTATGTAGTTGCATGCGTTTGTATGTGTACTTGTGTACGCGTAAGTGTATGCGTGTGAGTGTGTGAGGTGGTGCGTGCGTGCGTGTGAGTGTATGTATGTGTGTTTAAGGATGATTAAAAAAAGCTTTGAATTGGCAACTCAATCTAAGTTAAGGGTACTTTTTCTTGATAAATGTATTCCGTCACTTTTAGCAAATCTCCTTTCTAATTTAAAGGGATAGTTGAGTTCTGTTTTCAGACCGCAAATGCCTTCAAAGTACATGGTTATGACTCTTATTCTTATCTATGATATTTATAGTGACCTAAAATTGCTATGAAGGTAATTTTAGACCCCAAAATGTGTGAAATTTAGCCAATACGATCATACCAATTCAGCACCACTTAAAAAAACACGGTCACCGTTAATTAATTATTTAATTAAAAATAACAATACATAAGCTGGCTAACTGTAGGTAATATAAGCAACACGAAAATGCCAAAATAAAACCCAACATCGGCATTGGCTGAAATACGACGTAAAGGGGTTATTTCGTTTTTTTCAACGGTTATTTCAAATTTTTCAAAATATCTAATATTTTGTGGTGGTACACAAGTATTATAATTCGTTAGATTTCAGCCGTCTCTGATCCGATTTTGATCAAACAAAGATGATTTTGTCATTGAAATATTATGTTCTTTCAAATTTGAAACTTAGTTTTTCATTATCTCACACAAATTGTTTTGTGTAGCGCCCTTTGCAACAGAACTCAACTTTTCCTTTAACTACATCCAATATATGTCTTATGTAACTAATATATTTTTTTTGGTGGAGGAGGAAGGGAGTGGTTTATCTCAACAAATGTGTAAATACCTACCTCGTAGTTTAATCACGTAACCTTCGGAAAAAATAAATGCAGCCAATCTTCTTGATTTTAATAAAGAAAATATGAAAATGTATGGATATAATAGTTGGCCTATATCAATCTAGGCTATCAAATTAGGGATGCGTGCGTGTCATTAACTAACAAGTTACTATGGTCTGTGCCTTCAAGAAGTTGAGCCAATTATTCTTAACAAATCATGCAACATCTATTATCTCAGTTTTTGTTTTAATATCAGTTTTCGTAATCAATATCTCAGGACAGGCATTTCACAATGATTCTGACAAAGTGAAGAAAAAAACAGGCAAAAGGTTATTAGGGTATGCTGAGACCGGAAACACCTTTGTATCTTTTAATCAATCATGCAGTTCTTAAAGATCGAGGTTCTTACTACTGCCTGTGTGCCCTTATAGAAGAGTGACTAATTTGCCAACTGGTGTGATAGAGTCTGCATTATTCACTGTTCTTCTCGGCAGGCCACTATTACATTTTGTTTCATGTTTGAACGAGTAAACGTGAACTATGAAATACGATGCAGGTCCATTAAATTTCAGTAGTATTGGATAGGCAACGGGTAATTATAGGTTAAAATAACTAACGTAGCAGTCCAGGAAATATATAGATATACAGTGTTTAAACCATGTTTCATTGCAATGTTCATGTTGCACGAAAACTGGCTGAGCTGAGAGGATGAAATAAGAAAGGAGAAAGCTTATTCTATGTATATTAAGTTCTAAAACAAGAAAACGAAGATCAAATCAGGTATCTCAGAACACAATTCTCAGTGGAATATCTTAGTACTTAAGCGCCCGGGGCGAGCAATGAAATTGCGCACCCACTCCCTCACAAACTTGTTTTTGTTTCATTATATAAATATTCGAGGGAACAAAGCGAGCGAGCAAAATAAGGACACCTTCATTGTAGAAAAGATATTACTTCTTCATCTAATACATGATGCCCGTATATGAGTGTTTTCAGGTATCCCGTTACGTAGAATCTTTAAACCTCCAACATTTGTTCTTATTAATATTCATGCATATATGTTTTTGATACAGAAAATAATACCAAACCAATGCAGAATATCATTTTTTTATTTCTTTCTGTTTTGCGAGAAAATTAAAGTAAGCGAGCATAAATGAAAAATTTGATTTTTATTATATGTTATTACATCATGAAATTTCACTTGCTTAGATATAGAGACAGTATATTTGGGCACCTTGCTGCTAAAAATAACGATACTATGGGACCCAAATATGAGGATTTCCGAGCATGTTACTGCTCGAATATGAGATGATGGTTGATCGAATATTGGAACTTTATAAATCCTCTGGGGGAGCCCCAGTCCCTCCCCTTCAACTCCCTCGCCTCGTTATTTTTTTAATTTTTTTTTACTGCAACAGAGCAGTGGAGTTGCAAATGTTGCGGCTTTCTTTTCAATTCTTCTTTTCTTTTCTCTTGATTAAAATAATCAAAGAAATTAGCAAGCTAACAGAAATTATTCTTACAAACTCTGAACCTTCCAAAATATCATGGATATATATTGAGACGACACTAAGCTATATATATATTGATTTTTTTTATGGGGGGGGGGGGGCACATCGACCAAGCTTTAGAAAATGTTCGCATCTAAAACCATGATAATATCGTTTTTAATACAACTTACCCTTCGTATATGGGACGCATACTCCTTAAGATCCTGGCTTTTACTCCTTTTCTCCCCTTTTTATTTGTTCGTTTCTTGCGCCACCTCACTGCTGCGTTTTTTCGCACCCCTTCTTATACGGCCACCCATAGCATGTGCCCCTGTCCCCCCTTTCAACTAGTACACAACTGAGTTCATTCTAATTACTAATATTTGAAATCGAGATCATGTTTATGAGGATTACCGTGCCATAGGGTAATTATTCAAAACACATAACATATCATTCTTTCCCAGAACTAAACCACAGCCAAGTTCATTTATCACTAGAGAAAAAAGTACTGCTTCTACATTGTCACCACATAATTAATTTTTTTGATTTCCATGTGGTGTCTTCCCAATTTATCTTCATATACAGTAGTTGTATAACGTAACTTTTTTTGATTACCTTGCGGGGATGTCACCACGAATTATTGTGGAGACAGGACGGGTATTTTGTCTATTCAAGTTCTGTATTCCTCGGTCAATTTTCCGCGACGGTTTCTTGACATAAATTCAATTTGCAGAAGAAAACTCTCTGTTATCTCACTTGGAATGCTGTGGAAAATTCGGACATGATGACATTATTTGCACTGATGTCGGTATTTTGTGACCGTTCCCAAGTTGCAGCGGTCCAACAGTGTGGGACACGTGGGGGGATACTATAGGGAAAATGTGACCCTCAACGTGGAACGTAGTGAAACAGCTGTGTTGCCATGCACGTTGGAAGCGATTTTAGAGAGAAATCAACAGATTATTTGGAGAACAGGGAGTGGAGACAGTCTGGTCAAATGCACAAGACCACATAACTGTACGTATCAACCGTCGCATCACGTTTTCATATTGTGACAGACTATGAGAAGGAGTTTAAACTAAATATCACAAATGCTCAGCTTAATGACACCTCTACTTATCATTGCGATTTGTACATGAAGATTTCATATTCATGTGAGGCTTCTTACGTTACATTAAACGTGACTGAACAGCACGTCAGTCCAGTAAATGAATCATCAACTGTTTTCATAATCAATTCAACTGTAATCTCTGAAAGAATTACTACAAATCTTCCAAACGAATACTCATCGACGCCAATTGCAGGGAAACGTCATGAGACGTTTATTTATCTGACAATATTCATAGCAACACTTCTCATTTTAATGTTGGTTGCTGCAATTTGTTGTTGTCTGTTGATGAAAAAGTTTGAAATCAATTTACGACCAAGAAACAGTAGCAGCAGATGTGTTAACACTGATGAAAGCAATGTGCTTGAGATGACTCGCCGGTCCTTTGTACTACCAGCAGTACCAACGGTACCGAGTCCGTCGAAAGATACTGCGATGCCATCAGAACAGCCTAGGGGAAATTGCAACTCGTGTTCAAAGCCAAGTTTTGAGAGCCATCTCGGTCATCCACAAAAGCAGGATGCAAACCTCCAACTTCAATCAAGCTCTGATCACTCTGTAGATCTCACTAATCAAGGAAAGATGATACAAACTTATTCTCAATTTGATGAGGGGGTTACTACCGCTTCTGGGCATTGCGTCTCTTTACCAAAGTTCGTTTCCGAAGAATCATGCTCTCGAGAAGGTTGGTCTGCTTACGAAGTACCGATCATTTTCCCGCCAAAAGTTACACGAACATACTTTTCTACATCGCCTACATATCCTTCAGAATCCAATGAAAATACAGCCCGGGAATCAGACGACAGTGTTTCGATATCGAATGGCACTACTCTTACGCCAAGTATGTGCGTCATCCATCCAAACGAGAGGGATAACGATATGTATCCCCAATTTGTCGACGAGGGAGAGCATACATACTTAGATATGAACGACCAAGGTCCCCCGCTTCCTCCAAGGAACCCTCAAGAAATGTTACCAAGTATATCCTCGAACAAATCACAAGGACATGACACTGTACACCATGAACCGGCTCTTGCAGAGTCTGCAACATCCCAATCCATCCCAATCTCAATGGATGGGCATACCTGGCACAACCTGGGTGGGGAAAGGACAAGAAGGGCTCCAGCTGAAAACTTCAGAAAGTACATCCAATCCCGTCTTTCTCTGTCGATGAGACAAGGGCGTCGAGAAAGAAGAGCTCGACCAGATATCGTTGACTTTCCCCCACCACCACCCTTTCCTACAGGCATCAAGTCGAAATGTAAACTATGCCCATCTAAACATTGACGATGTAATTATAACTAACTCAAAGCCAAGCCTTTCTTTCCCTGATGTTACTGACCGCGGATCTTTGTATGTCCAATCGTATCGTTGGATTACTAGCTATTTCAAGAGCTTAGATAACATCAAAATGAAGTTCAAAGTTAAATGACACATTTCGCGCAGTTGATGTCTCCTTTAATAGAAGCTCAACTATCTGACGCCTAAACGTGTGAGACGTCAATGACCAAATAATTATATTGGACTTGCCAATGTCACATATACAGTTACATTAATTTTTTTCCCATATTTTTCCCTCCACAGGGATTTTATCGATTTTCATTTGAAACACATACACAAATATATATTCAAGGTAATTTACATTTATAACATAAATTAAATTGGCTTTTCAAGATACAAGTATTGTTGAACTGTTGAGTTAACAGAAAACTAACAAATCAATAATTAATTTCTGACACTCATGGAAAGAAAAACAAATTCCTGAATTTAAACCATTTTCTTGTAAATTTATTATTTCTACAATCCGGATTTGCAATATACTTTTCGTTTTTTAGGTAATTTATAATCGAAACTCTAATATTATCAAAGTCGGGCAATTGTTTCTTTATTTTGCAAGTATACACCATCTGTCGCACCACAATCAGTATACAATTCAATGCATAATTATTTGAACCTTTTAAACCAAATAATTTATCTTGTAATGAAAATGTTAATTTATTTCCGGTTGTAGTATTAATCCAGTGTTCTAACCAACCCCAAATATTTTTAACATGCGTACAATCACATAGCAGATGTATAACTGTTTCAATCTGTTCATTACAAAATGTACATTCTTTTCTTTGGACTAAATTCATTTTAAACAGTAGATCGTTCGTATATAATATGCGTTGCATGACTTTAAACTGAAACCATCGTAAGCCCACATCAATGGTACAATTAAATCCAATAGAACAATATGTTTCCCAACTCTTATTATTCAGGTCGAAAATGCATTACCATTTAAGAAAACTTTTACATAGTCCTTTTCTTCTCTTTAATAAAATTGCATAAATATGTGAACATCCTTTAATACGTTTCATAACAAATGCCATTGTATCTGGGAAAAGAGGTTGTGGCACCTTGTTAAAAACAGTACAATTGTTAAACCCTTGTCTAATTGCATCGCATAATCCACGATAAAAAAGAAAATTTATTAGAATATTATACTTTTCTTGGAAGTGTTCCAGAGAGAAAAAATCACCATTTGTGTCTAAAATATCATTGACAAAACAAACTCCCTTTTGACACAATTTTTGTATTATACAGTGCGTCCCAGAAAAAACGAAACCGAGAAGTATCGATGTTCTATCATAACTTAATCACAACTAAAATTAATGAATGATACATATTTGGAAAGCTTAGAGTCTTCTCTTTCAGTTGATGCTACTCAGATGATGCATATTTCACGAATGAGTGATTAAAAGCAATTTGAAGGAAGGAAACCAAAAAGACATTTGGCGGGCGGTATCTGAATTTCGAAGAAAAATTCACATTTCTAGAAAGTTGAGTTTCTGCCCTTTCATATGACACCTCAATCAGGAAAAATGAGCGAGGAATGACAAAGTTCTGTATGTTTAAAGTAGTGCTTGCATTTCCATAATTTTATAAAACGAATTCGTTTTCACTGGCTGCCTGCCGTATCAATAAACGAAATTAACAAAAGACTTAACTCCGTTTCGTTGACAATCAGCCGTAGACGAGAGTCTTCATGCATGGCTGATTGTCAACGAAACGGAGTTAAGTCTTTTGTCAAATCTGCTTTTTGCTATGGCAGGCACCCAGTGAAAACGAATTCGTTTGTTAAAATTATGAAAATGTAAGGGCTACTTTAAACAAACAGAACTTTGTTATTCCTCGCTCATTTTTCCTGATTGAGGTGTCATATGAAAGGGCAGAAACTCAACTTTCTAGAAATGTGAATTTTTCTTCGAAATTCAGATACCGCCCGCCAAATGTCTTTTTGGTTTCCTTCCTTCAAATTACTTTTAATCACTCATGCATGACCTATGCATCATCTGAGTAGCATCAACTGAAAGAGGAGTCTCTAAGCTTTCCAAATATGTATCATTCATTAATTTTAGTTGTGATTAAGTTATGATAGAACATCGATACTTCTCGGTTTCGTTTTTTCTGGGACGCACTGTATATTGAGCTATTGCCTATTTTAAACTAATCATTATTCCATAAGGGTTGGCAAGAAATGTTATCACAATGCATGGACAATAGCATACTATAAGCCATGAACATATCTTTCCAAAAAAGGTTCTTTGTTTTACCTGCCAGTTCCCGAAAATAATTTTTTCCCATATATAATTTTAAAACTTGCCGTTCAGGCAAGAAAGATTGCAAAAGACAGAGGATATTGCTATCTATTGAGCAAATTACTAATCTCTTAACCCAATTACATTTAGCTTGTACGAATACGAACATATTTCATGTTAATTATTTTTTCAGTTTTTAACAAAACACTTTCACTGCTCTCTGTACTCAAAACAGATAATTATACAGCTCATTCAAACAATCTTAGAATGACTTGTATCTCTTTAAAATCGCAACACTATTTGTTGCCTTATTTATTTCCTCCCAACTGTCAATTCTATCATCAAATTATATTCATACTCATAACATCAGCTCCGTAAATCCGTTTAATATCATTACCGGCTTGTATTTTTCAGCCCTATGCATTTAATCAAATATCCCAATTAGCTTTAAAACGAGAGTATTAAATTTGTTATTATGCTGCCTAGTGCATTCTTTCGTTTTTACATATTCTATATTATTTAATGTTATTTTCAATTATCACCCATTTAGATTATTCTTCCAAATGACTAAGTACGTTTCTTGTGATATTGTAAATTGTAGATTGTAAATAATTCAAAATTCAACATTATATTGCGGCACAAGATTGTTGTTTGATAAACATTTACACTATGAACAGATAAATTATTGGATGAATGAATGAATGAATAATTGAATGAATAAATGAACGTATTAAAGATCAATGTGTGGTACATATGTTGGTAGTCATAACCTAACTATAATAATGTCGGCAATGATAATGATACGCCACTTCTTGGTGTACTCACGATTAGGGGCCTGCTGCATTTATAACTATATTGAATATATATCAATAACCATTTGTAAATCGTTCCATTGTAGACATCATATTTACTGTACCAACAACTTTGGCTTGTTTCAAGGTTTTTAAAATACTAATTTCTTGAATAAATTTTTTCTATTAGCTATATACAAGGTTGTAGAATTTTGCATCTTTCGGATAATTCAAAATATTCAAATTTTATTTAATCCTACGCATGAATATTATTCTAAAATAAATATGAGTTTCCTTTTAGTCTTTCATGTTCCAGTTCCTCATTTTGTTGAACATAGCTTAATGCAAAAGTGCACAAAATCTTCTATTTTTGTGGTAACATTCCTTTAAAAAAATATTCATTAGTATAATAGATAATTTGGGAAGCTTAATTCATGCTTCAAACATTCAATTTGATATATGATGTTTATCACCATAAACAAATTTATTGTGGCAAAATCTGGGATTAAAAATATCTAGTATGTTTGTCTAATTTCCGAAACACCGGTACAACAAGATTTATAACGTGGTTGGCTGACAAGCTACGCTAGTATTACAACACAGTACATCCGGGTTATCATTGCACCAAATTGGCGCTTTGTTCGAGCTGATGCAGATTACAGATAAAGAGATAGCATACAGAAGGAAAAGTGTTGCTAAATAGTTTAATCTGGTTTGTTTTCATTAATGTACTGTATATATTATAAACACAAAGGTTCTGTACACAATCTTATTTCGCCTATGTCAACATGTTTGTTAACAAATTATATACCACCTAATGTGTGTAGCCATAAATACATGATATAGAGGCAAAGTAACACCATAAACATCGTAATCTTCTCGACAGAGACGTTCAGACATGTTCGGTTTATAAATGACAAAACAATTTTGATTTCTATTGTTTTTAATTATTATAACGGATAATTATAATAAATATAGCAAGGTAAGAACGACCTTATTGTGTTTTTCAAACTTTGTCAAAAGTCTACTTGTAATTTGATGAGCGTAAAAGTGTGAGAGTCCGGGTGTGGGAGAGAACAAAGAGTGAGGGAACTAAATGGAGTGACAAAGATTGATTATTTTTCCCCTCAACTCAAGATCACGGAGAGAAAATACGAAAATCTCACCATATTAAATTGACTTTTTTCTCTAGCCCTATCTTTCTCTCTCTTCCTCTCTTCCCTTTTTGTTTCTCTCTTTCTCTAATTAAATATATGTATTTACGTGCGTGTGTTCTTGTGTATATATGTGTGTGTGTGTGTGTGTGTGTGTGCGTGAGTGTGTGTTTTAAATATTGTTATATATTATAGCGGTCATAACAAAGCCATGCATTGGCAACTCAATATAAGTTGAAGAAACTTCTACTTTATAAATGTATTCTTGACTATTACTTTTTAGGAATTCTCGTTTTGTTATTCAGCTACATCCAATTAATGTCTTATTCAGCTTTTCTTTGTCGAGGATAAAGGGAGGGGTGGGGGGGGGGGGGGGAAGGGGTCGTTTTCTTTGACAAATATGAAACTGTAGCGCCATGACGTTTATTGAATACAGTACAGACTTAATACTTTTCTTCTATCATTCAGTCAGATGATAGCAGTTTACTTTTTCCTAATATTAGAGTAGATATTCATTGATTTTAAAAACTAACTATATTTTCATTATTGCAAAGTTGAAACTTTGATTTGACAAGGTTATCAAAATTCATTACTTGGAAACATTCGAAGTAATTATTATTATAAATAACAAACCGCTTAAATACAGCCCCGGCATAGCACCTGAAGAGCTCTCCAAACGCTGCTGACATGTGTGAAATCACAGGATTTACATGATTTGCACAAGCAGACGATGTCCCATAACATCTCACACATTTTCAGTGCCTGTTTTTTCATCTTCTCTTGAGTTCTTCCTCTTATTTCACTACCGTCAGGCTAAATGTATAATCTATTGCCACACTCTAAACCCCGCGCATGTTTTTATTTTGATGACAAATACAGCGATACAACAATAAAGGAATCTGTCGCTTGTAAACAAAAATAAGACGCCATTGTATATTCAGCTGCACACACCGCGATATGTTCGGCATTTCAAGAGGGAACAAATTCTGTCCTTAATATCATTCCGGGGTTTTTTTCAATTTGAAAGTCTGGTTTCTTTGATTGTTATTTAACCCCTTTCCTGTGTCTTTACAAGCAAAAGATTTTAGTTATCAGAATCAGTTTCATATCCCCTTTTGAAATGGTTAGAAATGCCATCACATTTATATACACTAAACTAATTATAATTTGAGAAATAATAGCTTCGCAATTATGTTCATTCTTTATGGGATGTCGTCTGCTTAGGCAGTATAGGTCCATTATGTGACGTCATTAAATCATCGTTATTTTTCTGGCGAATCTCTCGTATATCCCAGATGCTATGGAGGTGGTTGTATTTGTATTTTTTTTCATATATCACCCGATATGTAGTTTACCTAAAACTTGTATGATGGCCATCTGTTAGCTTACCAGTTTCTAGTGATACATTAGTTGACATATTTGTGATTTTCTTTGAATTTCCACTAATTGCAAATATCATTTATTTTTAATATCATATTGTTCATATATTTTAGTTTTTATTTTGTGGGGAGTAGCCAAGTTTTCTGATAAAAAAGGGGGAAAATGCATTGATATAATAATTGGCCTATATCAATCTAGGCTATCAAATTAGGGATGTGTGCGTGTCAGTAACTAACAAATTACTATGGTCTCTGCCTTCAAGAAGTTGAGCCAATCATTCTTAACAAATCATGCAGCATTTATTATGTTAGTTTTTGTTTTACTATCGGTTCTTCTTATTAATATCTCAGGACAGGCATTTTGCAATAATCCTGGCATCTTGAAACTAACCGTGCAATAGGTTATACTAGGGTGTGCTGAGACCGGAACACACTTTTGTTTAAAGCAATCATGCAGTTCTTAAGATAGAGGTTTTTACTTCTCTCTGTTTGCCCTTATAGAAGAGTGACTAATTTTCCAACTGCTGTAATAAAGTCTTCACTGTTCACTGTTCTACTCGTCAGGCCACTAGTATATTTTGTCTCATGTTTGAACGAGTAAACTTGAATTATCAAATAAGATGTAGGTCCATTACATTGCACTAGTATAGAATAGTCAACTGGTGATGTATGGTTGAAATAACTAACGTAGCAGTCGAGAAAAAATATATATACATTGTTTAAACCATATTTCATTGCAATGTTCACGTTGCACGAATGCTACCTGGGATGACAGGGTGAAATAAACAATGAGGAGGAGAAAGAAAAGAAGAAGAAAAGGAGAAGGAGGAGAAGAGAAGAAGCAAAGGAACAAGAAGAAGAAGAACAAAGAAGAAGAAGAAGAAGAAAAGGAAGAAGAAGAAGAAAAGGAAGAAGAAGAAAAAGAAGAAGAAGAAGAGAAGAAGAAGGAGAAGAAGAAGAAGAAGATAAAGAAGAAGAAGAAGAAAAGGAAGAAGAAGAAAAAGAAGAAGAAGAAGAAGAAAAGGAAGAAGAAGAAAAAGAAGAAGAAGAAGAGAAGAAGAAGGAGAAGAAGAAGAAGAAGATAAAGAAGAAGAAGAAGAAAAGGAAGAAGAAGAAAAAGAAGAAGAAGAAGAAGAAAAGGAAGAAGAAGAAGAAAAGGAAGAAGAAGAAAAAGAAGAAGAAGAAGAGAAGAAGAAGGAGAAGAAGAAGAAGAAGAAGATAAAGAAGAAAGGAGATATCTCATACTATGTATATTAAGTGCCAAGCAAAGATCAGATCAGTTAGCTCAGAAAATCAGTGGCGTATCTGGGTGTTTCAGCGCCAGGGGCAAGCAATGAAATTGCGTCCTTCCCTTGCTGGTAAATATAATGCTATTCTTGAACCTAAATATGAGGATATCGGAGCATGTCACTGCCCAAATATGAGATGATGATTGATCGGATATTGGAACTCTTTAAAACCCCGGGGAAATCCCAGCCCCTCCCCTTTATCTCCCCTGCCTCGTATGTTTATGACGGCAACAGAGCAGTGGAGTTGCAAATGTTAAAGCACCCCTTCTACATCCGTCAACGGCATGTGCCCCTCCCCCCCTCCCTTTCGACTAGTACACAACTGAGTCCATTCTAATGACTAGTATTGAGGATTACCGTGTCATAGGATATTTATTCAAAACACATAACGTATTCTTTCTCAGAACTAAACCACAGCTAAGTTCATTTATCAATAGAGAAAAAGTACTGCTTCTACATTGTCACCACATAATTGTTTTTAGTTTCGATGTCGTGTCTTCCCAATTTTTCATCATACACAGTAGTTGTATAACGTAACTCTTTTGATTACTTTGCGGGGGTGTCACCACGGATCATCACGATACTTGTAGAGATAGTACGGGTATGTTTCTATCCAGTTGGGTATTCCCTGGTCAACTTTCAGTGATGATTTCTGGACATGAATTCATTTTGCTGAAGAGAACTCTTCATTATCTCACTTCAATTTCTTTGTCAAGACGAATGTTGATAAAAATGCTTTTGAAATTTTGGACAATGCGCATGTTGATTTTATTTGCACTGATGTCGATGTTTTGTGACCGTTCCCAAGTTGCAGCGGCCCAGCAGTGTGAGAAATGGGCTAATTTGACCCTCAACGTTGAACTTGGTGAAACAGCTGTGTTGCCATGCACGTTGGAAACGATTTTAGAGAGAAATCAAGACGTTATTTGGAGAACAGGAAGTGGAGACAGTCTGGTCAAATGCACACCACTACACAAATGCACGTATTATTGGTTACATGATTCATGTTTACATATTGTGACAGACTATGAGAAGGAGTTTAAACTGAATATCACAAATTCTCAGCTTGATGGCACTTTTACTTATCATTGCGATTTGCACATAAACAGTTCATCTTCGTGTGAAGCCTCCCAGGTTACATTAACCGTGACAGAACAGCATGTCAGTCCAGTGATTCATGATTCATCAACTGTTTCAATACTCAGTTCAACAGCAGTCTCTGAAAGAATTACTACAAATCTTCCAAACGAATACTCATCGACGCCAATTACAGGGAAACGTCCTGAGACGTTTATCTATATGACAATAATCATAGCAACACTTCTCATTGTAATGTTGTTTGTTGCAGTCTGTTTTTTTCTGTTGGTGAACAAGTTTGAAATCCATTTACGCCCAGGAAACAATAGCATCAGATCCGTGAACACTAATAAAAGTAATATTCTTGAAATGAAACTTATGGGCGAAGTAGATGACGAAAATTTGAGTGAAGACAACGACCGAGATGGTAAGCTGCTCGACACAAGAGAAAACCGACAATTGGACCCGCTAAGAGCACAGTCAGACCGTCTCATAGATATTCAGACGGAGAAAGAACGTTTGAATCCAAAATCAGCAAGCTCTGAAGATAACTATGAAATAGTGACCTGCCCCGATCCAACATATTTTGTGGTAAATGATTCGAATTGCGAATACGATGTTTTTTCCAGCATCGGCAGTTCTAAGCGACCGGCTTCAGCAGGTTTAAGAAGCATTGAGAAATCTGAAATCATCGGCGAAGATAGGCAAATTCTCAGCATCAAGCAAGACCAGCTGACATTACCCTCCAACAGGGGATCATCTGCCACGTCCGCTTCATTACAGCGGGTCTCTGACACTGATACGACCTCAGATTGTCCAAAGGGTACAGACGAGCTAGGCCTATCTGAAGGGCCACCTTTACCAGCAACACCTGCACATCTACTTAAACAGCGACGCAAGCATTTGTCCTACCCGCCTTCACTTGGTGAATCAAAAATCATTATCTCATCAGATGCCGTCTCAGCTACTAAGTTGTATCCACCCCCAATGGTAACAACTAGCAGAGGAAGGCTGATCGCCTCACGAAGGAGTGAGGAGAAGGCGGAGAGGGTCGCTACATTTCACAACTTTGAAATGCTAGAGCAGCAACATCCGTTTGATACGGGAGGATATTGGAATAGAGAGTCCCATTCCACACCACAACCCCAACCACAACCATTACCACCGCTAGCTTTACCAAGAACGCTACCACATCCACCACTAAAACCGCAACCATCGGCACCAGTACCACCTCACCCATTGCAACCTGAATTACAAGATGGATACAACTCACTGCTTGGGATGGCCTATGATGGAACATACGACAGGCTCAAACGCTAAGAATTGTAACTCTGATTATGGGAATAAAGTTAGGAAGGGTATTCCTTGAAGATAATTCCAAATTATACGTAGATATTACGTCATTAAACCCACGTTGTAGTACTTAATTAATTTCGGCATATAAAAATGAAAAGTACTGAAGCGTAAAGATGTATACCCCTACCAAAACGAAAAAGAAAACTAGAAATTTAATTCGTCATGGGGACGAATTAGGTGGTCTGTCTTTACTTCTTATGATAGAATAGAGAATGGGAGAAGTTATATAGACATGTTAACAATGATGATCATGATGAACATGATGATGATCATGATAGTAATGGTGATGATGATGATGATAATGTTAGATGATGATAATAACGATAATGTTAATGATATTGATGATCATGAACATGATCCTGACATTTTATCGAAAAATTAAGGGTGATTTAGGTAACATATAGTCTCAGCTACAACATACTAAATTTTGGGAGAAAACTGTTGAATAACAACCGAGATACTGGTCAAAACACATTGTCATGCAGATTCATGTTTTGAAAAAACTGACCTCCCATAGACATAACACGCAAATATGACAAATTATGCATTGTCGCCTTTAATCTAATATTTCACTATGATGACATCATTTAAATGAAAAATAAATGACATATTTCTGGTAGAGGATTATCTCACTTACAACTTATTAAAATCTGGGAGAAATTCGATCACCGATAAGCGAGATAATCTCAATTAAACAAAGGTAAAAATGACGTCATCAACAAAATACATTTTTTTCAGTTCAGAGGCCATTATGATGCCGTCATGAGTTCATTGAGGGTCAAATGAGACATGAAATCATATCTACAATTCATACTCTATCAAAATATGAAAATAAAATTAGGGGTCAATGGGCATCTTAAAGAGCTACAATGGATTTTGTATAGGCATGTTTTTGCCCATATATGCTATGTATTACAAGAGTTCACACGCAAGTACATGTATCTTAAACGGACGCTCATTCTGTTATTAATGTTCACAAACAGGTGAACAAGGTGCTTGGAAAAATGTGCCAAATATGATGACCGAGAAAATTTGGCGATTCTATGTTGCAAAATGCCATGATGTGCGAAAACGCGCGCGCATGCGCATGTGCGCGTTTTTTTGCGAAATGTTTAATATGACCTTATTCGTACTCTCGTTTAATAGTTAAGTGATTTTGAGCATTTTAAAATGTTAACGCGCGCGTACGCGCATGTCATGACCTTTATTTGACCTCTGGTGTCATGACCTGTTGCCCCTTGACCTGAAGTGTATGTGATATGAATATGATTGACCTTTGATGACGCGTCATGAAGATATGATGGATAATGTGATTTCACAAAATGGCGCCTGGATGACGTCATGAAGACTTGATGACCTTGAAAGTGTTGCTGTCACGACTGATGACAATGACCTATGACTGTGTCAAAATTGAACGAAAATGACTAAACTGATCTTGAGTTATCCTAGGCAGAAAAAAGTGGAGAGAAATAAATCAAAAGAAATAAAGAAATAAAGAAAGAAAAATCCTGACGAAACTAATAGGTGATCTGTCGTTGACAGACCACCTAACAAGAGTAAACTGCATACACAACGTTTATTTTCGTATCTTTAAAGAAAATGTACTTGTTTTTTACGCATGAACTATTCATACTTTAACATTCACTTAAAGTTGTTACTTTCAATAATGATATCAACAATTTTGTATTCATTGTTCACCATTGTTGTATGTTTAAACTGACGAACTAACCATCGTGATGCACATTGACTATTGGTCGAACAATTGATGTAATGATTCGAAAATGTAAATAAATTTTGAAAATATGAATACAGTGCACCACCTGAGTAGTTTAGCAAGGCTCAAGAGTGGTCAAGCCCACATATACCGGTGCATCATTACCATTCAGCAAGCAAGCAATCCACTGACCTTCTAACAACAAAACAGGGCCGGTCGAATTATTTTAAAAAGTGAATCCTCTCAATCGCATTTTAATAATGATTAGAATGGAAATCCCTACTGTCCAGACGTAATAATGGTTGTATGCTCTTAAATGTGATCGTCCGCAAATCTTTGCTTAGTTGGGCTACTTCTTATTTCGGGGAGTCTTTCAATAATTGTAAATACCTATAATTTATAAGAGCTCAAGGAAATATATTTATACCAAAACCTAGGAGTGAGAGTTGCTGAATAATGTTTTTATATCGAGGTTCATGTAAATATTATGACCTGTATGTACCTACTGATATTAAATCGTAAAATAACTTGAACATTTTTTTAACAAACACTTGAATAAACGAACTCAATTTGGGTTTGATTTCTAAAGGGAGATGCCTGGTTAGAAGATGCAAATGCAGGAGATGGGGAAGGCTTATTATAGTTCTAGATGTATTTAGTGATTTCTAAATGTCTTCAATTTAATGTCTAAAAGTAGAATTGTTGTATGTTTTGTGGTTATGTACATCCACTTTAACAAAAAATGTCTGGAACCCTAAGTAGAACAAATTTGTCATGTTAACAAAGCTGAGTGGGCAATCTAGCCTTTCTTAAAATTTTCGATTTGATATTCTGTACAATTCTGTTCTGTATGTATTGTTTTTATATTGTGATTCGTAAAAATAAATATCATACCACACCATTACCAATTGCTATCTTTATTATTATTTAAATAATTGGTTATTAATTTTAACTTTCAAACACAACTACTGACCTGTTCACCATTTGTTCCCTAAACATAATTCCGGAGGTTAAATGTTAATCTGCGTCATCAGTTAGGCATGACCGAAACCTCCTGAAAAGGAATTGCATTTTGAAGGCGCTGGGAAAAACAGTCCGAAAGAAAAAGAAGATCAATGCATGTAGAAAATTTATCTCATTAAATCATGACAATTTGTTTGCTCTTTGAAAGCTTGTTTCCGGACATCCCTCTTGACCCAATGGACAAGTTTGATTGATGAGCCTTTCACTTTCAGTTTTGATCGACTTGTCGTTCTAGAGTTTGGGGCTCGGGTCAGGTAATGGTAATTTCCCGTCCCTGTAGATCCCCACCCTCTCCCGTCTCTCTCCCGTATCAGAGACCAGCGTTGTATAGGCACGAGGGGGCATTTATGTTATATCTCATACCAATTTGGCAAATGTGAAAGAAACTCTTTTGAAAAAAACTATTATTTCTCTCCCTTCCAAGCACCGTAGACACCGACAAACATAAATTGCATCAGTGAAAAATCAAGAGAATTTATATTAATCTGTTTTCATTATCGTTTAAAAATACTAAAGCGATGGAAATGATATTTGCCTATATCTAATGCATATACCTAAACAATATATTCCGATATTCTACAACTCTTAAATCCGAAATAGATAATACAAACAATTTGGAATGTACAAATATATATGTCCATACAATTCTCCCTTTTAAGGTCTGAAATACTTTTGTTTTACACCAGAAGTGGAATAACTTTGTATGATCTCAGAACTGTAAATCGAACGAAAATATCACTGGTAATCATAATTTTGTTTACATTTCTTAAAAACTCCATTTGAATCAGCATACCGAATTTTGTTTTTTTGATATTTTTTGTCGTTGTTTAGTCCATTTTTATTTAAAACAAAAATCATTCGCCAACAATCCATGAGGTTAAAACTGCGAAAAATCTCTGTGTGATACCAATAATGATACAACCTCTTATTTTTAGTGTATCATATCAGAAGGGGGCGCTCTTATAAAAAGAAGTCAGGAGAAAAAGGGTCCTTTTTAACAAATGTACTGATTTTTATCATTTTGTTTTAAATACGCCGCTTTGTCATTTTCTCCACCTTAGTTAAAAAGATTAAAGAAAGAAATCGACATCTGGACCGCAAAAGGGCTAATATCTTGTCAGCCCCATGCATTTGTTCACGTCAACCGTATATAGATGTTCCTGAGTAGATGGTAGTATTATTACGCAGTCCTTTTTGTAGGATATTCTTCTTGTTTTCAGTCGCTTTTCTTATGGTAAGTGCTGCTTCTCTTTGTCAAAGTAGTGTAGCATAGATATTACGGGTACCCTCAATATCCCAATCGTTGAATGTAATTGTATTAAATGTATTTTCTTCTGCAACAACAAAATAAAAAAACATTTCACGATAATATAACAACTTTTGTGAATGTGTACATTATATAATAATTATAATAAATGTTAGAATTAAAACAAATTGTAAGCTCTGTATAACTTTGACTTTCAAACACGACTGCTGACCTCTTTATTTCTTCCCCTAAACATCATTTTGGAGGTTATATGTCATTTCACCCCCCCCCCCCCCCCCCCTTCGGATACAACCGAAAGTATATTAGCTGGGCATGACTGAAATCTTCAGAAGGAGAAGGCATTTTAAGGGTAGTGGTAATAACAATTCGGAAGAAAAAAGAAGATTAATGCATGTAGAAAATGTATCTCATTTAATTATGACAAATTTCTTGCTCTTGGAAAGTTTGTTTCCGGACATCCCTCTTGACCCAATGGACAAGTTTGATTGATAAGTCTTTTACTTTCAGTTTTAATCGACAGGTCGTACTAGAGTTTGGGGGCTCGGGTCAGGTAATGGTAATTTCCCCGCTCAAGTAGATCCCCGCCCGTCTCTTCCGTCTCCTCTAGACCAGTGTTATATGGGCATGATGGGGAATTTCCCTTTAATCTGATTCCGATTTTGCAAATGGGAAACAAGTTCTTTTGAGAAGAAAATATTATCACTCTCCCTTCCTAGCACCGTAGACATTAACAAAATTAAATGGCATGAATGAAAAAAACAAGGGAATTTAAGTTAATCTATTTTCCATATCGTTTTTACAGTCTAAAACGATGTCAATTTTATTTGCCTACATCTGATGCATGCATCAAGGCAATATGCATCCAAATTTTAAAAATATTCAATCCACGATACATGATACAAAAATTATGAAAGGAGTTTTTTTTCAACAACAAAAATATTGCTCCGCATAATCCTCCCTTTTAAAGATAAAGACCAGTTATGATCATGCGATTGCATTGTAAAAGAAACGTTGTGGAATCGATCAGAAAAGGTTGATCATCTAGCATATAAGTATTGGTGTGTACTGAAAGGTTCTGGAATCATCAAAATGATCAGAAATTTGGCCCGTTCTTCGTAAAGTTACAAGCAATGTACACAGAAAGCATGGGACTACGCACACGTGCGCGACACGTGCATTTATCTCTCATATCCCAATAGATAAACTAATTTACCAAATATATCAATTAGTTGGCGATTTCCCGGCAAAATTGTTATCATCATGTATTAGTCAAAACATATTCTTTCACATGATTGGTAATAAGAGCTTCAATTTCATTTTTTGAAATTGGGGCGTTTCCAATACTGGTCTTTACCTTTAAGATCTGAAATACCAGTTTCGACACAAGATTCGAGTGGATTAACATTCTATAATCCCTGAACTGTAAATTGGATTAAAGCTTCACTGGGGATCAAGACAAAATGTTGAGTTCTTACCAGTTTTAAAAAAAAACCTACTAAAGTAGTTTATCAAATTTTGTTACACTTTCTTTGATATTTCAATTTATTTATTTTTATTTAGTCTATTTTTGATGTTCATTTTTGTTATCATTCGCCAACATCCATCGACGGAAAACCTGTGGAAAATCTATGTGTAGTATCGAGCATTATACAAACCTTTTATGTTAGTGTATTAATTCGGAAGAGTGCGCTCTTGCTAAAATATATCAGGAGAAAAGGGTTCTCTTTTATAGATAATTTCCTTCGTCTTATTTGTTTGTTTAATATGCCACTTTACCCTTTTGTACACTCTAGTTAAGAAAAAGAAAGAAAGGACTAGACAGCTGAATCGTAAACAATCCTGAGTAGATAGTAGTGTTATTTTTAATGAGTTTTAGGCAAATTGAAGATGCCAGCTTGCTGTTTCTTATATTATCAAAGTAGTGCAGCACAGATATGACGGGTGCATTCGATGTCATCATCGTTGAATTGATTTGAATCAAAATGATTTTTTATTTTTCTTTTGCAACATACAAATCAAATTACATATCAGCGATATATCATATATAAATATAACAATTGTTTTGAACGTGTACACAATATAATAATTATAATTAATCCCTAAAATGACATTAACATAAATTGTAATCTCTGTACAATTTTATATTTGAAACACAACTGCTGGCCTGTTTTTCCCCCATAAACCAACTGTTGTAGGATCTTGTTAATCGATATTATGTCGCTCCCCCCCCCCCCCCACACAATACTGCAAATACGCCCCCCAACTGAAACATTCAGAGAGGGGATAGCATTTTAATGATGCTGGGGATAACAAAAAAGTCGAAAGAAAAAAGAAGATTAATGCATGTAGAAACATTATCTCATTAAATCATGGCAAATGTATTGCTCTTGGAAAGCTTGTTTTCGGACATCCATCTTGGTCAAAAAGACAAGTTTGATTGATAGGCCTTTTACTTTCAGTTTTGATCGACACGCCGTTCTAGAGTTTGGGGCTCGGGTCGGGTAATGGCAATTACCCCATCTTTGTAGATCCCCACCCCTCGTCTCTCTCTGATGTAATTTTTCAATAAGCCCAATTTTCTGTCAGAACTGTGTTCTATGAGCACGACGGGCCTTTCCCTTGTATCTGATACCAATCTGGTAAGTGTGAAAAAAAGATTATCACTCTCCTTCCAGCACTGTATAGACACTAAGAGACATGAATGTAAAAATCAAGGGAATGTTAAAGCTACTTTTATCATCGTTTTAACATACTAAAGCAAAGGTACGTTATTTCTAGCCTTGGATATTCCATGCATCTGGTAAGATGCATGCTCCTAGATTATATACCAATCATGGGAGTTAATTACACAATTAAAGCCAAAGTTATACATTTTCGGTATACCTAGGTAGGTTGATAGTAAATGAGAGAGGAAGAGAGAGAGAGAGAGAGAGAGAGAGAGAGGGATAGAGAGAGAGAATCGTAGAATAAGGGCAGGGCAAAAAGACACAGCAAAGTTAAGTCAAGGTAGCTTCACGCTGCATTAGATTAAGACGATTATTTAAATGTCATTTGAGCTGTTCCTTTCTTTTGTGAAACTTCAATTATGAGAGGTTGTGGCCCAGCAGGTGTTCGGTTCAATATTGTCGTTGTTGCCATCTTCTTACCCTTGTACACGATACTTGAAAACTAGAAACCAGGTGATCAATCTATTTTGGGATTATATTTGTTAGAGCAACAGCTTGAATAAATCCGGTAATTTATTATCAGTTGACAGCACACCCAACTTTCGATGAGGAAACAACAATTTCATAAGACTCAAAGATATTGCAAACTATCGTCGAAACAACAATTTCATAAGCTCAGAGATATTGCAAACTGTCGTTGAAACTTCCTCAAGGTTATTTTGTCTTCCAAAGGTGGTGATTTAAAGGACATCAGATGCTTCACCAAGAGTGCAAAAACATTCATGGATTTCAGCATAATTATGATCGTCACCGTTCTTCTCAGAAGCCCTATCTGAGATGAGTCACGTTTGCGTTTAAACTGTATCCATCTTATCCTATGCTTGTCGAGCAACACTACAAAATGGCGTCATTTCTCAAAAGAGCTCTGCCATTGTACATGCTATCTATGACGGTGCTTTTCGTCAGTTGCTATGGACAAAAATTTACATGTAAAAACAGCACCCTGAAAGGTGCCATTCTTCAGAAAGTCACTGTAAAGTGCGTGTTGAATTCCAGCAAACTCCTTGAACATGAAACTGCTGTGTGGTCATATCCAAATGGTACAGAAATTGGGAGATGCAGCCTTCAAACGGCTTGTGTGCTCAGGAACAACGAATCTGACATGTATAAACTAAGTCATAATAATCGTACGTTCATGTTGTTCATCGATGGTGAAGCAGATCCAGAATTTTTCAAATTTTCAATTAAAGGTTTGGCTCACACAAGCATTCAGACAGATGAAGAAAGACAAACAACGTACACTGTTGCCATTCAAACTAGCTCTTTTATCAATAACCCAGCACCAACAGATGCAGCAGGGAAAAACACAAACGTCACTACGAGTCCTCTACTCAATATCCAACAGCAAACATATACCTACCTCAAATACTGTATGCTTGTATTTGTTATTGCTCTTTCGCCCTATTTTGTTGTCTTCCTGTTACGGACTGGACGTTCATTTTACAAGTTCACCTTTCGTCATCGGAGAGCATCCTGGAGTGTTCAGTGGCACAACCAGGCCTTACGAAACGGCGAAGATGGGCCAACGATCGAAGTAGCAGCATCTACATTAACACAGTCGAATCGAGATCTCAACATTGACATGCTAGGTAGAAATCCTCTGTACAGTCGCAGGTCTTCGGCAACTGGGGTGGATTCATCAGATGAAAAGCCACCTCTGCCACCAAGGGACTCTATTGGGTTACCACCACCTGGGCGCACCGATGCGAACGGAGATTGCTATAGGGGTGCTACGGAAGACACGGTTGTGAGAATTCCAGAAGCAAGGGTTGATTCCATGAGGTCACGTGCAAATTGTGATCCTGATGGCAAAGGTGGTCCTGATGTGGAGTCGACATCCAATCCCTTGCCTTCTGGTGGACCAGAGCATCACAGACGCTGTGTTTCTGAGCTCTTGTACTGCTCGGTGAACGATCTTAATGAGAAAGATAGGAAGAAAGATCCTCGAGATGAGTTGTTTGAGTCCGATGAGTATCAGGTGCTTAATGCAAAGGATGTGAAAAAAAGATGACTGATTCCTTAAACGAACGAAAACAACCCGAATGTGGAACAAAGAAAGTATTATTTGTTTTGGTTAAGGTCTTCCTCTTCTAGAGAGGTCTTGTAGATTTCCCCCGTGGTACAGTACACTTAGTGTTTAAAGAACGACACAGTAGCTGAAAACTCAGCAATGTTGTCTGAATACCAGAATAGATTAGAGAAAATGTATATGGTCCAAACGCGTATACCATCCTTCCCCTGGAATTGTGTATAATATTGTAAAATATTACCGTCATATAGTGTGTGAGAGAATGAGGTTTTTTCTTTCTCGTTAAAGTTAAAGCTGTAATATTTGTAATGAAATAGTTATTATCTCAACGAACTGTTACATTTTAACGATTGCACATTTGTCTATCTTTTGACTTCTTATGTATTACTATGATTAGAATAGAAGAACAAACACCTGATTATTAATATACATATCCAAATATTTATGCTTATGATATGAATATGTGTATGTGTATGGCAAACTGTATACTATTATTCGATCGATAACGTCGTGAAATAATAGTACACACTGTATAGTCATTTACAAAGACGTCAACTTTAGAAGACATATGCGAAGAAGTTTTACATTGCACTGGAAACAATACTTTTAGTGTTGAGAGCATTATGTTGCAAACACTAAAGAGCGACGTCTACTCAACTCCTAAATTTTAATGTCACTTCATTGGATGTGATTGTAATTGCAAACTGTACATATGTCCGTGGACTGGACTTTGGTTATAATAGAACAAGAACAAACTATATATATTTACGACGAAATTTTCAACGTATAAAGTGCAAATACGATATATTTACAGCATTTGTATAGGAATGTTACTTCTTCTTTAAATCCGAAAAATGGACCTGTTTCATTTTCATGAAACATTTACACATGTCTATATGAAAATATATTTTACTACTGGTATCAACTGAACCAATCATTTTGGAAGAGTCTAACAAAATTAATTAAATTCAATGCAATAATAGTTCTTTGACATTATCTTTGTAATGCATGTATAGTCTCGTTCTCGGTTTTAATATCCATAAAAATATGTTTATATCAATTTACATTGTACTAAATTATTTCATGTTTTCTCATGTTTAACTGTAAATAATTATGACAATATCGATTTCCAGAGTTTTACCCCGGGGTTTTACCATGATCGTTTTTTTTAAATAATGATAACATCGCAATTGAATGAAAACTTATCGAAAGTGAGAATGGAAGGAAGGGAGGCGTGATTCAACATACATTGTAGACCTATTCATCTAACCTTATCGTATCAGTTTATCATAGATAAAACGTCTGATGAAACTGATTTAGATATCGTGGTTCAGATAAACATATTCATAATCACCGCAGTAGTTTTAATTCCTTTTGGAAATGAACCAGTTTGGATTGTAATCCTTTTGGAATGAACCGATTAGAGATTTTTACTCCTTTTGGAGTTAATGTTGTCTACCTTTTGAGAATTTAAACCCCCCAAAAGCAATGTAGTCCATTTCATTCTCGTGTGTCAGCTATTCCTAGTTATCTGAAGAAAAATAAATGATTTCGGTCAAATATGGATTTAGCCCCTTTTGAATTTAAGCTCTCCTATAGTAACAGATCTATGATCAATAGCAAGCACTTATACCAGTTGTTATGTCCGTAGCTACATATGTAACAATTTACATCTAAGTGCTGAATGATGATGACAATCATAACTTTTTTAATTGATCTTGAGTAGTTCAAGGGGTATCTTGTTTTGATACAATTAAGATGGCTGTAAGAGGAATCACGAGTGCTAGGAAAGGATACTATGATAAACTCTCTCTGTAACACTGTGTATCAAGCGTGCGTTTATAAAGAAACCGTTGTCACTTTGACTTCTGAATGAACAGAACGTTCGACAAAATTTGTTCATTGCTAATCAGAACAGTCATTTTATCTGACAGGTTTGTTGACGCTATCCCAATGGATTACGCAACTACAGAGACGAACGACACGACTGATGCTGCTGTTGCGATCTCTGTTTTGGCTCTTTTCCTCACACTGGTTCTCGTCGGACTATGTATTCGCGGTGGAAGCAATCCTGGGACTAGCTCGTCATTGTCAGCTACAGCGTTAGAAACACCCATGACGCGTACCCTAGGTGACTCAACAAGTGTTCGCCAAACTGGCAAACTTGCCAACGTTGAGTATGCCAATGGAACTGGGTGTAGCTTACAAGTTCTTCCAAAGGCTCATCCGACAAAAGCTAAGAAGATCATTCAGAGCGACACAAATACCAGAGATAAGATGTTCCCATTAGATCTATGGTCACGCACAAAGGCAAAAATCCATCAAGCAAATGTCAATCGGCTACAGGACGGAGGTCATCAGAGTGATCGGATCTTGTCTGTGGAAGATGGTGTCTATAGTTCCACCAATGACAAGAATGGTGATCGTCAAACGTCCAAGGTACGGGGTACTGCTGTAGCCATAAACAATCCCAACAGCAAGGTACCAAACAGTCTCATTGTGAAGGAAGATCAGGTTCATGTAGGGGGAGATCATTCCATGAACCAAGAACTGGGATCTCAGGACAAAGGCTCCAAGAACACTTCTCCATACGCGTACAACAAACTAAAAAGACCCGAATATGAATCACACATCAAGGATATCACAGCTGTTAGAGTAGAAAGTCAGTATGAATGCTGCGTAATAAAACCTTAATTAGATATAGATTCATAATTGTTAAAAGTAGAGCTGGCATAGGCTGCTCACACAGTTGGGTCATTCTGGACAAAGGAGGGGATGGGGGAGGTTGTTAGACTATTGACGTTTGACTGGACACTACGCAGAAGCGGGAGGGCATGTAGTAAGAGATTTAATGCTGAGGTTTGAACAATGATTTGGAGAGTGCAGAATTGCCTTATGTGTGAATAGGGGTTTCGTTATATTCAGTTTTCTGGGTCCACTTAGATGTGTGCTCATGAGGAAAATGGAATAAATTGTAATCGATTGCTGTATACTCAGAGTTATTTAGTTGTATGTTGCATGAAAATATGATGAATCGTCATGTAATAATTGTCAAGAATGATTTGATATTGTTTGAATTATAGTGTCTTGGCAATGACAATTCGATGGACCATCATTTCATATTTATACCTCTTCCTCGATTATTATCAATGTCTCTGTCAAAGCGGTACACATATTCGTTAGTTGTCAAAGGTTGAACCTTGATATACAGTATGAATTACAAAGTAAAAATATTTTCTTTACAGTATTAGATCTAGATATTCATGACATGGAAGCGTAGTAGTTTATTTCCTGCGTACAGTTTAGTGTTATTTAAATCATTCAGACCAACAAACACCATACCAGTGAGTTATGTACACAAAACATGTAGACTATCGATGTTAATGTTTATTGTATAGACATAACAAGATAATTGCATAAGAACAAATTAGCATGAAACCCGATTTCTTGTCACTGCAGTAGTAGGCAGACCCGTATCCCGTTTTGTATGTGTACATAACAGTCACTGAGATAGCATATAATAGCTGACACACTTAAAGTTAAACTCCAGTTCTGGTAATGCGATTGCATTGTGAAAGAAAAGGTGTGGAATGGATCAGAAACAGTTGATCATGTAGCATGTAAGTATTGGTGTGCACTGCAAGGTTCTGGAGTGATCAAAATCATAATAAATGTGGCCAAGTCTTGGTAAAGTAACAAGCACTGTACACAGAAAGCTATATATGGGACAACACACATGGTGTCGGGGCCAGTACTACCTTGATGTCCTTGTCTTTCTATGCTCATTACTCAGCCAGTATACATTTTCTTCCAAAATTGTTTGGCACATGTCATTTATTTGTAATCTTGAACATTCAGTGTAAGTTTCGTTTGATTCTGTGAGAATTCATTTTAATTTTTTTACCAGAACTCAAGTTTATCTTTAACACTGTTAAATGGATTTTAGTAGTGTATGTAAAGAAAGTTTAGAAATGAAAAAAAAAATTGAATATTTTCTTTAGACCTCTACAATATGCTCAAAAGAATAACACAAGAGTGAGGTGAGAATGTGTGTCTTGTGCCCTTCCACTCCTCCAAATCCACCCACCGGGGCTTAGGTTGAGGGGAGGCGGATGGGTAAAGGTGTGCGGCCCCTGACATCAAAGTACTTGATTATATCAAAGAATTATATTTCTAATGTTAGCACTTTATACTACTTAGGTATGATTATATTGTTGTTGTTTTACTATCATTGTTATCAATATTTTGAGTATAAATAATAGTCTGACCACAAAGTGTGGTGTAAGGTAACTGGTAATTAATGTGTTGAATAAAGACGGAGTTACATAGAACCCAAATTCGTATTCATCTGGTCTTCAATTGACAATGGTCTTGGGATACCATGCAGATAAAATAATGTCATCATGCAGGTACTATTGTGAACAGCTAGAGCCACTAAACAGACTGTCAAGAGACCGTCAGACCTCGAGCTCGGGAATGGTTCTCCTGGGTACTCGAGAAGTGTCTACTTTTCAAAAGTTTCAAGAAAATAGCCTTTTCTGTTCACCTCATTAATTCTTTATTTTTTAAGGATACCATATTTTTGATGTAGTATTACACTTGAAATAAGTGAAAGTGAAAGATATATTTTCGTTGACATTTTTTAAAGAGCGAATGAGAATGAGTTCCTATCAAAGAGACAGCTGGATAGTGAGAAAGCGATAGGGGTGGGTGGAGAGAGGAGAGAGGGAATGATAGGCGGAGAGGGGAGAGAAAGAGATAGACAAGGGGTGATTTTGAGTGACATGGAAAGTATGACTAAAGAAAGAGAACGGGAAATACAAAGAGCGAACATGAAAAATATGATGAGAAAGAGAAAGTCTAGAATGTTGATTTGCTGCACTCCAAACAGTGCTGTTGCCAGCTATGTAGTGTGGATGAAAGAGAATAGAGAGACTTAAACAGAAAGAGAAAGGGGGAATTGTTATTAACGATGCCATAACAATAAAAAGGCATTGATGTCATTATTTCACTTTCGAGTTGTTGGGAAATAAGTCCTTTTTTTACTTTCATTATTCTAGCCACGAAGTAAACGTTAAAATATCAAATTCCATCATATAGTGGCAATATACTTAAAAAACAGCCATTCTGTGAAGCATATCTGGAGCTACGTCCACAATAAAGAACGAAAATGCATCCCACAGGCAATACAGCAGACATACTTTCTCTAATATTTATATCTGCTGTCCTAATTTCTACCAAGGCAAAAAGCGGCAATTCATGGCGTCTCAAAGACCAGGAAATAGAAAATGGACAGTTGGTAACCGATGATGCCCAAGGCGACTATCCAGTGGAACAGAAAGGACAACAACAAGGACGAGTTGAAGGAAAAGGATTCCCAAACAATGAGAGTCTTGCTAACCCTAGGTGTGAAATTATACTCCCAGACAACGGCAATAAAATAGATGAATATATAGCGCTTCAGTTTGAGTGTTCTTTGTCTGGAGACTATAGCGTGATGCAGACAAAGCTTACCATACACGGTTTCAAGATGACAAGCAAGAAAATATGTTCTCCCAAAGTTGATCATGGTGATAATTCAAAATGTTTGAAATTCAACGTTTTTCCAAAGCAACTTTTCAGTAAGAAAGCAACAGGAGAGGCATGTTGCACAATGACTGTGTTAAATTTTGAGCAGCAAATCTCATGCAATTTTTCGATTTATCTAAATCCCCGCGTGCACGAAGTAAATCATGGAGGAAAGGTTAACATAACTTGCAATAATAACGATCAAGTGATAATGTGGGTTGGTCTCAGCACCAGTGGGGAGATAATACACACGCTTCGTAACATTGAAAATGGTATTGTCGAGTATAAACCGAATTCGAAGACGACGGATGACATTATCATTATGTGTTATTATGTACAAAACGACCAGAGGATACTCCTCGGACTAGGAGAAGTTCAGCATATAAACCATGGACTGGATAGAACATCAGAGCGTCCATCTGGTGCTAGTACCGGCACTATAAAGGAATCTCCCGATAAACGTATTTTGACCACCTCATCACCAGTTAAACCCATGTATACATTTTTGGGTAAAACATCTTCCGGAACGACACCTGCAAGTGAACTTGATAGGTCCTCACCATATACATATCATAGGGAATCGACCTCTATAACTGACGTGTCAAGTCTTGACGGTTTCCCCACGGTCTCTGAGGACGCACTTAGAATTACTGAAAGTTCACACGTATCATCAAAAACAATATCTACTAGAGTCCCTGCAGAAACTACACGAAACTCGTTGGGGAGCCTGTCTACAGCTGTGCCACCTGGAGGGAAGGGTAGTCCTGATAGCCATCAGGTCATCATCATCATATCAGTGATTGCCCTTGCCTTCAGCATATTGACCTGCCTTATTGCAGCACTAAAACTGCACGTTAAAGGATCATATCAAGTAACTGGAAATAGATCATGTCAGGAAGATATTCCTATTGCTGACAGAAGATTGGAACTAGAAATGAGGTCATTGTCCACACCAATGCCACAAATAGCACATACGGTTCAGACTCAATCCTTGGTAAATAACTGCTTTGTGGAACGTGCACGTAGGGAATCTCGCTTGTCTGAGCCTCTGCCACCATGCCCTACTTTTGATAAATCGCGAGGTAGTTTGAAGGGTAACATAAGTGTGAGTGTTGGATTGCAAGCAGAAGCAGAGTCTCGCTACGTGGATTGTGATGATGAAAATCAATTTTTAAAATTGCACCATCCACAACATAACTTTTTCATCACATCAGACGTTTATTGCACTATAGATGATCTTGAAGATACGTGTAACCAAATTGATGACAGACCAATCACCGACGAATTACATTCCCGCCTGGCGAAAGACGAATGTGAGCCTCCGATAGATGCACCCATAGCCAACAGATTATACTCAGACGCGCATTATTCCGCAGAGCTTAAATGCAAATTTGGTCCGGCTGAATATGAACCTGGTCATGTGGTCGACGAAGAAACAGATAATTGTGATATATCCGTTTCATCTGGCGACCTTTATTACACATTGGAAAATAGTAACGGGGACTACCAACAATATGATCAGAGATCCACTCCTGAACTGCCTTCTCACTTAGCGTCCCCTACTCCAAATACAGGGAACGAAAGCCAAATTACCACGACAGTTACTACATGTGGTCTTTCGCAGAATGAGTACATGGCCATTAAACCAGATGCATGTCCGGAAGTTCGTCAAACAACGCCAATGACATTTCCAGAGTCTACTGCAACAGGGTTTACCAATGACGTGACCGACTCTATCTACAACAAGCTAAAGCGTCCACCGTTTGAGGACCGCAAACTGTGTGACAAACTAGAAGGGTAGTCCGAACTGGTACTGACGTGACGGATGTATTTCGTCATTTTGGACTAGTAGAGAGATATTTCATGAGTCCAGATCGGCAGTGAATTTTTATTCAGTACAGAGATGCTCTAGTAAATATTTGATGAACTCACTGGATTCAAAGATCATCGCCCTATACAAACTTCGATTTATAAAGAAAAACACAATATAAAATATATCTACAGTAGATCATCCACGGACTTGCATAACCACGCCCCTGTTAATATCTATTCTATTTCGATTGTGTATTGTTTTTCTTAAGTCTTTGGTTGTATAAAAGTATATGTTGAATATCTTAACCAAGTTTATATCAAGATGCTTTTTTTATGTACCAAAATGAAATGGGCATCATTTAACTCTAAAGTATCAGATACTACACATTACATTTGTTTAAGGGGACAAATAAGTTGCACTGCGCAATAGGGAAATATACGAAGAGGTGAAATCCACGCGAATCAATTATTGTAACAAGACACTCCTCTCCTCTCACTTCAATCAGAATTTTAGTGACGTCATTGATTTTGTTTTCTTCTTAATTCTGACTACACTTTTATATGTTACAACTTATCTTGTCATATGGTTTTGTCTGGGGAAAAAAAATCCCATTCTCTCTTAGAAACAGAAAGTTTTGAAAACAGAGTTAGTGCTTCCTAAATTAGTTATCCAGCTTTTGCGTGCTATAATTAATGTACATCTGTTTATTGGCCAATGCATCAAGGTCTACCCTATGGTACTCGAAACAAAATCAGGAAACGACAGGCAATCTATCGCTCAGAAGAGTGATTGAACTCAATTAAGATAAAATCAAGGGTCCACTTCAAAATTATGTTGCTTCTTTATCGGGCTGTACATGGAATTTCACCACAACATATTAAAGACACACTACACCCCTACAATTCAACTCGTACCTTAAGACCCGGAAGTGTTAATTTGCTGCAAATTCCCCTGTTGGCCTCAGATGCAAGAGCTCCTGTGAATAATGTGCTGACTGCGCTAGTCCCTTGAATTGTCAGCAAACCGAGCAGCTGGAGGGCACCGGGTCCCACCGGGCAGAACTCGGGATTGAAATGGGTGTTATAAATACTGTAAAATTGTTTACGTTACTTGTATTAAAAAAGAACATGAGCGTCCCTGTACGGTGTGTGCGCTCCATAAGTTTACACTATTATTATTATTATTACTATTATACTACAAAAATGAAATCAAGAGATCTTTGCATTGCTGTTATTTGTTTACGTTTACAATATATTTGCTTAATTGCATGTCTGGACTGTTCCCATTGCGGAACAAAATATGATAAATGTACAATAACACTGCAATTTCAAGTTTTTATATTAAAAAGTACAATATTGTGTATGATTCCATACAAATAAAAGAGATGAAAAGGGAAAGCTGTCTATCCCCAATCCCCATCCCCTTTAAAGAAAATAGAAACCTGGATTCCAATAAGGATCGTCGCAATTAGCAGGTTATTGCACAAGAGACGAAATAAATGGGAGATACTTAAGCATGACAAAGCGAAGGTAATTGTTTAAGTTTCGTTCTCGTGCAATTTTGACACGATTTCCACTTGAGGTCTATAAACACAACAACCTACATATAGGCCCAAATTCAGTTTCAATTTAATTTCAGACACTGATAATGTTTGATCACAGTACCAGTTGAATATTTTCTTCGTATTTCGGAATTATTCTCCCACTTGTATTTGGAAATCAAAATGCATCGTCTTAACAGAACAACATGTTTACTCCTTATCTTCTTTATGGTCTTTTGCCTCATTTGCGGCAATAATAACACGCCGCTGTGCTTACATTGCCGGAATCGTTCATTGGAAACTGTATTGAACATTAGTGTTATAGAAAACAGGGACCAAAAGTGCAGCCTCAACGACGACGATGACGCCATCAAGTCGTGTTTACAGGAAGGCAAATGCCCCGAGTACACTCAACTTACAAAGTACACCGAAGAAAAACAAGTGGACAGCACGAACTATTCACTACCCGATGGCAGTGCCAAGTATCTCAATGCTACATGTTCATTGCTATTGTCTGCTAATGAAAACAAAGATATACAAGTTCAGTTTCAGTGCACTTGGTCCAAAGAGTACCTTGGGGACGAAGACGGCCTCACAATCGATGGTATCAAAGTGAGAAGAAAAAGAACATGTATGAAGGAAGCTGATGGGTATTCAAGTGGGTTAAAATTTGAAGTTTTTCCAGACGAACTCATCAAGAAAAGCTTCATAGGACATCGACACTGCAATCTGATTTCACAAAAATCAGAAAATAGGTCTTGTAGTTTCTCGATCTATTTAAATCCACTTGTATTTGTAGTACAAGGCGGAGAATATGTTACTATGTATTGTCATCACAATAACGTTTCAGTCCGATGGGTAGCTGTAGGAAGCAACAGGAAAAAGATAAGTGAGACGGGTCTTATTGAAACTACTAATCATACTAATCATGTAAATGGCTTCTTTAAATACTTCCCAAATACAAAATCGGAAATTGGAGACTTCATTGTCATGTGCTTTTATGAACAGGATGAGAAGCAGTTTGTCATTGGAATTGGAGTGATTACGCATCAACATGCTGCACTGAAGACGACACCAACCTCTCAATCGAGTAGGATTCTTAAGACAAACAGAAACATGAACACGAACACTCTAGACGGAGTTACAAATACCTCGATCATCTCGACAGTAACATCACCAACGGATAACCCTGTTGAAGGAAGCTCTACTGGAAAACATCCCGGCCATAGTCATAAGGAAACCCATTCTACAAGCAAGACAATATTAGACCCAACCCCTAGACCCATCAATACAGTGAGCTCACTCGTCATTATATTATCAGTGCTGGCTCTGACTTTTAGTATAAGCACATGCGTGGTTGGCCTTGCATTTATATTTTATGGCAAGAATATATCCCCTGAACGAAGTCAAAACGGGCACACAAACGGCGATATAGCTCTTTCTGAAGAGGGGGAAGAAATACAGATGAAAGATTTATCATCTCGATCATTGCCCGTCATTCCATCGGATCTGTCAGCTCTATTAGTGGAGGAAGGGGTACCGGAAGAAATAAACTCTTGCGGTGTTCCTAGATCTCAAAATGCGTTCTTAGATTCTGCAAAGGGAAGGTGTAAATCGGACCTGGCAGCCAATGAGCCCGGACAGGAGTTAGAGGAACACACAGGGAGTCGTGAAAATAGTGTTGGGAACGAAGGTCAATCTATACAATGTCATCAGGCAGATTGTAGAGTGTCCGTCTCTTCTGACATTTATTACGCATTGGATGATATTGGCGATGGGTATGAAGAATATCATGAACATGATGACCGTGAAGGACCTACCAAAGAACTGCATAATCAGTCATCATTATCGATTGTGGCTCCCGGTAACGAAAGACCAAATGGTACAACGGCGATGACGACCCACGCTTGTTGTTCTTCGCAGAATGGGTACGAGGTGCCTGAGCCAAAACGATGCCTTGACGATCTCTATGCAAAGCCGATGAAATCCAAAAAGTCCGAAGTCATCAAGGACATCACCGATTCTACCTACAGCAAGCTCAATCGTCCGGCCGTAGAGTCCTGTCGGATGGATGAAGCCTCGGAGCCGCTGGGTCAACAGAACACAGCGCAGACACACTTGTACATGACAGGAGAAGATACGATAGGTGTGTCCAAACCCGTCCCTGACACATCTGACGTATCGCTAGCTGAACTCTTTGAATCACAAGATTATCAACTCCTCGAACCTAACTGCACACAAATCGGTGTCGACAATTAACTCTTTGTTTGCTTTGTTCGCCGATTTGCACGGACGTAGGCGTGCCAACTTCGCATTTTTGCACAGATGTATACGAGTCAATTAGACATTCATAATACCGCTCGCAGTGTGTAGCCACGCGTTGCGTTTACTATTGTTTACATTGTATACATCGCACACTTTCCGGTAAACTGTTTTTCTTCATAGTGTTACATTCGAAATTACCGTGTATTTAGCGGTTTTCTTTGGATTTTTTTTACTGATGTTACGATGGCACCTGCTGGAAAACGTCAACGTGTGTTTAGTGTAGAGGAGGCTCGAGATCTTGTTACTATGGAAGCATGGAGCATGGACTCTGATTCCGACGAATCGAGCAGTGACGAAGACTCTAGTGATAAAAGTGTTCCCTGAGAGTAGACTGATAGAATAAGAATGAATAAAAATTAATGAAAGAGCTAGAGATGACAGCAAGAAAGAGAGTAGACTGATAGAATAAGAATGAATAAAAAAAATGAAAGAAGGAGATAGAGATGACAGCAAGAAAGAGAGTAGACAGTGATAGAATAAGAATGAATAAAAATAATGAAAGAAAGAGATAGAGATGACAGCAAGAAAGAGAGTAGACTGATAGAATAAGAATGAATAAAAATTAATGAAAGAGCTAGAGATGACAGCAAGAAAGAGAGTAGACAGTGATAGAATAAGAATGAATAAAACTAATGAAAGAAAGATGTATCCTGTCTTGCCGTCATCTTTATATCTTTCTTTTATTATCTTTATTCATTCTTATGCTATCAGTGTTTACTCTCTTTCTTTCCGTCATCTCTATCTTATTATTATTATCATTTTCCTATCTATATGTACCCTATGTCTTGCCGTCATCTGTATATCTTTTTCTTATTATCTTTATTCATTATTATGCTATGAGTGTAATACTCTCTTTCTTGCCGTCATCTCTATCTCATTATTATTATCATTTTCCTATCTATATGTACCCTATGTCTTGCCGTCATCTCTATATCTTTCTCTTATTATCTTTATTCATTCTTATGCTATCAGTGTTTACTCTCTTTCTTTCCGTCATCTCTATCTTATTATTATTATCATTTTCCTATCTATAATTATGTACCCTATGTCTTGCCGTCATCTCTATATCTTTCTCTTATTATCTTTATTCATTCTTATGCTATCAGTGTTTACTCTCTTTCTTGCCGTCATCTCTATCTTATTATTATTATCATTTTCCTATCTATATGTACCCTATGTCTTGCCGTCATCTGTATATCTTTCTCTTATTATCTTTATTCATTCTTATGCTATCAGTGTTTACTCTCTTTCTTGCCGTCATCTCTATCTTATTATTATTATTATTTTCCTATCAATATGTATCCTATGTCTTGCCGTCATCTCTATATATTTCTCTTATTATCTTTATTCATTCTTGTGCTATCAGTGTTTACTCTCTTTCTTTCCGTCATCTCTATCTTTTTATTATTATCATTTTCCTATCTATATGTACCCTATGTCTTGCCGTCATCTCTATATCTTTCTCTTATTATCTTTATTCATTCTTATGCTATCAGTGTTTACTCTCTTTCTTTCCGTCATCTCTATCTTATTATTATTATCATTTTCCTATCTATATGTACCCTATGTCTTGCCGTCATCTCTATATCTTTCTCTTATTATCTTTATTCATTCTTATGCTATCAGTGTTTACTCTCTTTCTTTCCGTCATCTCTATCACATTATTATTGTTATTTTCGTATCAATATGTATCCTGTCTTGCCGTCATCTTTATCTCTTTCTCTTATAATCTTTATTCACAGTAAAGTCCTTTCATTTCATATCACTATTTCTCTCTCATAATGTCTCTCACGTCCGTTCTCCATATTTTATTCATTGCATACTCCACTCGTCAATCATTTCTGATAATAAGCTCTCTCACAATAAAGTAAATGGAAAACAATGCAATATAGTTTATATTTTAAGATTGATTCATTCTTTCTTTGTATATCTATGGCTGTGATAAATGTACTTGAAATCAATTTTATTGAGGGGTAAAGAAGGTGAGAGAACAGATGCGGTGAACATTCATAATGAGACATTTCAATAAGATGCTGATTATGTCATGTATATCACATATAATATATTATGCCTATACCATTTTTACATGCTCATACCAGTGGGCAAAATCAATAACATTCTCTTATTTCTTATTGACTTATCATGGCACAACAAAGAAAAACATCCCCACGACGTCCCTTTTCATGCCCCGCTAAACCGGACATTGACAATAACCTGGGGTAATAGGGATTTCAATGGGCAGATTAGCCCATTGTCAAGGGTGGCTGAGCGGGGTACTTTCAAGTCTCTCCCTATTGAACTTCTTTTCTTCAACAACCTAAATACTAACCTTCTGAATTGTTAGAATACTTGAGCAAGGTATGTAAAGAAAGGTAAGAAGTCCACCTTTCTAATAGATTCGATTTGAAGATGTCTTATCATTGCTAAATAAGAAATTCTAGAGGGATAAAAAACTGCCGTAAATAAGAAAAATTAAACATTATATAATTATGATTATTATAAAAATGATAATTCAAAATATAACAAATGACGGTTCATCGAAAAGCACGTTTTCCGGTCTACAACTTTGCTGCACAATATTTTTCATCATGATCATCCAGTGAAGAGTTATAGCCTCTTGATTCAGCAGAGTCAATAAAGATTCCCTCGAAATGTGTGACCCTAAAAGAATGTGGCACAGGGGGGTTTTTTAAGTGGCGCATAAAGAGTTAAAGGTACTATGTCCCATTTGCAGCCCCCAAAATGAGAAGGTTAAATTTCAACGGCATTCGAAAGATAATACTTATTCAGAACTTCCTTTGAACAAAAAGGCTTGAATATGTCTTCTTGTGGGAAAATAACGACCGTTTAATAGTTATCGAATCGAATTTAGCGGTCGCGGTCGTTTAATTAAATAATCTGATTTCTAGACCCTTGTACCGAAATGTCGAACGTTTTGTGCTGCGCAAAGATTCAATCAGTTCAATTTTGGCAAATACATCAAGTGGGTCATTGATGTAGACAAATGCTCATGTTTGCAGCTCTCAAGTTTGTTATTACCAAATAAAACAAGAAGTCAGTCAGTCACTCAATAGTGTCTGACAGTGAAGTCTACAAGGAAGTGAAGTCTAAACCTTTAATGCTTTAAAACTTTTTTTTAGGAATGGTTATTCGACATGTGATTTAGAACAAGAAATTGAATAGAGGTAAATGTTATTAAGTGCTAATGTAGTCATTTAGACGTAGCTTGATTAAATCCAATTTGGAATAATAAGTATAGCCATGATGCACTGAATAAACGGATCATTACTAGGTTACGTGAAATACTATAAATTGATGACATAAAATAACTAGCTAAAGCTTGAAGAAATTGTAGACATTGTACTTTAAAGTGAATACAAAAGGAGTCAGCCAATATAAACAAATCAGGAAAGCATGTTAAAATGAATAATACATGAATAGCACACACAGACAAAAAGGGATTTGTCCAGCAAGTTTACACCACCAAATGAAATCATTAACACATTATTTGTATTTACCAGAACAGGTCATCAATGATGCATAAATGAGAAATATCCATTTATATATGTATTTTCATGAATCGAATTTTATTTTCCCCCACATACTTCTGGTGGGTGTGTAACCATGCTCTTTCCTACCATGTTGTGATTTTGATATCTATAACTATATAACCCCTTTGCCCCCCCCCCCCTCCATTTCACGAGCTACGGACCATTGTTTTTTCTTTGTTGTTTTTTATTTACTATTTTGTAATGTAATAAGATTTGGTAAAATAAGCAGTAACAAATGTAAATGCATTTTTTCTTTCAGTTTTCTAGGATTCAATTCACATGCATAAAATTATACGTTATAATCTACTGTGGCTATTCAATTTTGCAAGGTGACTCTTTATTATACATTTATACATGTAATATATGCGTACGAGGATGGTTAAAGAAATGCGAAACTGAATAAATTGGTCATTAAACCGTCAATAAAATGAAATGCACCTCCAATCATTTAAATTTAATAATCGTTATTCGCCAGTATTGTGTATCAAGTTTACAGAAACATGTAACATATAGTATTTTATAGGAAGAGTTCGGTAGTCGGTAATGGTTCCTTTTGCCATGTGCCTTCGTGTCTTTAATGTTTCACCAAAATGTAAGACGAATACAACATACACTGATACGATGAGAGAGAGAGAGAGAGAGATATGCCGAGGAAAGATAGAGAGAGAGAGAGAGAGAGAGAGGGGTAAAAACAAAAAGGGAGAATGTCATAGAGAGAAAATGAACGAAGGACATTCAGGAAACAAAATAGACAGAGATAAAGAAAGAGAGAAAAAGAGTGATGGAGTGATTAAGAAGAATCAGGAGTAAAGGGAGATTCACAGGGAAAATAGAGGCGATATATATATATATATATATATAGAGAGAGAGAGAGAGAGAGAGAGAGGGGTAATTATTTTTGCGGGTGGCATTTTTATGTCAATGCGGTAAGATTACTAATCGAAATAAATAAATCCATCATATTTAATAGGACATTGCTTTTGTTTTGATGCCCTTAACGATGATAATAATTAATATGATAGAAACAGAAAGTAGCAGACCCCTCGAAATATAGTGTATGATTAGTAACCCTAAGTCATGCGGTCATGTGCCAGTGACAGATTTATAAATGTATTCGAAGCTGCGCATGCGTACCATAATCCTTCTGATTGGCTTGCATTGTCCTCTATTTATTTCTGACCAATGATAATGCGAAGCGTAAACAATGATGCAAGATTCTGAAGGACGTCTTACATATTGTCTTACATCTTTTTATTTCACACAATCCAAATTAGCCCATCCACTTTTCCAAATGATCACACGTTGATTCTTGAATAACGATTGGCAGTAAGACATTGTCACACAAGAGGTCAAAAATCGTAGTATATCGAGTCGTAAGGAAACTATTCGGCATATTTCATTGGCGTCTGTCATCGACTGTGAAAAAGCACGCTCTCAATTGTATATTTTTGAGCCCTACTGATTTTTTTATCCCTGGTTTGCTTGTATGTTTTCTATTTTTATTTCATGGTTTATGTAAAAAGGTGTATATTAAATATAATTCCCAGTTCTATTTTGCACTCGTTGTAAATAAGGGTTATAAGAGTGTGCACCTCTAAACAAAGAAATAATATCTTTTCTTTTTAAACCAAGACGAAAAGATTAAACAAAAAAAGGAAACTGATATCTATTTAAAATCACTGTAAAAAAAAAAGTTGGTCAATTCTACAGTTATTAATCAGTAACAAGGTTTCCAGTCATCGTAGGTTACCTGTAGATATACTCAGTGAAATGAATGACTTAGGATAGTTTGCCTCTTAACAACAACAAAAAAAGAAAAAGAGAGAAAGAAAATTGATGAAGTAAAGAGAAAAATTAAAACCACTTGAGAGAAATCCTTTGGTCAATGTTAATGTCATGGCACAATAATTTAGTTTGCCGCCATCATTCGTCACTTGTATGTATAGTGAACTTACAGTGAAATGGGCTGTGTCTTACTGAGATCTATATGAGATATATAGGAGATTCAACCTTTTGATTGGCTTAGCGAAACAGTTGCTATCTTGATCATGTTTACACGCACACAAATACACACACCCGCACACACACAAATACATACAACCACACACACACGCATCACACACACACAAAGTAAATTATCAGTTTCGAATGAGGCTAAATGTGAAAAAGTATAAACATTGAGAAGAAGTGACTGGTTCATAGTTAATCATAACATCGGAAAAGATAGAATATTCGAATGAATCATTTAAATAAATACAGACGTCTTTGAGGACTTTAACAAATTGTTCCATTGCAAGAGAACATGTTACTTGGTATTGAGTTCAAAGCTACATGTTGGGTAGTCCTGTCCAGAATCTGCCCGGTCCTTCATAATTCCCTACAAACTTGATTCAAGCCGTCGAAGATGGCGTTATCAACGAACTCATAATTATGCTCACCAGCCCAGCCTTGGCAACTGGGCGTCCTAATTGAATGATCACGCCATCATCGGCTGGTAGCAAGTAAGTAGGGGGAGGTAGTGTTTGTGTGGTGAGGATCAAAATTAAATAGGCTAGATCCTGGACTACATGTTGGAGTGAACTATTTACGTCATTTTCATTTATCTCTCGAACCCTCACCCCTTACTCCCCTCTCCGTCTCTCTCTGTCTCTCTCTCTCTCTCTCTCTCTTTCTATCTCGCTTTCTCTCTCGAGTCCGTATATCTCTAACTTGCTGTTTCTCTATCTGTCTGTCTCCCTTATTTATCTGTAGTTGGTAAACTCCCCCCCTCTCTCTCTCTCTCTCTCTTTATTTATCTCTATTTATATCTCATTCCACTCTCTTTCTCTCTTGTTCCCCCTCCCGTATATCCGTCTCTCTTTTTCTCTCTATATCTGCCTCTTTCTCGCTTAGTACGTATGAAGCGTTTTGAAGGAGTCATCTGTTTGCAGCAATTTCATTGTTGTACCTCGCTATCCCACTCCCCCTTTGTTCATCTTCTCCTCTAGCCATCTCACCCATTTCCCCCTATCCCACCTCTCCCCTCTTCCTACTTTCCCCTTTCTCATCCTTCCTCTTCAGATCTGTATCTTCGTCTGCGTGCCTCTGTTTTGATCTACATGCTGTCTGGCTCTCTGCATGTTGAAGAAGGTACCATACGACACCTTTGTAACTGGGCGTGATGTTACCCTAGGATCTTAGAACATTAAACATATGATGACTCACATTAAGAAAATCCGCTAACAAAACCTCTTTTGCAACTGTAGTCGTTCACTTGCTTGTTGTGTGGTTAAGAGTACCAGGGTGTGCTGGGAAAGTTATCTGCCTTGACGTATTTTACAGACTGAAAATGACATGATGAAACGAAAACATGGAATATACGTAAATGCTTGAAATGGCTGCTTTAATGAAGAATACATTCACACAAGTCATCAAAATTGGGACGAAATGCAACTGTATATTATCATTCTCCCTATAATGTAAACATTAATGTATATACTAAATTATTTTACGTCAGAAAAAATAGGCATAAATATAATGCCCTACATCATGGCAACGTATCTTCGGATTTATAATGTAGTTTGTTCTTGCACTTTAGTGTAATAGCGATAGCACAGCGCAGAGAAATCGGACTCGAAACCTCGTGAAAACATATGTGCAACATCACCACATTCTCAGGATCAGGCTCATTGCTAAATGGATGGGGTGTGAGTATGAAATCCTCATCCAAAACTAATTTTGAACTAAATTTCACCTCGTTCATAAAGTTGCCAAACTTAAAAATCTGACGGTGAACACTCTTTACCTTGCATATGCCTATACCCACCCTCCCTCACTTCCCCCGACGTTAGTTACTAGACCGGGGCACCCCTCCGTTTTGACAAGTTCCGGATAGACTCTGGAAAAGGGGAAACTATTCCCAATTGGGTCCTCAATCACATGAGCAGACAGTCGACACGTTTGTCCTGATCAGCCTTACAAACCGCAAGGAATTATGAGATGAAAAATGTAATTTTTAAGAACAGAGCGTCAATGATAATATCGACGCGTGGCTTTGAAATCGAGGTAAATGATCACCGTTCTCTAATATTTACTCCAACTAAATACATAACGAAAACACATCTAAAGTATTGGAACCTGCGTAGGAAATCGACATTAATAGATGTATAGGTGTCGTCGTAAAGAGGTTCATTCACTTGACTCTCAATCCAAGGATTGAGGGTCGAATTCCAACTCGTACTAACGTCTTTTAGCAAGGCATTAATCTATTTGTAAATGGGTATCTGGAAATCAATGGGGGAATATTAATTGTAGGACTCTCATGATAAACAGCATTCATTTTGGCGCTGATGAGGTGGTGCTGATGAGGCATGCCGGGTAAACAATATTATCATTACTGTTATCATTATTATTATTAATATTATTTATATTTATTATTGTTATTTGTATATTATTATTAGCATTAGCATTAGCATTAGCATTATTATTATCATTATTATTATTTTTGTATTATTATTATTAGTATTATTATTATTATTATTATTATTATTATTATTATTTTTAGTTGTATTATTATCATTATTGTTATTATTATTACTAGAATTATAATCAGTAATATTATTGTTATCATTATTATTACCACCATATCAACATTGATAACGAAATAGTCTTGTTTATCAATTAGATATATGGTAAAAGAAAAAGTGTGGAATGGATCAGAAAAAACTTGATCATGTAGTATGTAGGAATTGGTGTGTACTGCCAGGTTCTGGAGTCATCAAAATCATAATAAATTTGGCCCAGTCTTGGTAAAGTAACAAGCACTGTACACAGAAAAATGTATACGGGACAACACACATGGTGTCGGGGATGGTACTACCTTGGTTTCCTTGTCTTTCTATGCTCATTACTCAGCCATTATACATTTTCTACCAAAATTGTTTGGAAAATGACATTTATATATTTGTTATCTTGATTCTGTGAGAATTTATTTTCTTTTTTTACAAGAACTCAAGTTTATCTTTAAGGGCTCTAGACGGCTGACGATATAGTAGGGATGGGTGATGCGCACCGGTTTTTAGAGAATGGATGAAGATAGAATAGACGGTGCTGCCGATTAGGGGGGGGGGGGCTTTGAGGAAGTGTATCATCTCATTTTTTAAAGACCTGATCCTATTCCCCTCCCTAATTAATTTGTGTTAAGAATTATAATAAATATATGTATATATATCAGGCGCTATAGCTCCATCCCCGATTCATTTTTTTGTGTAATACAACTCCACTGTCGTCAATTAATCTCGGGGTCCTAGCAGAATAGTAATTACGGAACTTTATAAACAAAGTAGGACAACGATAACACATGAAACTGTGTTAATGGGTCTTTATTCGACCAAGGTACCTGGACGATTTAGGTTTCAGCGCCATACTTTTTCCCACAGTGATTCATCTTAACCTACAACAAACAGCTGACGTCACAGATATCACTTGGTGGGGCAGTGTAGGGAACCAATCCCTACCCCCCCCCCCATTCGAATGATACAAGAAAGAGAGAGAGAGAGGTAGAGGGATAGAGAAGGGGTGGAGAGTAGTTGAAACAGCTTTCTCACTTCTTATTTACATAATACGGCAAATTAGCCTACCCCACACTTCCCAATCACAAAGAGTTTACCCTTGCTACCCTTCGTCGGGACATCGATTGTGAGATCCCTAAATCTTTCTTTGATGATTTTAATTTAAATTTTTACAAAAAAAAGCGACATTTTTTTTTTTGGATTATGTATATTGTCAACATTTAACATTGTAAAATAATAAAAGACAGAAGAGAGAATTAGAGAGAACGAAAGGAGGAGCAAGAAGAATATACATTTTAGACATTTTAAAATCCTAAATGCAATGTAACGACACTTTTCCTGATATTCCTGATCAATACTTCACATTCCAACCACAGGAACAAGGAGCGAAGACATACAGAATAATGGCAATCACATTTAATCCAGATTTTCCACCTCGCACTGGCATTCATGTAAACGCAGGTGTGAAATGATGAGTTGTTCCTGTTTGTCAAAACAAGGTTCCAATACCCTTCGCCTCACGGTAATTGAGAATATTGCCCTCCCCCCTTCTTCATCTGACTTCGAACGAAAGGGTCAATGATGCGCACGTACCTGGATAATAGTTTACATGCACAAACCCTCGTCAATTGTTGTACATAACAACGTGTCTTATAAATCGTGAGTCCGCAAGGTCTTCCTTCACACCATAGGTTCTGTAATTTAGCAGCTCCTTACACAGCCAGACATTTACGGAGCTAGTCTCGGCCCAAGGTTCTATGAGAGTCAAGTCAGAGTCTGTTCATGTAGACTACCTAAATTCTCGCAAGTTCAAGCTCAGTGCAGATCGTCTCGAGAAAACGTCAAGGGAAGTGATTCTCTAATCTACTATCGACAATTCAGGTTTTCTGTAAATGACAAGGCTGATGTGGCCTTAGTAATTTTGTTTTTTTGCCATCTGCTTCGAATATTGACGGATGTACTTGATTTTAAACACTCCTTTCGATTCACCGATATTTGGCACCTCTGACAAATCATTTCTCTAGTTGTCTCTGTCTCCATTTGTCTTTTTGTCTGTCGGGCTGTCTACTCACATGCCCGTGTCCTTGCCTTTCTTTCCTTTCCCTCACTGTATATGCCCCACCCCTCCCTTTGTCTTTCTCTCTCTCTCTCTCTCTCTCTCTTTCCTCTCTCTTTAACTGTATCTCCCTCTGTATTTTCTTATCTGTCATTCTTCCGTCTCTCTTCCTCTTTCTCGCTCTATCTGTATTATGTCTGTTCCTCTTTTACATGAAATCGAATCACTTTCCTTATCCATTTTCCTTCTTTTATTTCCCTTGGTCTCTATGCATACCCTCTCTCTTCATCTCCACCTCCCATTTTGTCTGTCTCTCTCTCTCTCTCTCTGTTCTGTCTCTCTCCCCCCCCCCTCTCTCTCTCTCTCTCTCCCCTTTCATTACCATGAGCGTCAGAGCCTGGCGGATACCGGCGCTATATAAATATCCAAGTTTATTATTATTACCCTAATAACTTCATTAGATACTTTTAATGTCATCCGACAAGCAATAATCTTTTACGTCCTTGTTTATCTTCCTTCGAATGACTTTCATTAAGCTTATCTCCCATAACATCAAACATTTCAGCATGGTCATGAAAACATTGCAATGAAAGTACGTTGGAGAATATGATAAAAGATACCATCAAACGTTAAAAAACACATGGTAGATAACAGGATAGGTAAGTTAATTTTAATATAAGGTCTACTCATTATATTAAAATAATTATCGTCGTACCGAGGAACAAATCTATCGGATTTCATACTTCTGATCTCTCCATAGAGTGATGTGACCATGTTTTCTGTGACCTTTGGGCTAACCTTTAGGACTGATGTTTCAAAATGTTCGGGATAATAATAGACGATGTTACACTGTTAAACGAAATTAGGATAATTATGTATTCATCCAACTTTTGAACTTAAAAAACACAACCAATTTGGTTAATGTTTTGCAATTTTTAAAGCAATTATCGCATATTTTAACCTGAATAGTACCATTTAATGCTCAAGTAGTACTTGCAAAGAGTGTACCGTTGAAATCTATCTGGTGAGACAACATCTTATTACACCACCCCTTCGAAAACAAATTCTTAGACCATCACCCCCCCCCCCTCATTCATTATATTCCTTTAATATAGCGACCTTAAAACATGAAGGGGGCAAAGGGCGTAGTCGGAAGTAGTGTCGTTGTCAAGGGGTGGGGGTATTTAACAAGTGATAAACAATTGAGCAGCTGTCGAGAGCGGTATGAGGGGCAATTGTCATTAAATCTTCAATAAAATATTTAACTTTATCGTGCATAACAGTTGTGGGGTCAATTTTTAATCAAAATATAACAATATTTAAATCGTCAGTGGCCTCCTCCTTTTTACACAAAATATATTCTAAACCTCAGAAACCGATCCGTATCATTTATAGTAGTAGACCTAGGCTATACCCCATGGCGTTTTCATAATTAAATAAAAAGAAGAAAGTGCGCCGAATTGGGTCAAACATCTGACTTCTTTAATTCTGACATGTCATTTTTTGATGGATTATGACATCATTTAAATGATATCTGTATTAATATTCCTTCGTGAGTGCAAAACGTCAATTATGTCACAGCCTAAATGATTCATTCGTAGCTAATTCAATACCGTCTGTGAAAGAGTCATCCGTTAGATTATGATATCAAAGTTTGGTTTATAACTCGTGTCACTCAGCCAGAGGCCATCCAGTCATCTTTTAATTCAATCATAAATCGAGTAACCTCGTTGTCTTTCTTTTTTGTAATAAGAGCCACTGACAGGTATACTGTCTGGTTGTCTGATATATTCACCATACCATTGTTATCATACTATTGTAAAAAGAGAAACTGTGGAATATGAATAACCCCCCCCCCAAAAAAAAAAAAAAACAAAAAAAACAAAAAAAAAAACCTTCTTTCTGCACATTTAAGGCACCGTTTAACAATGTTAAATCTGAGATGCACGGCCCTTCGTGTTATCAGTGTCTGTGACATGATGTAATATTGAAGCCCTAAAAAGAATCGCGCTTCAAAATGATCAAGAAGTGCCTCAAAAAGTAAAAATCTTTGAGTGACCGGTTTTACCATACTTAGTTTTCCCAATAGACTGTAGTTTTATGAAAACCGTTAGGAGAACTCAAAATTTGATTTCGATTTTCAATCATAAATATCTTGATAATCAGACAGGCGATCGGCTTGCAAAAGTAATGGGGTTCCTGACTGACCTAAATGTTTATACTTATCATTGCAGCATGAGCTAAATCCAGGATTTTGTTTCAAAATCTGAGACAAAGTTACCCAATCCCTTTAATATGAGGTGTTGGTTGCTTTTAACAAGGGAAACGCTCTCGGCGGTCTCGTCTGCATTCCGCAATTCGATATGATGAAAATTGAGGTTGGAACATTATCTATAGGCACTGCAGGGTGGCCCATTAGCAGGCCCAACAAAATGAATCCTGTGAATATGATCAGCATTTTGAAGTGTATATTGACTAAGAATCATCAGAAGAATTATTTACTATAATTTGTTCCAAGATTGATAACTGTAATGGAATATTTACAAATAACAAACATTATTTATTTATTAATTCTCATATTAAGTTGTGAAAACATAGTCTAAGTCTGTTGATCTGAAATGACCTTTGACCTTGACTTCGTGACCTGAAATTCGCTTCACATGATTGGGGAAACCTGATAACCTTTTAGTCTAAGTTCCATTGAATAAGAACTTATACTTTCAAAATTATACTAAAAATTCAAAAACTTAACCTTAGGTTAAGTTTTTGATGTTGACGCCGCCGCGCCGCCGCCGCCGTCACCGGAAAAGCGGCGACTATGTCTCGCTTTTTGTTACTCAGGCGAGACAAAAATGGCAATGTTGACATCTTCAGGGGTCTGCAGCTCCTAGCCACCTACACCGCCTTGTACTATATACAAAGCCGGGGTAGTAAAAAAGGGGTAATAATCGGGAGCGCCAGGAGTGCCAAGTCTGACAGACACTATTATTATTATTATCATTATTATCATTAATATTGATATTACTATAATTGTTATCATTATCTTTTTTTTAATTGTTATAATAATAATAATAATAAGTATTATTATTATTATTATTAACAGTAGTAGTAGTAGTAGTAGTAGTAGTAGTAGTATAGTAGTAATATTATTATTATTATTATTATTATTATTATTATTATTAGTATAGTCTCCATGACTTCTGAACATGGTCCCCTAAAGATAAATGTTCATGATGATAAAAATAACATTCACTGCATACACAAAATGAAATTCAATTTGTAACAAACAGTGCTACCATTCTTACACGACCTCTTTGCTAATTTCAAATCTTTGATCAAACTCCTTAACTTGTTTACAGTAAGTTGTATAATGTTTAAGTGAAGAAGACGAGCATTTACAGCCTCAAATGATTAGCGCCTCATCATGGCCTCATCATAACAACCAGAAACCAACGAGGAAGGGAATGTCTGTGTTGTATGAATCGGGGCAGGGATGGGGAGGGAGGGGGGGTAAGGGGAGGGATGAGAACCTTGTCCGTACACTGAGCATCATAGTTTGTCGAAGTTGTATGAGCTTCTAACATGTTGTAAGTGCCAACAACCTGAAGTTGAAGATCCTGATCAAAGTACGCCTTTATATTTTTGCGGTCATTCGATTTTTCATTCCTAACAGTTTCCTTGTCAAAATCATAATAATAATAACAATAACCATATAATTCTGGACGCAGTATGCAACGGGTGAATTAGTCTATTGCTACTCTACTTATGAGCATCATTCTCCGTCTCAATCCACTATCAATGAAATTTCAAAAAATCATTTAATTTTCAAACACATCGGAAGTCCTCGTTGTTTACAGCGCACCGCGAATTATTAGCGGTAACATTACGGATGGACGTATTTAAATGCTGATGGTGCCCCCGGTGTGACCCAGCCGTGATTGTCGGTGCCAAGAGTGTCATTACGGTTGACTTCAGCTAACAAGAAATTGATAAACCAAATCAAGGATTTCCTAGTCGAAGGGAAATTATGAACTAGAAACAAACCAACGGAATGTAATCATCATTGTTTAGTCATCACACAAATAAACACCAGTCTACTTAACCCATGGTTCACTACAACTTACGAATACCTGCGTGGATGAACTTGATTTAAAAGCATTGACCATACATGGAAAACTGATTTAAGGGGGAGTAGAAACAGCAGATAAACGTTTACATGCTGTAAGTTTGATACATCATGTCAAACAAAGAATATGTAAGTTTGCGTTGTTGGAAGCTGATATCACTTTTTATAAAAAAAAAACAATATTACTGGCAATGACCCTTTTATTTTGTTCACAGATTACTTGGCACGCTTTTATAAACGTATCCCTTGTATATTCTGATGTTGTAACAGACACACTCGTTCGCAGGAGGAAATGTAAATGTATATAACCTTTAATGAAACACGGTCAAAATATCCATTGTATTGTCTTAATCAAAATAGCAAAAGAATACAGAGGATATTAATAATAATTGTGTATATATACCAAATTGGAGACTTTTCTATGCCAACAGAGATGGTCCGTTCTCACTCACCGTTAGACCGATCTAGCCTCGAGCGGTCTAGCCTAGATCGGTCCAGGAAATGAGTGCAAACGTGGTCTATGAGGCTGTTCACACCGGCAGAGATAGCGCGCGCTACACCGCGCTATTTCTGCGGTTTGGAAGGTACAACGTCGTTTCGGTCCGCCCAACAGCGAGCCACGGCGAGCCAAAACGGCGTGCCACTGGAGCACCTCTTGGGGGTGGTCCACGAGAGATAGCGCGGTCTAGCGCGCGCTAGAAAAAAGGGGGTGCTACGATAGACCGCGCTATCTCATTGCGGTGTGAACAGCCTCTAATACCCCTTCCTTGGTCTAACGGGATTGAGAACGGACACCCGTGCCAGGAAGCGATCTTCTGGAACGATTCAGAAGATCGCTTCGCGACTTTCACACTATCTTTAATTGTACATCTATTATTAAAGTCACTACCTCAGCACCATTTTTTCGCATCTGAACAATGTTACCAAGTTCCTTTAAGATCTCAAGCACTAATCAAATCAACGAATGAATCATGACATCAGAACAATGTATAGCCGTATTTTGGTTTAAATATCTTTATATCGTTTTAAAAGTTAGTGTTTTTAGTTCTTGTTAAATTAAGGACTGCACTACCGCCTTTAGAAAAAGGCTAGCAAAACATTGGAGCTGTTAAATCGTCCGAAAATAATCTGTCGGAATTTGACTTCCTCTTTGTCTAGTGGTGGTTGTTGAGATACAGATTTTCTGTTCGTTTATTTTTATCATTTATTATGAACTATAATAAGAAACAAGTACTTACCTTTTGTATTATCATTATTATTATTATTTGTGTCATTATCATTACCACTATTATCACTATTAGTATTGGTTTTATTCATCCTTAAATGAAAAGGTTAAATTCAACGACAATTAACAGATAAAGCTAATTCAGAACTTCCCTCAAAATTGTGGGAAATTAATGACCTTTAGTTTTCGAATCGAATTTAGCGATTGCATTCTTATTATTAAAGATTCAATCTGTTTAATTTTGGTCATTACAAGAAGTGGATTATTGATGTAGACAAATGCTCATGTACACTTTACAGCTCATTTTATGTATGTTATTACTAAAAGAAAAAAGGAGTCTGTCAGTTACTCAATAGTGTCTGACAGTTAAGTTTATAAAGTAATCGGGTTTCCTTGCATAATTTGAATACTATGACACTGCTAACGTTTAAATTTCACAGATAGGACATACCTGACATATTCATAATTCTTTGCAAAGTTCTACAGAATGGGATGATAGCTGCAAAAGGGACAAAGTACCTGTAACATAATCATTGTAATTATTATCCAAAACAAAATAAAAATCTGATTACTATTTTTTATTTCGTAGCACTGTTGCAAACTTTTGGCTAGCCTGTGCTAAGATGACTAATTCAACACTTCACATTTCGAAAAGACTAATAATTTCATATTTTACCCGAACACGAGAAAAACAATCACTTATTTATAACTTATTGCAACGGACGTTTTTCTAGTTTCCCCCAGCCACGGTACCTAACCGCACCACAACACGATAACATCGATATCACTTCCCGTCATTATGTCAACATGTTAATCACTAAAAGTGATGAGAAAACTGCTAATTTTCTCATGGTATTATCTTTATTTATGGGGTCGTTGACAAGTTCATATCCGGATTAGTATACATGTAAAATTAATCATCTCTTTCGCTAAACATGAAAGGCTAGATTTTTTGTTTCGTTTTATTATTTTTTTTGTGTCGATATTGATGGTCTGTTATATTATTTGGACCAGAAACATGAACATTAAAAAAGAACATGGAAAATAAAATTACATCACTTGAAAATCGGGTGTATGGGAGAATGATGAGAATATCGGGGAAAGATATGAAAAGTGACAGAGAATTTTTTCATGGGTGCAGGGCTTAAACAAAATATCCTGATATGAATGGATAAAGAAAGAAAGGCAAAATACTTTAGCCACATTAACAGACTTCAGAGTCTCTTGGAAGATTTATTTGAAGGAAAAGTAGAAGGTATCAGACCAAGAGGGAAACCAATAACTAACTTGGAGGGGAATAGTAATACATGGGATGGAATAAAACTGCAATAGTGTACTAGGATGACAGAAAACAGAGATGTGTGGGAGAATGTTGCATTGAAACTCAGCAATGAGAGAAGATCGATAGATTGATTTCATTTAAGTGGAAATTCTATAGGGTATATCAGTCACCAGAATAACTTTGGAAATCCTGGAGATAAACAGGTAAACAAAAGTGAAAGAAGATATATTTCAGGTTGCTCATATATATCCTGTCCCTACGGCACTTACTCTAATTCTGAAAAAAAATATGTATTCAGTGAACATTTTCCTTTTCGCCAAAATCATCATGATAATTGACATGTCAGGCACCAGAATAAATTCCATTTTCTACACAACTTCAAAATGGAGGCCTGGATTTGCATGGAAAAAATTATAATATCTTTTTTGTATAATAATTTGTTAACATGTATATGCCGAAATTACATCATTCTACCAAAGGATTACTAGGCCAATTATTTTCTTTTCATTCTTGTCTTTGTTTCATACTCTCTTTCTTCCTTTTTTATCTTCTTAAAAAAAAAAATTGAAACACGAGTAGGAAACGTGATCATCCCTGCTGGGATGAGATTGTGAAATTATTAAATGAAAATCTTCCGATCATCTTGAAACCAATCTTTCTTCTTCCGGATCCCGTGATGTTCTTGTTATTCTTTGCAAGCTATTTTAATCGTCTCCATTTCACGATTACTGTTTGTCTCTCTTCCTTTTCTTTGCAGGCTTTTTTTATTTTGATAAATCGTTTAGTATGATAAGTTCAATATTAATGCCAAAAGTAATTACTCACTTTTATGATTCAGCAATAATTTGGATTGTCATTACTTGTTCATTGTCAAATTGAACAGACACAAATGTTTAATATTTCGGTAGCCTTGTATTTCTCCATCTCCTCCTTCCCCTTTTTTTATACTGAATACCCATTTGAAAATAGTAGCAAATAAATTCATATTGAGCTAAATCTTTTTGGGTAAGGGTAGAGAAATGAATTGCTTTACTATTCTTTTTTTATTGCGTGATAACACCTTGTTTTGTTTTTGTTTAATTTTGGGACTTTTTACATTTTCTAAGATAAAACTACTTTAGTGTACTATTAAATTTGATGCTCAAAGTAAACAAAATAATACGGCATTTTATTATCGAACGAAGATGATCAGGATAGCAAAGTACAGTTCTACCTTTTGACACGGTTATCAAACCATTTCAATTACACGGGACGGTGACAGCGAATTAACTGGCGGAAAGAGAGCGTGGTGAGAGCTTGGTATGACTGTGTTCAAACTCGTATTTTCCCTCTCATTCGAACTCATGGGATTAAGCGTGTTTTTGACGGAATTGAGTTTCATTATTGCGCGCGGGGGATAGCAAGGAAGTCAGGTCCTTGAGACTGAGCGTGTGATTCGTTCCCTCTTTCTCTTTCTCGCCTCAAATCACTTCCCCCCCCCCTTGAATTTCACCAGGGCTCTTTTGTTTTTGCTTTTGGCAGCCGAGGGGGAAAATACCCTGATGAGCACATATGATTCGATTCGCATCACACCTGTATGACTTTCGTTCTCCAAACAATGCCAAGTACGTGGGAGCACAAGTAACAGTCGCGATTCAGATCACCGCCATGATCAGTCCAAGTCATGTTTGTAAGAGGAGAAGCATCATGTGACTCTAAGCTCACCAATCGCAGTTTATTCTCCTCCGAAGCAATCAGACATGTGATATATCACTTGATAGGATTTATTATAAGGCCTACTTTCGAGACGAAGCCGTTAAAGTGGAACAATTTTGGCAAATCAGTGTATTAACAGTTATTTCAAATTTTAGAAATATCCTTTTTGAGGCACACGTCAAGATATTCACAGAGACTACCGAGGATATATCAGGTGCTTGTGTCTCCAGCTTTATGCTATTTGACTTTAACCATTAGGATAGTATTGCTAGGATTCATGGAGGATTTTGAATGAATTCTTTGCGGTTTCATCAGCTGATTGTTTTCAATTCACAACTCCACTTGAAATGACAGTGTAACGCTTTTACGACTAAACAAGAGGGGAAATTGAATGACTTAGTCTATTCAAGTACTTCTAAATATATCCACCTAACTCATTCATTAAAATGGCGTTTCGGGACACAACGATGATCGCTTTAGTGAAGGTTGCATTGCTCATGGTTTCGCTGAACCCCCTTGCCAGAACACAAGCTGTCAGTTTAAGCTCTGGCCCTGTCAACACTACCGCCATCATTGGACAGAATTTGACGTTAATCTGCACATTTTCAGATCCCGTGAATGGAAACTTAAACATTCTATGGAAAAAATCTCATCTCGATATTGGTCGTTGCCAGATGTCACACGAGTGCGTTAACTTCGGAGATTCAAGAATATCTTTCAAGGAATCTAATCGGACGCGCTTCGAGCTGCAGGTAACCAACGTCAGTCTGGTCGACTCTGGAAGTTATGAATGCGGGTTTGAAAACCGATCATTAAGTAAATTGATATACAGTCGCCTTCAGGCAGCAGTTGTCTCGGTTATCCCGCGGACAACTCCAGTCCCCCGGCCAATACACGATTCTCTAGACGTCGATACTGCTTTTTCTCCTACACAAAATAGTAAGGTACGAATCTTTAGCACTGACCCAAATGGAATGCAAAGTGATCAGAGGGAAACTACGAACAATAAAATGACCCCTGCACCGTCAGAAAAGAATTGTGCAACCCCGGTAGCACTAATCTCATATAGCGATATAACGTTTGCTTCGTTTCCTTCATGGATTAAATATTTAGTTTACTATTGCTCGGTGGCATCAAGCCTCGCTCTAGCGCTGGCTGTAATGACCGTAGCATACTTATGTACCATGTGTCGTCGAAGAAAGCCCGCTTCGCAAGCAGACGTGGAACAACAACCCCAGATCGCTAAAGTGGCGGCAATTCCGTCCCACACAAGTGACGACTATGCCACCATTGACTCATCAAAACTGAAGCAAAAAAGTTTGAAATGCGATGATACCGTGGACAAATTAGATCCCCGGGAGCGATACTTTCAACCGAACAAGATAGCTCCGATGACGACTGGTACGCTTGAAGTGGCCACGACGTCGGATGGGTATGCCACGCCCTCCATTCCCAAGCGACGCACCCAGTCAGAGTACAGGGCAAGTAATTGCGATGACCCGACTAACTTTGACTCCTCAAACAGCCGGCAACTTTGGAGGAACATGTCTCTGCAAGGACATATCCCGTACAATATCGGAACCACAGCCATTGATGAAGAATCCACTATTGATTCCCGCTTGAGTGTTTTAACGAATAAGGGACAGAATGAAGTGTTTTACTTCCCGCTAGATGAAATTGACACAGGTGACGTCGACGATAACACAATGAAGTCGTCCATGTCAGATGAGACTACTCTGGGACGACAAGAGCACTCCTACGTGACCCTTGAGCAGACATCCCAAGGGGACGAGTTAAAGGCAAACAGAGAGAACAATAACTATGAAACGATGCCAAAAATTACAAACGACAACAAAGTCTCAAGCGATCTTGCCACTGACTCGGGATATGATAATTTTCGTTCTAATCGTATACCATATTTGAGAGAAAATAGCACAACTGACAATTATGAAAAACTGAAATGCAATTCAAAGGGGTAGAGCGCCCCAAACCAGAACATTTGCGATATGAAGCTTCTGGGAGATGAGGAAAAATGTGATTTCATGCATATAGCATATCTAGATTGAGGTCGGACATTACATCAGTATTGTTAGTGATGTTGGAGAGACGCTATTAATAACAAACGTGAAATATGTCCGTTAATCGTTTCATTTTTGTTTTTTATTTGGATCATTAGTCCACTGAGTTATTGAGACTTTAGGATTTCTGCGTATAACTCTCTTTACGTCATCGTCATTATTATTTAGAATTAAGGAGAGCATCCCTCCTCGAGGTATCTTCAATATAATGGAATACTATTTGTTCTATAGCAATAGAAATTTTAAGGAGCATGGTACATTTTTCCAAAAAGGATAATGCATTTCATTGTAATAGATTAATTACGAAACAATGGTCCTCTTTGTCTTCCTAGCAAAAACATGTTAAGAAGTTGTCCGTGCTACGTAACCCTTCTTTAAACACGATCGCAACTACTTTTTAAAAATCAACTCATCCTAGAGATTACTTTATTATGAAATACGTTTTTGCAATATTCGCTAATTTCTGGTAAAGTTAAAAGATACTTTACGAAAGTAGTAGCTATCGTGTCTTTTTAATAGCAACTTATTTAAATAACTTCCTTTGTATTTCTCTCGACTGTTTCAAAGTCAATATATTTTGGAATTATTATTGTTAAAATTGTTACAAATGTCTATTTTTATACAAGGTATCATGAGTGAGTAACATTTACACCTGTTAATTGTGTGTGAAGATAAGGCCTGCTACAGGGGAACCTGGACTATTGTTAGCTCAGACTAGTTCATCGCCAATTTTAAAGGCATTAAGGCTTAAATAGGTACATCTTAAAGGCCTTACGCAAAAAAGCATATATACAAATATATTCATTGAACATAGTCTGCATCAACATTAAATAGCTGTGGTTCATAATTTTGTATAATTTAATCATTAACGCGAATCTTTACAATAGATTTGAGCTCTGCTTATCGTTTAGGACTTATATTTAAACAATGTATTGCATAACATAACATAGAATGCCATTGAATCTTAACGAAAGTAGATAACGTATTCATGAAGCAAAATGAGGGCACCCGACGTTGAGTGGATAATATAAATCAGACATCCGACATGCTTTTGATGTTACATATAAACAATAGTTCTTTTAAACCGCGATGATTTTGTTACCTTATTTGGGGGGAGATTAATAGTATTTTTTTTATTTTTGTGCCTAGCGACGTCAACATAATTTAGGGGGTAATAATCACCAAACAGTCATTCGGGGAATTTGGGATCTTAAAATAGATTAGTAGGGGACAAACAAACAACTGAAGAAAAACAATATTTAAAAAAAGCAATTGAAAGTAAACAAGAAACAAATTTGATCCGAAATTTGTAACCAATATTCCTTTTGGATAGTTGAAAAAGGATCTGTATATTATCCCACACAATAAAGTAGTTCTGAGTACTTTGTATGAAGAGGATTTTATTTGAATGATGTTGTTTCTGTTATTTGAAACTTGAACATGCACACTTTTATTTAAGTGAAAGGAAATACCACTTCAAATACTTGCAATGCAATAAATCAAAGTAAATCAAAAGCAAAAACGATCAAACAAAACACAAATGCGATCTTAAATTGATAAACGAAGTTCAAGTTACAGCTTTCACAATAGGATCGGTACATTGCACATAAATAATTATTCATGAGTGTACGTGGTCGAAATATTGTTATAATGTCGTGTTTTTGTATACTCGAAAAGGCCTTTATTTACAAATCTGACAGGATATGGTTTCGGTGAAAATGTCACTTTTTCATTTATAAGTTAACTAGTAAGAATAGCAAGGATTTTTAAACGTTTGCTCATGTTTAATTAACTTTAACAATTTATTTATTTTGTTCCTCTAAAGATTGCATGTTTTTCGTTTAAGGACACCATAGAATATCCGGGGCCTGTGCATGTGGGGGAAAAAGTAGGTCACGACAAAGGTCAGAGCCACATCACGTCAGAGAACAGACATGTTTGTCCACATTGTTGATGCATAGTTGTGGTCTCAAATGTCTCCGCGAGGGGATCATTTGTGTTCAACCGTATCGAGTATATCCTGCTAGTAGGTATCAATGAGTTTGGTTCAAATACAATTTAGCAAATATATAACGTTGAGATTTGGAGTTAAAATTTAATTTTGACATTGAGAGTTAACGAGCGTGGAATATGAACAAATTTGTATGGACCAATATGGCGAGGGTGTTTTCGGTCAGTTAACTTATCACCATAGAGTGTTTTCTGTCGGTTAAGTCATCGTACCATCAATGTACATTTTTCTATAATATGTGTAGTGGTGTACTTGTAAAAATGATGCATCAAATGCTTGATTTATTTGGTCGCACTAAAATGAGTAATAGTAAGCTTTGCGAGTTATTATTCTGGTTTATAATGTAAGCAATACTTAGTACTTTAAATAATGGTGGCTTCTTATATAGCGCACATGTCCAACACGTTGTGACACTCCTGGCGCTGCCCTGATTAGTAGGGGCCCTACTCGCATGTTGAAGGTGGGTAAATGAAAAATGTTGGTTTGCATCAATTTTACATTCATACATGTAACAGTGTGAGAATATTTGTACTGTGGAGCTCATGATTGTATTTCTTTCTTTTTTTTGCAGATGGTGTAGATAAAGGACATGTTTTAGAATAACAAAATATTGAACAGGCATTATGCCTACACGAGATGAGTTTAGAATGGATATTCAATCTATACTGCAAATATTCATTTGACACATGAAATGCATTAAATAAGGAGTACGTTTAAACGATTGCTTTTTATACATGTGGTAAAAGCAAGAAAGTTTTGTATGCATCATACGGATAAAACTGCATAGCAGTTCAATGGTCTGTCATAATAATGTGATTGGTGTATGAAATGATTATGCAATAGCAAGACAATTTTTTATGCAGATTGAATAAAACTTCGATTTTTCGAGGACTATCTGATATACAGCGGAACATACTCGAGTTAGAACTCCTTCTTTCTATGATTCAGAAATACTTCTTCACATTCTTTAAAATCAAATCTTTCCTGTGAGATTAGTAAAACACAGTCATAAGACTTTATCAGATTTGTGAATCTTTAAGCTCAATAGATATTTGAAGAGCTTGATTTCAAAAGGAGCTAAATCCATATTTTATCAAAATGGAGTTATTTGTCTTAAAATAATGTTATCCTACATGGGAAAAAAATGCACTATATCACATTCGAAAATTTCACCAGGAAGTATGAAAAAATTTAGGTACAATATCATGTTTCATTCCAAAAGGAGCTAAATCCAAATCGGTTTCATTCCAAAAGGAGCTAAATCCTCTTTGGGTACTTCTGAGGAAATCACCTTTTTTATTTCTCCACTTTCCCTTTAGCAATGTACCTTCATGTTGTTATATATGTTAAAGGTGTCGCCCTGGACCAATAATATATGATAAGAAAAAAAATCTACCAGTTATTTGTAATTTTTAGATTTTGTGGATTTAGCTCCTTTTGGAATGAAACATGGATTTAGCTTCTTTTGGAATGAAAAGGATTTAGCTCCTTTTGGAATGAAAATGTGATATGTTGTTTACTTTCTTTTGAAAAGGTGTTTTTAGTTGCGATTTCACTATTATTATTTAAAAGGAAAGGTTTGCTACTAAATTTGAATACATTTCAGTGACTTTATTGAGAAAATATGAAATTTTCCAGGTACAATATCATGTTTCATTCCAAAAGGAGCTAAATCCACGAAAACAAAAATTCTAAAAACTTAGTAAAAATCAGGGAAAACTGGTAGATTTTTTCTTATCATATATTATTGGTCCAGGGTGACACCTTTAAAATATATAACAACATTAAGGTCCATGGCTAAAGGGAAAGTGGAGAAATAAAAAAAAGGTGATTTACTCAGAAATACCCAAAAGGATTTAGCTCCTTTTGGAATGAAACTCTTCAAAATTTGTTTAAAAAATCAAGGATGTACTAACAGCAAAAAAAAGATAAAAAATATCAGATTATTGATAACATAAGTATCATATGTCCTGTATAACGAAAAAAAAAAACTCTCCTGATTCAAAAATGTTAAACAATTCATATATAGGTTTTTGTTTGTGTTAACAAATAGGAAAGTTGTCGGACATTTACATCATAGTGAAATTACTGATTCAGCAAATTGGAATGTGCACATACGTACCTTGATTACAACATAAAACATGTATACTTTTCTCCTTTTTGTCCGATTTCAGCCACTCTTTCAACAGTCTGCTTCTCTCGGAGTCTTCTGCTTTCTTTTAGAGTAGTTGTCTATTGAGGTTTATGTTCATATCATAAGGTTATTCAGTGGCGGATCCAGGGGGGGCCGAAACGGGCGCGCCCCCCCCCCCCCCTATTGGCGGCGCAAAAAAAAGGGAAAAAATGGAGGAAGAAAAGAAGAGAAAAAAAGAAAGGAGAAGAGGAGAAAAAAAAGGAGAAGAGAAAAGAAAGGAGAAGAGCAAGGAAAGAAGAAGAGAAAAGAAAAGAGAAGAGAAAAGATAAAGAAGAAAGCCCCCCCCCCCCCCTCCCTCCCACTCTGGGGTCGGAGGGACCGAATTTGTGTTCCCAAAATTTCCGATAAAGAGTTACTTTTCGCGCAACAAAGTCCGGCCCGTACTGACTTTACACACCGGAGATAGAGGGGTGCTTTCAAAGAGAGGGAACATACATGTGCGTACCTTAGATAACACTGAGTGAGTGGGGGGGGGGGGATGGGGAAAAGAAAATCGGGTGAGAAAGGGGGAAAGACAAGGAAATGGCTCTAAGTGACAGTAACGACGAATAAGGGGGAAATGTAATCGGGAGATTTGGTGTCATTCGAGAAGGCTTGGCAAACGTTATTGAACAGAGGGGGGCCGGGCCGGCCGCATAAAATCTCGAGCCGCGGATTCAAAGTTAAATGTTAAGAACAGCCCCTGCGGTCATCACTCTTTAGTGAGAAATTTGAAAAGGGCACAATATTTTGGATGTCTTTTAGATAGAAGTCATATACTCAACATTCAAATTTTAAATTAACGGTAGGGCCGCTTCACAACTCTTATTTTGCCCTTCATTTGGATTCAGCTCATACCAACTCGCTCGTGCTTGTATTTAAACTCATGTTGGTAGTAATCATGGACAGGGACGGCAATCCTGGGCCCGATGGGGGGACACGTCCCCCAGGAAATTTAGAAATATAGCTAGAAAAGAAATAAAGCGGACAGAACGTACATATTGGGCTTAGGGAATGCATAATTTCAGCATTCAACATTGCAAAATCTCGCTTGGTCGCTACGCCCCGGCCCTCGCCCGATAACACAAAACTATGACGCTCCCGGCCGTGATTTATCCATGGTTGGTGTAATAGATCTTTTTTCCCTTTCCTTTCTAATAACCTAATTGTGTGCTATCACAATCATGCTTGTTTCATTCTCCCTTTAAAGCAGGCGCGTAGCCAGGGGCGGTAGGGGCAGTAAGAGGTCACAGGACGACAAAGAAACATTTTTGAACAAATCGTCTTATTTCCCTAATAATTTAATGAAATGTCAAAGCTTCCGCGCATCGCTCGGGAGGGGGCCAACTGAATTCAGACAAGGATTGAGAGTCGAGAATAGTAAAACAAATCATCTTCATCTCTAATAATTTAAAGAACCGTCAAAGCTTACGCACTAAGCACGGGCAGGGGAAAACTGAATTCAGACAAGGATTAAGAGTCGAGAATGGTTCAAAGACTCGTCTCCTCACCCTTATAATTTAATGAAATGTCAAAGCTTCCGCGCTTCGCGCGGGAGGGGGGAGGCGGGAACTCAATTTCGACAAGGATTAAGAGTCAAGAATGATACGAAGACTCGTCACCTTTCCCTTATAATTTGATGAAACTTCAAAGCTTCCTCGCTTTGCGCGGGAGGGGGGGGGGGGGGGCGCCGGAACTCAATTCCGACAAGGATTAAGAGTCGAGAACGGTACAACGAATCGTCTTCTTTCTCTAATAATTTAATGAAACGTCAAAGCTTCCGCTCGGGGGGGGGGGTGCTGAATTCAGTCAAATAATAAGAGTTGAGAATGGTACAACAAATCTTCTTTCTCTAATAATTAATGAAAGGGCAAAGCTTCCACGCTTCGCGCGAGAGGAGGGGGGGGGGGGGACTGAATTCAGACAAGGGTTAAGAGTCGAGAATGGAACAACGAATCATCTTCTTTCTCTAATAATTTCATTAAACTATGAAAGGCCAAAGCTTCCGTGCTTCGCGCCGGCGAGTGGAAACTGAATTCAGACAAGGATTAAGAGTCCAATGGTACAACGAATCGTCTTCTTTCTCTAATAATTTAATGAAGGTCAAAGCTTCCATGCTTCGCGCGAGAGGAGGGGGTGAACTACATTCAGACAAGAATTAAGAGTCGAGAACGGTACAACGTATAGTCTTCTTTCTCTAATAATTTACTGAAACGTTGAGCTTCTGCGCTTTGCGCCAGAGGGGAAAACTGAATTCAGAGAAGGATTAAGAGTCGAGAATGGAACAACGTATAATCTTCTTTCTCTAATAATTTCATTAAGCTATAAAAGGTCAAAGCTTCCGCGCTTTGCGCGGGAGGGGAAAAACTGAATTCAGACAACGAATACGAGTCGAGAATGGTACAACAATTAGTCTTCTTTCTTTAATAATTAATGAAAGGTTAAATCTTCCGCGCTTCGCGCGTAATGTGGGGGGGGGGGGGGGATGGGGGAAGGCGAGCTGCCCGAAAATGAGTTTTTGATATCTTTTCTCGTTTATTTTGGTGATAAATAACACTCTCACAAAATACATATTATGCTCAAATTGTTGCGCAATTTTCAAATTTCCGGCACCCCCCCCCCCCTATAGTTCATGCACGTCATGTATTTACGTTAATATATAAATCATTGAAATAAAGTTTTTAAAAATCAACATGGTAGTTGTACAATAAGACATACTTCAAGGGCGTACAGGCGCGCGTACGCAGCGGGGGAGGGGGGAGTTTTTTTTTGGGGGGGGGGTTGAACCCCCTTAATTTTTTTTGGTATGTGTGTGTTTTGTAGCGAACCCCCCTCCCCCCTCCCCTTCATTTTTTGTTATTAAAAAAAATGCTAAAGGGTGACCATATAAACTTACCTACCCCACCCCCCCCACCTACTGAACGAAATATCGGTAGGCATATTTTTCCAATTTCCAGGACCAAAAAAAAAAATTGTGCTCTTATCCCCCCCCCCCCCCCCCCCCCCGCTTACTCAGTGGCTGGCTGAGTCGTTGCGAAATTTTCGGCACGATTTTCAAATTTTAAAACCCTCTCCTCGAAAAACACTCCTGCGTGCGCCACTGGCCACGTAATATGACAAATGTTGTTACATAAAGTTCTTCATACAATCAGGGGAATCCAGACAATTCGTAATACTTATACTGACACTGTCACCTTTACTATTGAGACCCCTCCCCCACCAACCATAAAGAATATCAAAATAAAATCTAATCTATAAAATCTAATCTGATCTAATTTAAGGCCTATCTGTACTAGTTTGACCAGGAGGGATTAGACCTCCCTGCGTGGTCACTGACAGGTGGTTATCTCATCAAATCAGCTCTCAATTATCATAAGAAAAAGGGGACCCTGGGGGCGGGGCAATGGGCACCTTTTATGCATTGTTGGCTATATAGAGGGCACAAGTAGCTAAAAGTAGTCTGAGCCATCTATACACAGAGTTTGGCCAACTTGGTCTCACTGGGCCACAACATGGCGTATATTCTTTCGTTTTGTGCTTGCCCAACAAAACAGTAGTCGCCATATTGTGTCCAACTCGAACCGGCAAACACTGTGTAAAGATAGTTTTCTTATGTTAATGAGAGCTGAACATACATTTGTATAATATAGATCATGGACATTAGTCTAGTATACTTGCTCCTGGCCTACTACAATCACACTAGCAACAGGGTACACGGAAAAAGGTTTTGGGCTTTCCATTTGGGGTTTTATATTATGAAGAGGTCACTGATTTTTCAGAACTTTTTTCACGAAAACACTTGAACTTTGTTGGTTTACCAAATTCATTTAGGATATTTTTCAGTCGTTGGGTATTTTCAAAATGATGAAAAAAGAAAGAATTGATGTAAATACAGCTTTAAAGATGAAGTTGAGTTCTGGTCATGCGATTACATTGTGAAAGAAACGGTGTTGAATCGACCAAAAAAGATTGATCATCTAGCATATAAGAATTTGTGTGTATTGCAAGCTTCTGAAATCATCAAAATGATAAGATATTTGGCCAAGTCTTTGTAAAGTTACAAACACTGTACACAGAAAGCTGTATATGGGACTACACGAACACGTGGCGTAACAATCCTACCCTGGATTTTTACGATGTTACATGACATATATAGAATATGAAGGCATTTGAAGAGCCATGCTTTTCAGGGAACGTGTCTTATCTGATGTTCTTCCACACTTGCATAATAAGAATGACAACGCTCACAAATTATTTGTCACCTCTTCCCAGAACTCAACCTTCTCTTTAAACATATTTCAGCGAAGAGGAAAAATGCAATCCACCTAAAACGAAAGTTGTCACAGCATCGTGGACAAATAATAAGATAGATAAATCTCTTCCTTTACATTAGCATTACCCTATATTATAAACGCATTAATTCAGTGGCTGATCTGTTTAGCAAATGTGAACTAAATGATAGCGTGCCGTAAGAGTAATACCAAAAAAAAAGAAATTTCCGGAATCGATAGTGATAGGCTATATATGTTATTTAATGACGCAATCCCATGGTGCTTAGAAAGTACGAATATTTTAACACCAATCACCATGGTCGATGATTGTCATGATATTGATGATCGATATTGCACCATAACGAAAGGCTTGGGTCTCAATATCTTAATCATGTAAAAGAAATGCAGAATTACATGATTGTTTCACACGCAAATATGACAATCTCCATGTAAATGTCTTCTTCCTGATTTAGCAAAATAAGCATGCATTGAAAATATCAAAGGGAAGTGAAAGAACATTACTCATTAGTTAATATTCTAAGGACAGTGAAACCTCTTTTTGTAATTCCCAGTCTTGACTCATGTATCTACCATTGGACTTTCTAGGTTAAAGATACAGTTTGAACATACATGCATCGTGAGGATACCCGGTCGTTCTCCTGGAATAAGGGCAGAAATGCAAGTCGAAACATTTTCTCAATAATATTGGTTCCACTTTCTCCACCTCCTCCATCCCTCGTATCTCTCCCCCCCCCCTCTCTCTCTCTCTCTCTCTCCCCCCTTTCTCTCTCTCTCTCTCTCCCTCTCCCTCTCTCTTCCCCCCTCTCTCTCTCTATTATTTGTCTTTTACTCTCCCTAGATCAGAGTCAGCTAGGTAGGCCTGCTGGAGAGCAGCTCGTGTATATGCAACATGAAGGAGTATTTGTTAGTGAAATAGAAAGTGGGGTGTTCAAGCCCCCGCCCGCCAAGAGCCACCTCTCACATTCTCCAACAGGCTCAGACAGTTCGACATGACATGGAAACCGGCTATTTTTAAAATCCTCATCAAATAATGAAGTGGTATAAACATTTGCCAATAAAAACACAGTGGGCAGCACGGCAAAATGCTATAAACACATATCCAACCAGGAAGATATGATATCGCCTTTAATCTTTCCCATCATATCATACCTTCTATGGAGTTTGCTTTACGTTGAGTTTTATTATCGTCCTCAAGTACCTTTTCAAGAGGATGGTTTCACCTTCTTTAAGTCTTAAAGTAGGCGTGGTTATATATTACATATCAAGAACATTATTCGTATATTGGTTTAATCACTTCTTGATTTAGCAGGACTTGGAAGCTGTGCTATCATTCAGAATGTCCTAGAAGTACAACTGTATCTTTGCCATTTGTAGATAGAATCATTATCAATATCAGAAGCTCATTATAATCATTGACTATTATTATCATTATCACCGCATGATCATGGCGATGAAATCCTCACTGAAGTGTATTTTGATGTTGAATCTTTTGATGATGGTCCGATCTGACCTACATCACATATCAGGTCCTGACGACAGGCACACCTTCACAGATAATGCTGTCAATCTCACGTGTCAGGTGACAGATGCATCCGGTAATGCTATTGTCTGGCACGCCGTGGATAACGATGGCGCTGGATCCATCGTTGGGAAATGTTTCAACTGTCCCTCTGAAGAGACTTGTTCAGTCCAAACAGGTATGGATAACGATTACACAGCTATGAAAGACGGTGATACTTACACGTTGACAATCCTTAGCCCTCAGGTACCTCATACGGATCCCTTTGGACACTTCCAGTGTGGCTATCAGGAAATTGAGGACTGTGATTCTACCCCAAATACGATCGGCAAATTCAACTTGTTTCAATCTGCTATCGTGTTTGTCTACGATTTTCCTACGTGTAACATTGCAATGGCTACTGTGTCTGGAAGCATTTATCGCGAGTTAACGTGTTCATGGGAACCTCGAATTTATCGACAGGACAATAGCTGTTTGATCGCAAGGTTGACCTCTGAAAATGAAACGGTTGAGCCTGATGTATGCCTACCTAGTGGTGTCATCAGCCGCAAGACTTTAACGAGTCTTCGTGACGTTGAAAGAGCTACTTCGGATGCACTGTGTACCCTTAATCTACCAGAGAACTTGTCAAGATCGTGCAGTTTCCCCTCACCGATGGAACAGGACATAAATGTGCTCATTATTCCTCTACATGCCAGCATCCGCTCTGGTGAATCACAGGAGTTTCGTTGTCAGGTTCAACCCAATGCAACCATGGAACGTACCTGGGTATTATTCCAGAAGGGGGGACCTACTGAGAATATTACGACATCCACAAATTCAACGGTCGGCAATGTGACGTTCTCCACCGCCTCCAGGGAGTACCTCCTCCTGAAACCACGAACCAGTGGTATTAGTTTCTTTTTAGAGTGTATTGTTCAGTCTGCAGAGGGCAGGAAGGTATCTGCTTTTGCTTCCATACACACCCATGAAGAAGCCAACGTTCAGTCCTCGACACCTGCTGTTATGACAGTGGAGACCAGTGATGTATCTAACCTTATGTCTACGATTACTCCTGGCAAGGAATCTGTTTCTCCGTCTACCTCCATTGCTGTGACAACGGGTAGCCTGAATTCCGTCTCGGCTTCCTTGAAGATGTCAAACACTAACAACATTTCTCCGTCAACGTCAGTAAGCATGGCAAGAGTCCCAAGTCAAACATTCAAGCCTACAGTCAACAGCACATTTTTTAAACCGTCGGAAGAACCTGCCTCTGATCATGATAAGGGGAACATGAAAACCTTCGTCATTGTAGCTGTTGTCATTGTCATAATCATCTTCTTCGTCGTCGCTTTCGCCATTGCCTGGAATCGAAAACACAAGCACAGCTACAAACAACCACCTCGAGCGGTAGAGGTGCAATACGGGAACACTGGGCCTGGGGATAGCGTGGTGGTTTTTGCTGAAAACAAAAATGAAGCTGAAAAGGAATTAAAAAATGAAGAATGTGACGAAACTGACCTGTAAGAGGTATGAGAAGGCTGTAACTCGGTCAAAAGAATTTTACTTTCTTGAGAAAATGAACACTTTTATATATTTATGTGATCTTCAAAACAGATTGTATCAACATTTTCAGTAGATGCCAAATCCTGTCCAATAACATTGTGCATGTATTACTAGCAGGAAAAATAAGACAAGCAGTTTATGTACAACTACTAGGAAATTTGTCAATCGTAAATGACACTACTTATCGATATAAAATGTTGAAAGTCACTAGACGAATTAGTGACTCGCTAGTGAGTTTGTGACGTCATCCTTTTCTCCATTCGTTTTAATGAATATACTGGTAATTTAAATTTCCAGTTATTATGTATGAAAATATGTAATGATGAGGTGAGCATTTAAACGAATGGTTTTGATTCGGCTATATTATCAATTAAAACAAAATACTTTAGCACTCCATATGCTACATGAATAACATTCCTGTGCCACGTTGTATTTACCATGGGATAGATATACCAAGGGCTTCACGAATATATATCTGTTTTCAGAGCAAAATTAGTCTATATCGGTGTTATAATGGTTGTCATGGAATAAATTACAACTGTAAATGTGTATAAAGTATTGTTTCGCAAAGCGATTGTGTTGCATAACGTAATCCTTCCGCCAATCAGTAACTATCTTCTAGTGCAGAATTACGCGTGTGACAAACGAGCGACTGCGCTTAGAGGGGAAAAAACAACTGAATGCGTTAACGTACACGCGATTTTTAAACAATTTATAAAGCTTCATTTACAGAACATGTTTATATAACCATAGTAAAGGTGTTTAAAATTGATTTCAATAGATGAAATCAAAATAACAAAGCAATTTATAAGAGGAAATGGAATGACACCAAAAATCTATATCCAGACTGTCGAATTGTCATTTTCATTTTTGTCATACATTTCGATGTATTCATTGAAAGGTACATAACATTCGTATTAGTTTTCAGATCTTCCTTAAACCTCTTTAATAAAAAAATGTCCGATTGTTCAACATGTATTATTCTTCTTCCGGATCTGATCTTACAATGAAGGATGTGTGTTTACTATAAAATAAGGGATTTGTATTTACATGTATTACATGTTAATGAAGTTGATTCGTCCCCTTCAATTTTTCGCAAAGATCTTATTTCATAACCTTCTCAAAAACGATTTGATGAAGTTGGACCTTCCTTATTTCTATGTATTTGAATTTTTGCGTGGCTATGTCAGATAGATTATAAATTTAACAATAATGAGACAGTACTCCCACGCAGTGATCGATGTAGCTACATGGGGCACAACGAGGTACGTGTCTCTCTCCCCTCCCCCATCAAATGAAATAGAATTGTAACTATACGCGAATGAAGAAAACAGAGAAAGAGAGGGGGTAGGGTCATGATAAGAAGACAATAGGACCCTTTTTTTTACTCCTCCCCCATTAATCAAATTAAAATTAAAACTAAAACTGTATTGATTATAGTTCAAACAAATGGGATCGTTTTCAAATCGATGAGCTCGTTAAATTGCATCCCATTCATCGGGTTTATAACTAACGGGTGCCCCTTCACCATATGATGCCGGTGCCCCCTCGCTATTCATAACCTTTGCTATGAAACTGCTCACATGACAATGTAAGTGTTCATTTTTATTATGATAGTCATCGACACCTTTGAAACCGAAACAAGTTAACGATGAAATTCACTTAAGTTCATTAATGGTTATTAATGTACCATTTGTTTTTGCATTCAAACAAGTACTGGTCGTCAGGATTAAAACAAAATGTATATTTATAAAAGGGGGGAGGTCGACAACAGTGGGTTTTATGACTTTAAGATAAAATGTGACTACTGTGATTCTTGCCTGTTAGTAGCCTAAGGTTCGCCGACTCTCATGGCTTCCAAACACCGAACGAATCAGGCAGTGGTGATGTACCTTGAAATGCCTATCCTGTATCATGTTTAGTAGGGGCCATGTCATTGCGTTGTAAAATTCACTTTTGAAAAGTCGCATTGATGGTTGATCTTAGTACAACAAGTGCAACTCAAAATGAATAAATGTTTTAATATTAAGTTAATCATTAAAAGATGATCGATGAACCTCATTGTGATAGAATTTAAGGGGTCTGCATATTTTACATGTGGCATTGAAATATTAATTGTGTTTGCCCAAGGTCTTTCTAGTCGTGTTCGTATGAGAGCAGTTCAAGTGTAACCCGCTTCATACCTTACATTACGAGAATATTCCTTACCACAGGCGAATGAAACATTATGTATCACCCTTTACTAGTATTAACCTTTTTCAAGAGATTTGTAGTCTTCATGAAATAAGTTTTCGGGTGTAATTTTGAGTAGAACAGTTTATCAATTAAATCTTCTGTCAAACGGGCTAAACCCGAAAAAGGAAACAAACGATAACTGCAATATTCATACACGTTGTATGTAGAAAGATGGTCCAGTCCGAAGGCTCCTTAATATCTTGGTCCCCTGGAAACCAGCACTCCTATGACATATAGTTTCTATTATGACAGCTTCAATTGATATGCCTTTATTCTGCTTCTAATGGTGCATTTATCATCACATCTTGGAGATAATGGGAGGGTTTTTTGGTAATGGATGGCCAAGTGCTTCGAAAGAGGGACTCGATAAGCAAGATCGGTTTCGATCTCGTGTATTAATTTTGCAAACCGCCCCTCCATTTGATGGGTTGAGCAAATGTGCTAACTTTCAAAACATCTTTGCTTCATGAATCACGGATGACCACTTGTACATGATTGTTCAGTTAGTCGGCACATTGTAATCACTACATTTGAATCCAACTATGGCGGTCAACTCACCCGTGGCTACAGCCATGATTCTGTTGATATTGACCTTACTTGCCTTTGATCCGGTCCAACCTAAACCAACCCACATTTCAGGGCCCGATGACATGTATGTCTTCAGAAATAATGCTGTTAATCTAACATGTCATGTTAGGGATGATTCGGACTTTGCCGTCGTTTGGCACGCGGTGGATAAGGATGGCGAAGGAACCATCGTTGGGAAATGTTTCAACTGTCCCTCTGAAGAGACTTGTTCAGTCCAAACAGGTATGGATGACGATTACAAAGCTATGAAAGAGGGTGATACTTACACGTTGACCATCATTAACCCTCAGGTACCTCAGACGGATCTCATTGGACATTTCCAGTGTGGCTATCAGGAAATGAACTGTGGTTCTGTCCCCACTATAATTGGCAGATTGTACTTGTTTCAATCTGCTATCGTGTATGTTTATGATCCTCCCTCGTGCAGCAGTGCACTAACCCCACTTCAAGACAACTTCTTGCGGGAATTGACTTGTACTTTGACACCACGTTTCTATACTCAGACAGAAAATAACGTTAAGATGGAGCTGACAATTGATGATACTCAGGTCCAGCCCGATCTTAAGCTTCCACATGGCATCGTCAAGCGTAATACTGTTTCGGGGAGTCCTCGAGAACTAGAAGAAGGCATCAATATTGCTAGGTGTACCATTGTTCTCTCTGGAAAGTTATCGAAATCCTGTAACTTTTCATTGCCATTGCAACAGGATGCGGCAGTGCTCATCAACCCACTAAACGCCAGCGTCCGAGCTGGTACATCACAGAACTTCTATTGTGACGTCCAACCCAATGCAACTGTAGAACGTAGTTGGGAAATCTTCAAGAATGGTGAAACCTCCGAGAAGATCTCAACATCCAGGCGCTCAATGGCTGGAGATGTGATTTTCTCTACGGACACCAAGGAATCTCTTCTCCTGAAGCCTCGTACCGGGGATACCCACTATTTCATCGAGTGTAGTGTTAAGACAGACGACGGCAGGAAGATATCTGCTTTTGCCTCTGTCCAGACGCTAATTAGGGAAGAAAACACTCCGATTATCTCACCAACTTTGCCTGCTCATATCGAACAAAGCACCTCTGGTAAACCAGAGGGAATATCCGTTACAGACAGCAACATGGTGGGTACCCTAATATTTATTACCGTACCCATCGTCCTGATCATCGTCTTCTTCGTCATTGGCTTTGTCATCGTCCGGAAGCGATCGCGAAAACGCACCTTCAAACAACCACCGCGAATGATGGAGGTGAATTACTCGAACATGGGTTCTAATGATAATATGGTAAGTGTAGGAAAAGATGATGATGGTGATGATAAGAACAAGCTGTAAATGAATATGGGTAATCGGTGTTACGATACACACGGCAACTCAAGCGGTTGTCATCTGGTTAGATTATCTCCATTTACAGTAATAAAACCGGGGGGGGGGGGATCAAATTGTTATGCTATTATTTTTTCTCTCTAAATCATTTCATGCAATACAAGCACTTGCGTACTGGTGGGGGGCTAGGGGGGCGCCAGCCCCCCCCCCCCCCCAAAAAAAAAAAAAAAAAAAAAAATGAAACCATGAGTTATTTTTAATTCCATACAGGTGATTTATAAACGTTCGTGATAAAAACATGATTTTCAACAAAATGTGCGTTTTTCCATTTTCCATTTTTCACATTCGCAAATAGCCAGGAAAAGCAATGTTTATAATAGTCACTAATGGGCATTAGTGGCCACTAACAGTAACACTAGTAGAAAACCTTTCCAGAAGCTATACTGCGACAAGCACTGCCGGGAGATAACATGCTACCCACCAATCGGGCTGTGCATGCACAGAAGGGGCGGCGATCCCGGGGGGGACGGGGGGGGGGGGGACACGTCCCCCCCTCAATTTTTTTAGGGGGGGATTGTCCCCCCCTGAAAAATTGAAAAAGTGAGAACAAAAGTGTATAGCAAATACTGACTAAAGACTGCAACAAACATTTAGGCTCTGGAGGGCCCTAGAGTGCAGCGTTTAGACAAATAAAAATGCAAAAATCTTTTTGCTCCGGAGCTACGCTCCCTCGCATAATATTCTTCGAAGTGTACAGTAAATATTCTAGAAAAGTGAACTGTGAAAAAGGTATATTGCCTGTTTTTATACTATTCTTCTGTAATTTGTTAATACAACAAAACTTCAAAAACCTGTGAGGGGATAGTCACTTCCGTAACCTCTACCCCTCTCGTTCACTTTGCTCCCTCGCCTTGGCGAAATGATGAGGGGGGGGGGGGGGCTTAGGGGGCAGTTCCCCCCCTTACAAAATTCAAACTTGATTTATTTCTAACTCGATACCAGTGATTTACAAATGTTGCTGAAATGGCATGGTTTTTCCCTGAGCTTCTGGGGGCTCTGCCCCCTGGACCCCACCAAGGGCCCTATGGCTGGCCCCTGTTTGCTCATCTGACCGTGATTGAATGCGTAAAACCCTGAGCTTCCGGGAGTCTGCCCCCTGGACCCCACCAGGGGCTCTAAGACGAGCCCCTGGATGCTCATCTGACCGTTATTAAATGCCTAAAAACCCCTGAGCTTCATGGGCCTACGCCCCTGGACCACACGCCAATTTACGCTCCACTTGCTATGCTCGCTTTGCTTTACCTAATAAAATACTTTAGCCTCCCCCTCTATGAAAAACGTTCCGCGAGGCCTGCATGTACAATGTTAGAGTGGGGATGCGGATTTTTTTCTCCCCCCCCCCCTCCCCCAACGTTTTTGTTCAATATACGCCACTGCTCCCCCGTCCCTCGTATTTCGCCCCCCCCCCCCCGGTCATGAAAAGAAATCGCCGCCCCTGATGCACAGATTTGCGAACGATCGTTCCATATACGTACATGTACATCGTCAGGCTCAGTGGGGAAACTGAATCCAGACAAGGATTAACGGTACAACGAATCGCCTTCTTTCTCTAATAATTTAATGAAACGTGAAAGCTTCCGCGGTATGAGCGAAAATGATTTTAGTAATAATTAAATGAAACGTCAGAGCTTCCGCGCTTCGCGAGGAATGGCGGGGGGGAACTGAATTCAGACAAGAACACGATACAATGAATCATCTTCTTTCTCTAATAATTTAATGAAACGTGATAACTTCCGCGCTTCGCGCGGGATGGGCGAAAATGAATTCAGACAAGGATAAAGAATAACGTCAAAGCTTCCGCGCTTCGCGCGGGAGGGGGGGGGAACTGAATTCAGACAAGGGCACGATACAACGAATCGTCATCTTTCTCTAATAATTTAATGAAACGTGAAGCTTCCCCGCTTTCCGCGGGATGAGCGAAATTGAATTCAGACAAGGATTAAGAGTAATAATTTATTGAAACGTCAAAGCTTCCACGCTTCGCGCGGGAGGGGGCGAACTGAATTCAGGCAAGGATTAAGAGTCGAGAACGGTACAATGAATCGTCTTCTTTCTCTAATATTTAAATGAAACGTCATAGCTTCTGCGCTTTGCGCGGGAGGGGCGGGCGAAACAAGAAGAGTCGAGAACGGTATAACCGATCGTCTCCTTCCTCTAATAATTTAATGAAGTGTCACAGCTTCCGCGCTTCGCGCGGGAGGGGAAAACTGAAAAATAACTTAGTTCCTGGCCCCGGGTTTATAGGCTGAAATTAGTAGACATCGGGGCATTGGTGTTAATATATTTGTCGGTAATTGGTGGCTAGTTTTGTCAGTAAGCGGTGGCCTCTAAACCCCCCCCCCCCCCCCTGAACGTCTAACCAATCAGAAGGCCTCTTTTTTTCCAGGAAGTGCCGGTGGACATTAATGCGCCAAATATGGTTCTCAAATTGCAAAAGATCTCTTGGACCTTGGAGGGGGTAGGAGAAAGCAATTTTACGTCATATTACTCCAAGAAGTGCCTGAAAATGCGTCTAATGTGGTTCTAAAATTGCAAATGCTTCCTACTCAGGGAGGGGGTCAGAACCCCCTCCCAGACCCACCCCCGCTTGGTCGCTCCGCTCCCTCGCCACTAAAGCCTCGCTCTGTCGCTTGATCGTTTTATATATATATTTAACCCCATGCCATTTTGAGCTCCCCCCCCCCCCCGTAAGAAATTCCTGGAACAGCCACTGTTTTCCCATACCCCTTGAGCTTCGGGGCTCCGCCCCTTGACCCCCGCCGGGGCTTTACCCCTAGAACTCACTTTGACAAACGTTCAGCTTCCCCAAACGTTTTTGCTCATTACGCCACTGAATACAAGTACAGCAATTGAACGAATTTGGCCGCATAATGTATAACACTTTCGATTACCGCACCCCAGGCCATAGACTAACAAGTCTTTATAGTTGATGTGATATTACATTCAACATATACACCATATAACCAGTGATAGCTGTATAATCAAAGTACATTTCGGTTGTGAAATAATAATGTGGTAAAGTATATATATTTTTGTTAACTTAGACATCATGGCAACTTTACAACTCTTTTTTTTTTGTCTATCATAAGGAACTTCTTTTACTTAATTCACAATATTGTAATCACTCTAAATTTATTGACGTAACATAATCTGATTCTTAACGTAAGTATTGTATATTCTTAATGACTGTAATGTTAAAAAGAAATGAATTTTAAAGATACACTATAACGATTGATGTCTTGTTTTATGCTCTTTGTATTTTTATCGTAAATTTAATATTGTACAGCATGTAACTTCATAAATTAGATATTGGTTACCACAAACCTGAGATGATTAGATCGCGCTGTCAAGTGTAGTTTGTTTTCATGCCTGCAACAACACTTCAAAATCGGAACCACGCTAGATTAGAAAACTCTAAAGTCAATTTTACTCAAGCTCAATGCACTTTTTTAAAAGTAAGTCTATTCTAAGCCCCCGCACCCTACCCGATTAGACTACGATCCCAAATTGTACTTGTAAAACTCTAAATGAACGAGGATATGTGAATTGAAATTTGTTAACACTTTAAAACGTAAATATAAAAAATACTTGACGGACCTATATTGATATTAGCTACAGATTTTAACGGTTGTTAAATTCATTACATTTTACATGAAATTGTTATTTGGTTTACTTGTTATTATGGCCTAATTTTTGATATTTGATTAATTGGTCAGCCGCATATAACGACCACCTCCTTTCTGGCTGCTACCAGCATTAGCAATTTCCTTTGTATTATTCATGTTTGTAAATTGATTATGTGTATTTCTGTGTTTATCTATGTTAGTAATTGTAATTGTGTGAAACTTTGTATACTGCTTTTGTTTTACCATGTATGTTTTTTATTGCTTTGCAAAATAAATTGAATTGAATTGAATAGTCATATGATCAAGAAAATCAAAATTGCAATAGATTTCATGCTTACCAGAAAGAGTAAAGAATGAGTCGGCTCAGAATCCTAGTGACGTCAGTGCGAATGTCTACGATTTGCAGCCGATTCAGTTTTCATTCTGAATAGAAGAGTTTAATGCACTCTTAGAATTATTATCATTATTTAGAAGCTAATTCAGGAAGATAATGTTTGCTTAGATTTCATATCTAATTCAATTGTAATTTCTTTGAAAGGCCGATCGTGTATAGTGTGATGTGGGAGTTAGTACATGTGTTGATTAATGGAAGAAGGATAAATATGTTTTGCCAACATAATAGAATATATATATATATATACAAGACAATAAATCAAACTCAGTAGACAGTGATTCCTTCTTGAGCTTCTTCCGATTTTCTTCCGATTGACAAGTTTTAGAGGCCATATGCGCTCATCCTCGTATGGAAAAGGAATACATTTGAAGAAACGTCACTCTATAAATATTTTAACTAAAAATAGCCTTTCTTATTTAGATAGCAATGTGGTTTGGTCAGATTTTTCACATTTTTAGTTTATAAAACTGCAAACCATATCTATTTTCCATTTCTAAAAATATCCTTAACAAGTAAACGTAAAATTATTATATGAGCTACGGCAGTATATTTCCTATATGATGAATATGTAATGTAAACCAGGAGAGAGAATGCACATTAGAAGAAATCGAAATGAATGTATTCTATGGAAAGGGTAAGATTCTTTATAATGAAGTTCACATGTATGTGTATTGTCATACCATATCACTCATTGTGTTGTTATTTTTGTTTGTTATTAAACACGCATAGCAATTAAAAGAAATTTGACTGTTGTTTCTTTTGATTTCGAATTGCTTTGTCCCTTGGTAGATGGTTAGTTAGTTGATTGTTTGTTGTTGACAATACAGCTTTAAACGTACAATGTACTATGTCCCATGTGTAGGCCAAAAATGAAAAGGATTATTTCGAAGGGCATTTGAAAGATAATGCTTAATTAGAACTTCCCTCAAAACATAAGGGATTGCAAATGCGTTTTTTCTTTGTGGGAATATAGCAACCGTCATTTGTTGAATCGAATTTAAGAGCGCGCTCGTTTAATTAAAAAGTGTGATTTGCAGACCCTTGTACAGAATCGTCGTGCGTCTTGTGCTGCGCAAAGATTTAATCAGCTTAATTTTGGCCATTACAAAGAGTGGGTTATTGATGTGGACATTATGCTCATGTATCCTTTACAGCTCATTTTATGTATGTTATTACCAAAGAAAAATATATCAATCAGTCACTCAATGGTGCCTGACTGTGAAGTCTAAAAACGTATTCAAGGAATGTTTACATTTCACAGATAAGACATACGTGACATATTCATCATTCCTACAAAGTTCTACAGAATGTGATATTGGCTGCAAACGGGATACACTACCTTTAAGCAGGTAGAAAAAATAAATAAAACAATCACAACTATTTTCGAAAAATAAAATCAAGAGCAATTTCAATATCCTTTTTCTACCTCCCACAGAAATCATGTTCGGAGTACGCAATACCTCATTGTCATGCTCACACATTGCAATAGGTAACCCAGAAGCCTATTTCAATTGCCTCGGGTTTTTTTTTTTCTTTAAATAGTTGCGTTCACGATATAAATTAATAAAGAAATAACAAAAAGAATAACAAGTTGTGTATAACAGAACATTGTATCCCCTATTTTTTTTTTTTTTTTTTTTTTTGTTGTTGTTGATTGATCAGGGGGATTGGCGAACATCCAAAAGACTTTGTCTCAATATCCTCAATCAATCGTTTTAAGATTTGACAGTTGTTTCTTTTTCTCCCCGGTTGATTATAAATCTGTTTTATTGTCCTGCATTTTCAGTTTCGAAATGCTCATTATAAGCATTATTAATGATGTGCTCAAACAATGAAAATAAATCCCCTTATATTTTCATGGGAAAGTGAAACTCCTCATTTGTCATAATGTGTCCATCTTAACGTCGTTGAAAGTCCATCTCAATGTCATTGACAGTAAAAGATTAATGTTATAATATATATAATTTATTCGGCAAATCAAGAAAACTGTTAATACAAAATAAAACTTACAAACAAACAGAAGATTATAACTACTGCAAAAAGGTCTTCTTTTCCTGTCCATGCTTTACATAAAATGAATAGCACAAAAAAAATCAAGACAAAATAATAAAATACGAGTAAAAAGAGAAAAGAAAATTAATGTTGATTCATGCATACGTATATGTATTAAAGGAAAAATAGGAATATATAAGGAGTGTGCTATGAGACTGAGTACAATTTGAGCGATATCTGCAACTGATTAGATTTTAAATAAATTGAGGGTGGCCTGATGGAGCTGAATTGGGTTTAAAAGAAAGTATAACCATATACAACTACAATGATATAATCGTGAAAATCAAAGCAGCAGGTCATGGGAATGTTGAAGATTGGTTCCTACATAGACATATACAATGATATAATCGTGAAAATCAGAGCAGCAGGTCATGGGAATGTTAAAGATTGGTTCCTACATAGACATATGAATATGAATATTTCAACGCTGTCTAGATTTTAATTGAATTTTGCCTGAAATTGAAGCAAATGGTTGCTTTGCCTTTAATATTAATAATTGAACAAATAAAATCATAGAAAATACCACAAAATGGTGCGTTACTGATGCACACTTGTCGGGGGAAATAACATGCATTGTTTCTGCCAAAACCTATTCCTGTAATAAAGTAGAGCTAACCCGGAAGTGATCACTTAAGTTTCAAGCCACTAGCGTGACTCGGATCGATTCATGCGATTTGATACGGGAAATGACAACAGGGGTGTCGATCAAGTTACAAAAATAAAGAAAATAAAATGAAATACCCCGCAGTGACACCCAAACGTTCAGTTTGTTGATTTATTGGCTCATTATACATGCGTTGTTTCTTGTTTTCCCACGGTGTCGAAAACGAAATTAAATATCACCATGTCAAGTACTGTATCGTGCTTTTCAAAGCTGAATATTAAAAGTTATGTTTATTCGGATGTTAGGGCGTGTGAAGATGTGTCTATGGAATGAGATTTGTTTAAACCTAGATAAGCCTATTAATTAACCAAAGCGCCTTGAAAAGAGGTCACAACCAATTAGACTTTGATTTTTTTTAATGCTTTACCTCACTATTTATGAAGGCAAAAATAGGAAGAACTACTTTAGGATTTTTAACGCCAACCTACCCGATTGAGCCAACGATGGATAGATATTACTGGGTTTGCATGATTATAATAACCCTAACTCTAACCCTAACTCTAACCCTAACCCTAACCCGTATCTTAACCCTTACCGTGTCTCTGACCTTAACATATTACCAATACCCTATTCCCTATCCCTAACTCTAATGCCTAACCTCTAATATGAAGTACTCTATTTATCATGAATACTCATGAGATATGTAGTCTGACTAATAAACCGTATTATCATTATCACTTTACTTAGTATAACTCGCGCACCTTGGATGGCTGGTCTAGGTTTTAAAAAGACGCGTACGGGATATGATGATGGGTATGTGTGCTTGTGGTTTACGGTGCGTGTGTGTGTGTGTGCGGGTGTGGGAGATAAAAAAAAAGTCGTGTGCGCGCGCGCGCATGTGTGTGTGTGTGTTGTGAAGTCGTGTGTGGTGGATCCTCTTACTGTACTTTGATTAATTGCTTTCTCTTAATCTCAATTTCTCTTTTTCCTGCTCATACTCTGTATTTTCTAATCCTCTTTAGCGTGGTTCTGTATATTTTGTCTCACTATCTCTCTCTCTCACCGTCTCTCTCTTTCTCTCTCTCTCTCTCCGTCTCTATCTCTCTCTCTCTCTCTCTCCGTCTCTCTCTATCTCTCTCTCTCTCTCTGTTTCTTCAGTGTCTAAAGATTTCCTTGATATATACCGCCCCCTTTACATCCACAGATGTTACAAATATGTATATATACAAATTGATATTCATTTGAATCATCACATATATATTCTTATACAATCATATTCATTTAACATTTATTTCAGTATTTAAACAAATTAGGCATAGACACTGGCAGATAAACTAAATGTGCACTCAATCATTTTAATCGTCATTTTATGCGATAAACCAACATAAATATCTTGGATTAGGTTAATGTACATGTTGAGATACAAAGGTTACAATTACAATATCTAATTACAATAATTACAATCACCATGCAAGCCGACACTTACAAGCAGCATCTAATTACAATATCATGTCTACCTTTTTTTAAACTTTTTTTTAATTTATTTATTTGGTTTTATTTCAACAGGGTAGCCCCATCAGTAGTTAAAATACTGTTATTCTTGGGGGCCCTGCATAACATAAAATACATATATAGACATACATATACATGAAATCATCATCACATGGTGAGTAGTAAACATACCAGAAAGAACTACAGATTAAATCTCAAATGTAAATTTAAACTTCAATGCGATAACTTCAATTGATGTTGAAGCTTGCACTTATTGTGGTTTGAGATTTTTCCAATATTAAACATGTATATTTGAGAAATAATGGTTTCGTTGCATGTATATACTTGCAATGATGACTCCCCCCCCCCCCCTCTTTCTCTCTTTCTTGTTCCAAAGAGCTTTCAAACGTTTCTAGCACCCCCGCCCCACCCACGCGCTATCTATTTCTAGATATTGGAATTCCCACGTTACTATTGACAGCGGATTTCATGTGCGTTTGCTGATGCAGGTGCTAAAACATATCACACGGTGATTTCGCAAAAGCTGTTTAGCTCTCCACAGAGGGAGCCGTTTTAATCCACTATTTTGTGACATTGAGACGCTTGTCTGATGAGACATTTTGTGCGTGAACTCTCCTCGAATAAATTATGTGTTTTCGATAAAGGTTGAAACTTTATAGGCAACAGTGTATCACGATACAATAGCAACATAAAACTTGACAATATAACATAATATTTTAAAAATTGGTTTACTAAGGGGATATTTATAATTAATGATACTGTAGGAAAATTATATTTTATACTTAATGTGCACAAAATTATTTTAATTATCATTTTATACGATTTTACAAACAAAATGTATCGGCTTGGGTCACTGTACATGTTGAGTAACAAACGTTACGATTACAATTATAGCATGTTTACACGGTAATTTGAAAATGTGTCATAACTTCATCTACTTTTGAATTAATACTGTCTATTATGTTCGAGCTTGTACTATTTTTTTCCCCCTCAATATTATACATGTTAAAAATGCTGGATTCGTTACCTGTAAATACTTGCCACGATGACCCCCCCCCCCCCCCCCCCCCATCTCTCACCCCGCGCTCTCTACTTCTCAATCGTAGAACTTCCATGTAACTATTTAAGACGGGTTTTCTGTACATTTGCTGTTACAGGCGTTGATAAAGTAAACGGTGAATTTGTAAAAGCTTCTCAACAATCAGCAGAGGGAGCAATTTTGTTCTACAATTTTGTGACATTGAACGTTTGAGACGCTAGTCTGATAATAATAAAACAAATGTAAGCCGAGGTATCTGAACACATATCTTCTTTAATTAGATACATCCACCTCTCTTACAGATTTGTCGAATTCATTAACAACTAAGGATGGATCAAAACATCGCAATACCGCTTTTTCTCCTACAGAACCTGTAACATTTACAACGGTTAATATATTACCAATTGTACCTTCAGTGAACATCAAGAGGGCAAGAAGAAAAACCCCTGTACAGTTGTTAAATTTGTATCATTTCAAATCATTTTAAGGGATCACCCGTGGACATCCCCCCTCTCTCCTTAAAGATATAAGTGGTTTACAAGACTGTCCTATACAGATGTCCTAGAGTTTATGTGTGAGAGAGAATCGATTTTTAACGAAATAAACTAATAGGCAGATAGGGGCGCTCAAAATTATAGAGCTTCTATCGCTCGAGACGGCTATCTTGAAGGTTCTGAATTGCCTAACCTCGAGAGCGTTTGGGGGCTCCGACCCTGACAACCCGGCAGGGGTTCTGCCCCTAGACCGTACCCAAAAGTGATTATTTATAGTTTATATCTGCAAGTTCCTGAATTGCGCTATTAAATGTTAATATTAATGTTAATAGTATTATTATCATTATCATGATTATTATTTTTTATTTTTTATTTCATTATTATTGTTATTAATACTTTCAATATTATTAATATTATTGTTACTATCATTATTATCATAATCAAGAGTAGTAGTAGTAGTAATATTGTTATCATTATTGCTATCATTCATGACTGCGGAGTACGCATTGGGGCATGTGCCCCCACTCCCCCCCCCCCCCCCCCCGTGACGAATAAAACAGTGGAAAAATAACGAAAGCAAAAATAGAAAATGGGAAAGCGACGAGAAAAGAAGACGGTATAGGACCTCACCCTCTGCTATTTAACCACCCCCCTTCTATTTGCAAAATGTGTATCTTATGTGGCCTTAGACTCAATTTTCCCCAGGGTACATAATGACTGTGTCATTAGCATGATTACAAGTTTGTTAACTTGGAACATTGGTCCGCCCGACCTGGTTTGAGCTCAGCCCAGTCGATCCACAATCGAGTGACAGCATACTGTCCCAATTCTATTTTAATACACGTTAGATTTGAACAACATATTGTGAGGAATCTCCTGAAGTCCGGCCAGGGATGTCTCTGGTCCAGCAATAAACTGCCAAAACCATCACCGCAGCAACCAGAAGAATACCAAAAACGGGAATGAGGAAATACATCATATGGAGGTTACAATTATTGTCTAGGCCATATTGGGTAGAGGTGCTAGCTGTTGTGAGGTTGAAAAGTTGTGTTGCTAATGGAAACAGATTGGTCGTAAATTCCCCCAGTGTCTGCACAGAGGCAAAAGCGGACACCTTCCTGCCGTCGACTGTCTTAACACTACACTCGATGAAATAGTGGCTTTCCCCGGTATGAGGCTTCAGGAGAAGAAATTCCTTGGTGTCCGTAGAGAACGTCACATCGCCGGCTATTGAACACGTGGATGATGTACACGTATTAGTCTCAGGAGGTCCCCCCTTCTGGAATAATACCCAAGTACGTTCCATGGTTGCATTGGGTTGAGCCTGACAACGAAACTCCTGTGATTCACCAGAGCGGATGCTGGCAACTAGAGGGCTAATGAGCACATTTATGTCCTGTTCCGTTGATGAGGAAAAACTGCACGATCTTGAAAGATTCTCTGGTAGATCAACGGTACACATTGCATCCGAAGTAGCTCTTTCTAAGTCGCGGAGACTCGTTATAATCTTGCGGCTGATGACACCACTAGGTAGGCATAGATCCGGCTCAACCGTTTCGTTTTCAGAGGTCAGCCTTGCCATCAAACAGCTATCCTGTCCATAAAATCGAGGTTTCCATGTACACGTCAACTCGCGATAAATTCTTCCAGACACAATAGCTGTTGCAATGTTACACGTAGGAAAATCGTAGACATAAACAAAAGCAGATTTAAATAAGTAAAATCGACCTCCGGGAGTGGGAGAAGGACCGCAATTGTGTACCTCCTGAAAACCACACTGGAAGTGTCCGAAGGAAACAGCTTGTGGTACCTTTGGCCTAAGGATGGCCAACTTATAAGAATCCCCCTCTCTCCAGGCTGCATAGTCACTGTCCATTCCCGGTAGGGCTGAACACGACTCCTGATCGGGACAGGAGAAGCACCTTCCTACGAATCTTCCAGTGCCGTTCCCGTTAACAGCATGCCAAACAATGGAATAACCGGATGCATCTCTCACCTGGCACGTGAGATTGATAGCAATATCTTTGAAGGTGTACCTGTCGTCGGGTCCTGATACATGATGTGGGTTCGATAGGACCAACTCCAAGAGATTTAACAACAACATACACTTCAGTGAAGATTTCATCGCCATGATCATGCGGTGATAATAACAGTCAGTGATTAAAATGAGCTTCTGATAGTGATAATAATACTATCTACAAAGGACAAAGATACAGTTCTAAATCTAGGACATTCTGAATTCTGCCAACTCAAGAAAATAAAAACCAAGATATGAATAAAGTTATTGACATGTAACGTACAACGAAGCCTACTTCAAGGCTTTAAGGTGTCGAAACCGTCTTAATAAATATGTACTTGAGATTCATAAGACAAGGCTGAAAACTATAATTTTACTCTCCTTGTAATATCAATTAATAATGATTGTTATTTCACTTACTTTTGATATGTTTAATGCATGCTTATTTTGCTAAATCAGGAAGAAAACAAATTACAGGGAGTTGTCATATTTGCGTCTGAAACAATGAAATTATTTAATACTTAAGATTATTGAGACCCAAGCCTTTCGTTATGGTGCAATGTCTATCACCAATATCATGACAATTATGAATATTGGTGCATTGAGTATACATCAACCCTGTTGATTTAACGAATCAAACCATTGGCTTGATCATTTTGTACTTTCTAAGCATCATTGGGAATGGGTAATTTTAAAACAGATTTAAAACAGCATTTAATTTTCGATTCCGGAAAATGTATTTTTGGTTATAACTCTTACGGCGCGCTACCATTTAGTTCATATTTGCCGAATAGATCAACCACTCAATATTATTATTGCGTTTAGATTATAAGATAGTGCTTATTGCAAGGAAGAGATTTTTGTATACGATGTTTTGACAACTTTCGTTCTAGGTGGATTGCATTTGTGTTTAAAGCAGTATTCCCATATTTATTTAACCCTATATAGCCCGGGCTATTTTGAAAATGCATAGCCCGATCATCTTTATCAAAGAGAGGTCAGCTGCTTGGCTCACCCATGACGTACACACTTTGGCTGTGCTAGGCCAGTTTTTACAACTCGCAGCACTACAGAGTGAGTCAAAAAAAAGTTTACACCTAGAAAATTGCTAATTATTTAAAAAATCATCTATAAACAGTCAATTATTATACATCTTTTGACAGAGGGTTTTATCCCAAATCGTTTGGTTTATTTTCATGATTGGATGAACAGGAGGCATTGTTTGCGAGAGTTCAAAAATCGACTTGCGCCAAATTTGCTAAATGTGATGTTTAAATAAAACGATTGGGGTTTGGTCATTGAATCGGTTTTTGCAGAGCCAAATGAAATCCCTTACAAAATTAATCATGCCACGCATATCAAATATCGAATATCAAATATCAACAAACATTTGTGCGCGTGTGACTTTGCTTCTACAAAAAGCATATGCAATGAATTTCATTTGATACTTTCAATTCATTCTCTCACTCCGCTAATCCCAACATAATGCATGCTGTAGGCATCACTTTGACGCAAGTCGATTTTTGCACTCTCGCAAACATAGTGCAGAAGTATCAATAAAGTGATGAACCAAAAGTGTTTTTTTTCTCAAAGTTTGACTAAACATAAGTTACATTCACAGTAACAAATGAAACGGGATGCGTTTTTGCGGGTACTTGAGATTTAATAGAGGATGGAATCTTGTTACCCTGAATATCAACATCATGACAATAATAACTACGACACAAACTTTCCCAACTGAATATAAAATACTTTTACTTAAACGTTACACTGCTCCAATCCGCCCCAGGGAAGGACCCGGGTATCATTTTCGAATCTTTTGATCAATTTATACAAGTATCTGCACATGAAAAAGTGGATGGAGCCGACATGTCCAATCCATAGTACTCTCTGCATCGGGGCCACCAACAGACGAGAACTTGTGTACAACCCCCCACAGCCCGTAAAAAGGCGACACTGTTTCCTCATTAAAGAGGGCGAACAGAGTTTACCTTCTCATATGGAATTTAACTGTGAGTACCACAAAGTGGGCTATACGTATAACACCCCTCTGCATACAAAGAAGACACACAGTTCCACTGCATTAAACAGGCGAACAGATGCCTACTTTACAGGCGGGTACATGTTATAAATATCATCGGGGCCCCCACCGGAAACCAATAAATATTGAGCTCTGAAGAAACTGGATGGAGCCGGCATGTCCAATCCAAAGTACTCTCTGCATCAGGGCCACCAACAGACGAGAACTTGTGTACAACCCCCCACAGCCCGTAAAAAGGCGACACTGTTTCCTCATTAAAGAGGGCGAACAGAGTTTACCTTCTCATATGGAATTTAACTGTGAGTACCACAAAGTGGGCTATACGTATAACACCCCTCTGCATACAAAGAAGACACACAGTTCCACTGCATTAAACAGGCGAACAGATGCCTACTTTACAGGCGGGTACATGTTATAAATAAACGACAGGATACCTGTTATCATCGGGGCCCTTACCGGAACGAATAAATATTGAGCTCTGCAAGATAGTATACAATGGCCAATTAAAAAATCTTTCATATTCTCCAAAACACAACCTTCCCATGAGGTATTCTGCAGCAGTGTGTAATACACATAATAACCTTTATATGTATATATTAACATATATACACATACACATATATATATGCGAAGAGGCAAAAATGCCAATTTCCGCCACACGGGCACCGCCCGCCGCCACTGAGCGTATATATTTTTATCGCGTAATGTACGCATATAAACTGACATATTAATTTCACCCTAAATTCTTATGGGTTACTTTCGTTTCACTACGCGTTTTAAACGCGAACACGAACTTGAACCTATTGAATTCAACCAATTACCTTAATTTCATTTCAATACCAACGTTGTGCGATTTCGAAGCTTGAGCTAAATCAACCAACTAACCAAAATAACGTGATAACCACCTTTCGTTTTCAACCAAAAACAATAAATTAAAAACACCTTTATGACCTCGACTGTGACTATGCTCATGAAAGCACTCTGCAATAACAGTAAGTATAGTAAAACAAAGCCACGAACGGCTATATATATATATATATGAACTAAGTACACGAACTTGAACGTGAACATATTGAATCCAACCAATTAGCCAAAATAACGTGATAACTACATGTACCTTTCGTTTCCAACCAAAAACTATAAGTTAAAAGCACATTTATGGCCACGACTGTGACTAAGCTCATGAAAACACTCTGCAATAATCGGTAAATAAAACAAAGCCACAAAACGGCTATATATATATATGTACAAAGTACGCGAACTTGAACTTGAACATAATGCATTCAACCAATTACCATAATATCTTTTCAATACCCACGTTTTGAAATTTCAAAGCTTAAGCTAAACCAACCAATTAATCAAAATAACAAAATAACTACCTTTCATTTTAAACCAAAAGCAGTCTTCAATGAAAAACGCGTTCATGGTCCCAACTGTGACCAAGCTCATGAGAACGCTTTGTAATGTCCATTAACTGAAATACACAGCATAAAAATGCGGATATGTACATAAACTTAACATGTTAATAGCAACCACTAGCCTAATAAGTCTCTTTCGCGTTACGTAAAAGTTTTATGCTTTTAAAGCTCGAGCTAAATAAACCAATTACCCGAAACATAATAACTACCTTTAAACATCAAAATGGGGAAATATATACCTTACATATATATATATATGTACATTAAATAAATCAACTTAACATCTTAATAAACCACTAGCCTGATAAGTCTCTTTTGCTATAACGTACGAGTTTTGTAATTTCAAAGCTTGAGCTAAATATAAATAGACCAATTTCCCGAAACAAACGTGATTACGACGTTTCATTATGGCTTGAATAAATTCTCTACCGAAAACGGTATTAAATTAAAAACACACCTTATGGACACGACTGTGACCAAGCTCATGAATACTATTCAATAAATCAAAACCACTTCAAAAAACTCCACGAAAGTATATGCAATGTTTTCCAACCCCTTAATAAGGCTATGAAGAAACAAATTATTTCCAGTCTCGGAGAGATGAATGCCATCTCTCCTAAACAGATCGCGCCGCTCGTGCCTGATATCCTGAGGTGAGTCAAAGCACTGCCCCCCCCCCCCCCCCCGATCGTGCGGCATATGCACCTAACGTGCTTGTTTAATGCTCGCCGCGTCCGATCGATTTTGGGCAGCTCATCTTTACTGAAGCCGCTGTAAGTCCGCGGCAAAATATCTGACCAAATAATGAGGGCATTGAGGAAGTGTTCGTGCAATCGTCCGAGCGTTGTATCCAAAAGCGAGAATTCTTGTTTTTTAGCTCGCCCGACGTCATTTGTTCCCACGTGCAAAACGATGTGCGACGGAGAGGAAACCTGGATACCGGGCAGCACCCATTGGACATAACCAATAACTTGACCTAGCTTACGGCCCCTCCTTCCTCTCCAAACGACGTTGGCTGACCGATGCGCGAAGGCGGCTAGCCAGTGGATCATGGAATCGCCTATGAGGAGGATCGTACTTGACTGGCAACCTACAGCAGGAATGAAAGAAAAAACTTCCGGCAGCTCATTGTTGTTGATAACTCGTTTCAAAATCACCAATAAAATGTAACAATATTGATCTTCAACTGCCTCATGCATAAACATGAGTCAATTATACATACTATTTAAACATATAGGCCAACCCAAATAACTGATAATTTTTCTTAACACACTTCCTTAAACTCAAATGATTAAAGAAGTAATATGGTACAATACATCATGAATTATGCAACAGGTAGCATATATTAATACGATCATATCTCTTACGCGCGTCCGAGGACCAGTGCCCCGTGTTCTCAATTTCCCCTGCGTCAGAACCGGTCATAGCGGCTGATGTGGCCGCGCTTTTTCTGAAAGAATGTAAATAAATCGTGCTACTGGCCGATCCAAAATGTTGACCCTGACAGGGCAATAACCGTGGGTGCGCTGCCGTCTGGCACGGGGACATTTTTTAGCAAGGCCCCTAAATCAACAAACTCGCCTTTCCAGATTCTATCCCGCAATGCGCGAGGAACAGCTGACCCCAGCAGCTCCCGAGGAGTTGCCAACCAGGGAGGGTCATTGATCATCAGCCCCACCTGCTGCGCCTGCTCAGGGCCTCCAATTGAGTTTAATGTATCATTACCCGCGCAAACCAACGGCCTAAAATCGTACTCACTTGCGGATGGACCCGGTCCCCGCTGCTCCACTCCAGGGTTCGGCTGCGGTGCCTGGACGAGAGGCTCTGATACGGGCTGGGAAGGCGGAGCTGTTGCAGTCGCAGTTCTCCGTGGACGTGAGGACCCAGTTCGGTCAACAGTTGTCCACCTGGATTTCTGCTTAGCCTTCGGCATTATAATTCCCGACGCGATGATACAATTAACAAAGTTATGTGGCTAATATAAAATTAACCAGTTATGAACTCCAAATGTACACAATTCAAAATCCCGTCGCCGTATATAATTACTCTGAAGAACCAAGTTGTATTAAAATGTTCCCTTCTGTAAATCCAATGTGGAATCGAAGTATAATAGTTGTCAACTACAATGTTTCCTCAATAAAGTCCAATAAATTAATTTGCCACCGAATAATGTCTATGACCATCCTCTAAAAAATCTGCAAGGTGAATGAGGATTCTCACGCCAACACCGTGAGAACCAATATATCCCGGCTAAAATAATTCCATATATAGATTCGAAACATACATTGCGCACATTCCGTTTATAGATACGCGTACATGAAAGAAGCCGCGCGGCTGACTCAAAGGGTGTCGGCATGTTATTGTTTTCTATCAAGATGCCGCTAAGGGTCATTACAGAAGAGAAGCCGCCGCGAACTCGTGATGTCACTGATGAATGTAAACCATTTATATCGCCCTTCGTTCGATAAAATTTCTTATGTGCACTCTCTATCTATTTCCTCTTGCCGACACTGATATCCCCCACATTACACCCACACACACACACGCACACACACGCACACGCACACACACACACGAACACACACACACACACACTGGAACTATTCGCTCTATAATCACTTTTACATTAGGCATTTAAGTACCCAAGCAAACATATAACAAAAGGAAAAAAGAAAAAACAATAAAAGAAGATAAGCCGTTTTTGAATACATATGAGGGGTAAATGTAGACTATCCTATTAATTACCTTTTTTTAATTTTGTTATTTATTTATTAGACAGAGTAGCCTGATCAGCATTAAAAACCTTAAAAAAACATAGAAATATCCAAATGAAAAAAAAAATGCAAATTAACATAGGCCTAATGCAATAAATTGTCAATAATTTATTGCATTTAATCCCGGTGCCTAACATTAAAACAAATTCTGTGTGCCCATGCCTTGAGCCATAATGCATGGCCGTCCAGAGGATTTTTTTTATGTTGGGGTATGTTGGGTAAAATGCAATAAATTATTGAAAATTTATTGCATTTTCTGTTTTTTTTTTAATTTATGGAAACTGCCCCCTACCCTAGCCCCCGCTGCGTACAGTCATGGTTCAGTGACAAAACAATGGCCTCGTAACTGTGAGGCCCCAGGATCAAAACCGTGTCGATGTGCTATATTAGTGCCCTTTTGTGGGGCATTAATCCTCATTACTGTCATTTATGACTTGAGAGCGTAGGTCCCCTAGTTAATAAGCATAGTAGCATACACATGCTTTAGCAGTTCCGCAAAACACACATTGGCAAGTTATTATTCAATAAAATCTGAGAATGTATACTATTATCTATATCTATTATTTTTAAATGATTTTTAAAATAATTCCATAAATTTGGGTAAAACTAAAATATTCCAACTTTATGAGCGACAGTGTACCTTCCCAATAAACAGAACACTAAAAAGTAACCTCTTTTGGGAGTGTATTTTAAGTGATTTTAAAGTATAGTGCCTTTTGAACTAGATTTAAACGTTTTCGACATGTGCCTTCATTTAAACAAAAAAGGTACTCCTGTTCACGTTTTCATCTAACCTAAAAACCACCAGTTTATCACGCGACTGGAGTAACGTGATTCCACTTACCTCTGTAAATCAAGTGTTTATGTCCAAATAACCACTTGACCAAGCAACGAGTTATTTGTCCGTTATCCGATGGTGGCGATAAATACGTAATTATTTGGTCTTGTAAGCACCTTTATCGATTGGTTTCACAGGTTATCCAAGGTTGATGGTAATAATCACGTTACTTACCCCGGCTAATCGTTTTATTGTTCTGTCCGTGAATCTCTGGTTATATTACATTAGTAATTCTGAGGTGTCTTACACACCTCTTTAAATGGTTTCAAAGTTACCATAAATTTCTTGGTTATGATCACGTGGCTCAAGCTGATTACTAATCTAAGCTGTGAATACGTGATATGTAGGTGTGAAAATTAGTAATTATTAAGTGTTTTAAAACACCTTTTTAAATGGTAGTCAAAGTTGCCATAAGTTCCGCGGTGATGATCTCGTGACTCAAACGGATTATTAATCTAAGCTGGGCATACGTGACTTTTAGGTGTAAAAAATTAGTAATTATTAGGTGTCTTAAAACACCTTTTTAAATGGTTTCAAAGTTACCATAACTTTCTTGGTGATGATCACGTAGTTAAAACTGATTACTAATCTAAGCTGTGAATCCGTGATATTTAGGTGTGACAAATTAGTAATTATTAGGTGTCTTAAAACACCTATTTAAATGGTAGTCAAAGTTGCCATAAGTTCCGCGGTGATGATCTCGTGACTCAAACGGATTATTAATCTAAGCTGGGCATACGTGACTTTTAGGTGTGAAAAATTTGTAATTATTAGGTGTCTTAAAACAGATATTTAAATGGTAGTCAAAGTTGCCAGCAGTTCCGCGGTGATGATCTCGTGACTCAAACGGAATATTAATCTAAGCTGGGCATAGGTGACTTTTAGGTGTGAAAAATTAGTCATTATTAGGTGTCTTAAAACACCTATTTAAATGGTAGTCAACGTTGCCAGCAGTTCCGCGGTGATGATCTCGTGACTCAAACGGATTATTAATATAAGCTGGGTATTCCGTGTTTTCCAGGTGTGAAAATGAGTTATTATTGGGTGTCTTGATGGTTTCACAGTTACCATTTAAGTTCCATGGTGATAATCCCGTGACTGTTGGCATATTTCTATGTTCACCAGTTGATAACTGACTGTTGGCATATTTCCATTGCACCAGTTGATAACTGGAGTGTGCATATTTCCAGTTGCACCAGTTGATGGCTGAGTGTTGGCATATTTCGAGTTGAACCAGCTGACACCAATTAATTTGCATATTGAATATGGGGTGCGTGCAGATCCATGTTTTTTAAACAATTTATCTGAATTTACAGCATATTTCTTAATTACTGATGATTTAGTTATATGCAATTCATTTCGAAAATACTACAAATATAAATTACCAGTTATTAGGATATTTCGCTACTTCGTATAAATTACATTTAGTTAAACATGAATAAGGGAAACAATAACTATGACCTAAAATAATTTCAATAAAGTAGTATACGATTTTTTTTCTCGATTAATTCAATTATGTAAGTCTACTTATTACCAATGCCTTTACATTGGAAATACAGAGTATTGAAGTACTGTTGCTGTTCAACTGGTTGGAAGTTTTAACAAATGGTTTTAATTGTTCAGCTAGACCAGTTTAATTATAACTGGCCTGGATCAACTGGATCATTTAGCCCATTTCAATTTCCAGGGTTACCAGTTATATCGTTCATCAACTGGACCAGTTGCAACTAGCTTTCTCTTCTGGGATGTTTGCACACCCCCCCCCCCCCCCCCCCCAACCCCCTCTATTCCCAAACTGCTTCCGGCGCGCCTGGACGTAATTATGGAAGATCCAAGACACGATGTTCAGAAACGGGATGAGAACGTCAATATTTTGGTTCATTTATTGTGTAACATTTGCGTAATTATTGGGTTGAACGCGGGTTACAGTAACATACTTCCTATTCGACGTAAATTTCACGTGAATGAAGAACATGATTCATCTCAAGTCAGCCTCGTAATATTCACGTGAATTTCACGCGGATATTTTGACTAGAACTATCACTAACGCTTCACGTGTTTCTGTGACGCGATAATTTCGTTTATGAAGATGTAATTTCATAACCAAACAAACACGGGAGTATTAGGTTTACAAACCATGGTCTCCAAGGTAGGGATAATCACGTTATTATAATGGTGATATTGCAGTGACAATTGCGTGATTTAGTGCACGTGTGTTTTAAGTTACCTAGTGCAATAAACGTATTAACACATTTACGTAAATGTCAGGTGTTTGAAGAACGTAACTCTCCTCAATTCGATACCTTGATATTGACGTGATTTTCACGTGATTTTGTTTATTGGGTTATTTCTTATGTTATCTCTTGTTTTGATAATTTCTAATGTATTTCAATGTTTTTTTAAGTTATGAATTTTATTGTTTTTGTTGTTTTATTTCATTTCTTACTACAATTCAACTATTTTGACCCCAGAACAATCACCTAAACTTTACACAAGACCCAATAACCAATGTTTTATCTATTTTTAGGAAAAATGACATTTCCATATGTTTTGTACATAAATCACAAAAATGAGCGATTTTCGGGCTGACATGCAAAGACAAAAGATCACGTGACCTTGTAACTGTAGGTCAGATTTTCATTTTTTTTTTTTAAGAAGTGCAAGACTCGAAAGAAAAAAGTCAGCGAGCGGCGGGGCGCCATCCATATGCGTTCCCGAACAATCAGAAAAATCGTGGAGGGGGGGGGGGGCATAATGGCCACCGGCCTTATTAGGGTTAACTAATAAACACAAAGAATCCAGTCAAGAAACAATTTTTATGCCAAAACGACATGATTGTTTTATCATTTAGTTACAGAGTTATGGTAATGTTTAGAGGATAGAGAGATTGAAAATGGGTGCTCTATGCATCAGTGGACTAAATCTACCCACTAAGTCGGGCTTTTAAACAGGGGGGCGTCTCACAAAACTTGTCATCAGTGACAAATGACAGTTTTTGTTATAAGCTACTGAAAGCCTTGCTTCTGATTGGTTGTCGACAGATTTGTCACTGATTTATGTCATTTGTCATTGAAAAGGGGCTTTTTTAAACGGGTCCCCGGAGTAAAGGTAATATGCTTGGCAAAGGAGAATAGTGAGATACTTACCCCTGGATGTTCATCCCCTAGTGACTGAAGGAAAGAAGTGAACTGAGGACTTCTGAAATAAGAGATGGACATGAGAACAGTGAACAGAGATAGGTTAGAGATCTTCTGGAAATGACGCTCGCAGATGAACTATAGGGAAAAGGGACACAAACAATATTTAAATTAATAAATAAGGACAGAAATATTAGTGACATTAATCAAAGACTCAAGTATCAATGAAATTAATCATCTTCAAAACAAATGCACAAATTTTCAAATATTTTAAAAATGGAAAGCTTAATGTATCATACGCGTAGGATCAAATAAATCATTCATTACATAAAATCAATATTTGTCATATGTTTCTCCATTAAGACAAGGATAATACTCAGCGTCAATATTTACATGTTATATCTGTTTTTGGGGTATTCAGAGTCGCCCCGAGGTATTGGTAACAAACTCGTGAATAGATAGTCACTCTGCACATTGAGCAAATTGCTTGATTCCTGTTCGGTTCAGTTTAGTTTAGTATACTTTTTTCTTAAATGTTAAAGGTACCACGTCCCATTTGCAGGCCCAAAACATGAGACAATACTAATTAATAAAGACAATACTAATTTAGAACCTCCCTCAAAACGGAAGGTCTTGAAAACTAACGGCCATTATTCCAAGATTTTTTCTGACTTATTTTTCAATTACAGATCGATCAATCGATCTTATTTACTGGTTGTAAGCCACAAATATGTTTAAACTAACGGCCATTAGTTGTCGAATCGACTTAAGCGATTGCTTTCTTTCTTTCTTGATTTGATATTGTTTGGCAATCAGTCACAGTTGACTATTTTTGCCACACACTATTTTATGAATTATTTATATATATACATACATATGTACAATTACATGTCACAATCACCTTAATTTTCAGTTTAATTTTTAGTTTTAATTTTGGCCATTACAAGTAGTGGGTTATTGATATAGACAAATGCCCATGTATCTTTACAGCTCATTTTATGTATGTCATTACCAAAGAAAAAAGATGTCAGTCAGTCATTCGATAGTGTCTGACAGTAAAGTCTAGAAGGTGAACGGGTTTCCTTGCATAATTTGAATACTAGGACACTGCTAATGTATAAATTTCACAGATATGACACACATGACATATCCATAATTCCTGCAAAGTTCTACAGAATTTGAAGTTGGCTGCAAAAGGGACATAGTATCTTTAATACGTATTCAAGCGAATAAGAAGAAAAAAAATCAAATCAACTTTTTGATTCTTCTTTTGGCTCTCTCAGCTTCAATTTTAAGCGACAATATAATTTTTAAAAAAAAATCATTTTGGGTGCTTAAATGAGAACGCCTGCCCCGGAAAAGTTGGATTGATTTTGCTTCTTTTTTCTGGCGTGCATCTTGAGCAGACACAATTTGGTATAATTGCTAATTCGCGTTTTTGTTTGGCATGCACTATACCTTCCTTTAATAGGCCGCCGACTGGATTACATCCGCTCGCCTGTGAAAACGGTTATCCTTTTTCAGTATAGTCTTCTTGTGTGTCATTGAATTTCCTAGTACATCGAGGCCCATTGACCTTGTTCGAACAGTTGACGCACAGTGTTTTAACAGATTTGCGTATGCGTTTCCTGATTTTTTTTACTCGTCTATTTGCTGACAGACAGCTAGGATACATGGAGCTGTAGGGCTTTTTCGGAGGACATGTAAAACTTACCACTTTCGATTTGTCACAATCAAATTCAGGATTTTTCACTTTGCAGGCCACTGCTGATAAAACACAAGTTGGTCTACATTGTTTCGCCATATTCTCGGGATTAGGCCTGTACATTATTATATTTGTGGACATAAAAAAAAATCAAAGACAAACGCTTCTGAGCAAAATATTTGAATGGTACAGTTTAGGATTTTAATATCGTTTTTGTTTTTAGCTGATTCCTTCAGGCTCTCCATATACAAATAAGCATCATGAGTTCACCTATACGCGAGACGATCGCTCTTGTGCCGACTCGGACTATTACAATATCAGACACGGTACCAAAAAGAGCTGAAACAACTGGACCCGATGATGAGGTGGAGAGTTCTGTTTGGCCGGGCATCCGTGAGACTGTTTTCAATCCCCTACCTGCAGGCCAGCCATATCCCGAAACTTACCCTCGGCCTTTCCGAAGTCCGCGGGAGCGACCTGCACATTATCTACCACTGGATCGAATCCATGAAAACGGACATCCGGATATAGCACGCTTCACAACAGATGAGTTCAAGGAATTTCATGAGTACCTGACGAAATCTACCGAAGAAGGCCGAAGTTTCCAAGGGTCTGGGAAGATCGACCTTGAAGACATTGCGGTAAGAACAATAATTAAAAAGAAATAGATTTAGGGAAGATGTACGGGCCTACACGTCTGTAAAAACCCAATTACACCAAACTGACAAACAAATATCCACACACACACACACTACGTCGCTAACGTATTTCGATTTGCCACGATGGTTCCTGTGTCCTCTAAATCTTCATGATTAACATTCTTACACATGACTGTACATATATCTGAATTCTAATGTCTTTTATTTCAATTCAATTAACATTTATTTCTTTCCTAAAATGAAAATGAATGCTTTTTATAAAGTACGAAGCAGGCGAAAGTCCCCGAAATCACAAAGCTTGTGATCGCCATATACGTTACAAAAAGATTTTGTATTGCCCTTTGCGACTGACCCAAAGTCTTAAAGATGAAGTTGAGTTCTGGTCATGCGATTGCATTGTGAAAGAAACGGTGTGGAATCGACCAGAAAAGGTTGATCATCTAGCATATAAGAATATGTGTGTATTGCAAGGTTCTGGAATCATCAAAATGATAAGAAATTTGGCCAAGTCTTGGTAAAGTTACAAACACTATGTACACAGAAAGATGTATATGGGACTACACGAACACGTGGCGTAAAAATCCTACCGCGGAGTTTTACGATGTTACATGACATATTTAGAATATGAAGGCATTTGAAGAGCCATGCTTTTCAGGGAACATGTCTTATCTGATGTTCTTCCACACTTGCATAATAAGAATGATAACGCTCACAAATTATTTGTCACCTTTTCCCAGAACTCAACCTTCTCTTTAAGATCTACGGTCGGCTTTTGATTATTTTTTAAACCGTTTTTTTTTTGGAAGAAAAACAGGTTTAATGAATAAAAGATTATTTTGTTTGTTTGTTTAAATGGGATATAAATGTATTACAATCATCAAATTATTCCCAAATTCCCACTTGTCTTCTGCCCTAGTTTCGAATTCCTGCTAGCGTAAACAAGTAGTCTCGTTTACGTGTATACCATGTACTGCGCCAGCTAGAAACCAGCGAGATTTGGGCGGCGTTCCCAGTTTTGAGTTTTGTTTGGCGACGGTCGCTGTTTTGAGGGGAACACACACACACAAAATTTATAAAAAAAACGACCAATCGACCAAAGTTCTGGCACCTAAAGAGCAATACAACTTGTTTGTTGTTTAAGCCTTACAAAAGAATTGCATATATAATTCCAACCTTCACAAAATGCCCATGAAATGCCGATCATGTTGTTGCTGTTGCTGTTTTACCTTAATTGAAGGAAACGGAAGACAATCTGTTACCCATCAATATACGTTTTCGATTACTCATTGAAACAGAAATATAATATATGCAGGTATGCCTACCTCGAAATATGAGCTACTTAACTGAGCAAGGATTTATCCAACATAACCCGGCATAGTTCGCAGGCACAATCCCTTGACGCTCGCAGGCGCGTACGCACGGGGGTTTTAACCCCCTCCTCAAGTTTGTTGTATGTGTGGGTTTCGGAGGATAACCCCTCTCACTTTTTTGTTGTGCTGAAGGGTGAAAAAACAGACTCTACCCCCCCCCCCCCCCCCCCATCCCACTGAACGAAATATCGGTCGCCATAATTTTCCAATTTCCGGGCCCCCCAAAAAAAATGTGCTCTTACCCCCCCCCCCCCCCCCCCCCCACACCCCCTCCCCCCGCTTATTCAGCGGCAGGCTGAGTCGTTGCGAAATTTTCCCTCAAAAACTGGACCCCCACCAAAAAAGAAAAAAATGTGCTCTTACCCTTCCCCCCCCCCCCCCCCCCCCCACTTATTCAGCGCCTGGCTGAGACGTTGCGAAATTTTCGGCGCGATTTACAAATTTAACCCCTCCCCCCCCCCCCTTGAAAAAATCCTGCGAACCTACTGGTCGGTCGTAATTCTTAAAGGGGCTGTAGCATGGCAAGTACTGGTTAACACCATCTGCGACTTCTTTTGGACAACTGCACGTAAACAAATGAACTTGATTAACTGGGTTATCATATTGCTCCGATTGTCTCATTTTCGCTCGCTGGAATATTGCCAGCACAAACCACTGACCTCTACCTCCTGGACGGATCATCGCCCATTTACATTCACTATACGTTACGTACTAAAAGGCTGTATTGTCTGACCGTTCATGAATATTCATGTTTTTGCTTTCCTCGGCAAAATGTTTGCTTTGACCAGGGAGGTGAAAGAACAGGAGGCGAAACTCTTGTAATTTATTCAAACGCATTCTTGAGTTCTAAAGCGTAACACTGGGATGTGTAACATTCCACTTGGCTTTGAAGTTCCATGCTCCGAACCGCGCTTCCACTGCGGGGAATTTCGGAAGCCAGGCACCAGTTTTACATTTATTACAAAATATTAAATTACCGGCAAAATTACAGTGTAAATTAAAAACTTTATATGGGAATTTTATTGGGAATAGTGCATCAAACAAATTTTCAAATTTAGAACTCCGTCCTGCCTTTAAATTGTGTGCCAGAGTTGGTAAAAGAAAAATTACATCCTGTCAAAAACTCAATATTTTAGGATGATGCGCTAATTTGTGCATGCTTTAATGTCCCGTTATTTGATCCATGATTTACAATCTTCAATAACATTAAGTTTGCTAATGCGTGTTTTCGCGTGTTTTTTGTATTTTTCAAGTTTAAAAAAGAATGAAATTACACAAGTTTGTGTTCGCTTGTTCTACTCTTTACACATTCAACAATGGATGAGAAATCATTGGAAGGGACAGCGAATAGTTGCTGTGATACCATTTTCTGATGTAGGAATTCTAAATCCTAAAATTTCATGCGCTCTTTTATCTCACCACCTGGTCAACAGCTGCAGATTAGCGCATAACTTTCCGGCGGCTTGGAGCATGGGGTCAAAGGAGAACGGCTTGATTCAAGTCCTTCTCTATCACGTCCCTGCTTTTACTAACTGGAAAAATGACGGTGGGGTGTTGGATGAAATGGACATAATGAACCAAGCAGAAGTGGACTATGATAATTCATTCTTCTTATCCTTCGTGTGCTTGACCTATAATCTTAAAATCGCTTGGCAAACTGAGTCCAAAGTTCGTCTTGTTTGACATGTGTATTATAGGCAATGACGAGCTTGCAACCTATTTTGATAAAATGACGGTGGGTGAACTTTCAAAAGTCACTGGGACATGAGGGTTCCAATGAAAGAGCTAGTGATAACGTAAGTCGGGGTGGATGTGCTTTTCGTTTAAACAAAAAATGAATTTGTAACGATTTTGTTTGGTACAATTCCATAGGCTAACATGTATGGCTGCTGACTCTGACGATAGGGGGCGTTGTGAAATGAGACTAAACGGAGCTATATGCGCGCGCTAGCGTTCGCGAAACACTCCGAAGTTCTCCTCACGCTTCGGTTTCGCGTATGTTGCACGCACGTGAATACGTAGTACTGCGATCGCGTCGTCCGTAGTCGACCTGATTGGCCCCGAATCAGGCCACGGGAAAGACACGTAGTCTCGTCATGCTACAGCCCCTTGAACAGAGTGTCTTTACTATTCCGACTGCACGGTCTACTGCCCCAAATATTATCTGTTCTATAGCTGTTGGCCATTGACATATCCAAGGACTGACAGAGTTAGTTTCTGCTCAAAACTCTATGCAATTGTTTCAAATCAGAGTGTGTCCGCAGGCTACACTGTTGCCTTTATAGTTAGATTGAATTTCCTTACTTTTTCCCATGGAATGATGGTCAAAATATGCTCTCAAAACCTTATATATATATATATGATATATATGTATTTATATTTTACTAAAGGCGTACTTAAAAGATAGGACATTTAGAGTGAAAAGGTGAGTCATTAAGTAGACATTGTCATTAAGAGGACAATAATTCTACAGATCGTTTTCGGGAAAGGGTTTAGGGTTAGGGTTAGTTATATATATATACGTATATATATATATATATATAACTCTACGATTCTTTAGATTTAAAAGTCCTGAGTGAGATTTTCATATTCTCGCAATCACTTCATGAAGAGAGTAAACAAAATAGGTTCCAAGAAGGCAGTCAAGGCCCGTCGGACCAGCGGTGGCAAGAGGAGGAACAGGTAAAGGAAAGAGAGTTATGGAATATCTACATGTACAAAGTCCTCAATCAGGTTCATCCGGATACCGGCATATTCGGTGTCAAATCCTTATCCAACACAAATCCAACAGAAATAGTTTGCAGGCGCAGACCCTTGTCAGTCGTAGGTCGTAGTACAGTGTCTGAACTAACAGACTATGAAGACAGCAAGTTTTAGTACACCCCGGCCATAGCTTCTGTATAATTTACCCATGCTTTAGCTGCTCCTGTATTTTACACAGCCAGAAACAGGCAGTACTAGACCCTCACTCAAGACTATACAGTATATAATTGTGTTTAAGTGTCAAGTTAGAGTCTGTGCATGCAGACTATATCCAGTGTTAGGTCATTGACAACAGAGGAACGCCTGAATTAGTGACGTATCGAGATCGGCCTTGGCCTCAGTAGAGCCATTTTTTTTACCTGACTGCTAAGAAAGCATGTGTATGCTTGTAAATAGGGAACAAGGGGACCGACGGTTTTCGGAGATGAGGATTAATGCCTTACCAAATGGACACAGGCGCATGTATCGACTTGGTTTCGATCCCGCGTCTTCCTTTTTAACTTACCGATCTATGTACCTTTAGTCTAATACTTGCTTAGGACTATATATGAAGAGGTCGGTTCCAAAAGGTACTACATCAAATTTGTTATGCATTAATGTACACGTTTCCAGTAGCCTCATACACTGACACTTTCAAAAAGCTGACTTCCCAAAATATAGTTAAAAATGGCATTTAAAAATAAGTTCGTTCCCAAAAGGTAGGCCTACTTTATCCATTCAAGTCAAGCATTGTAAATTTCATACAGTTTGCATTATTTTCGGTTCCAAAAAGTAGTACATCCAATTTCGGTTCCACATCACAAAAATAAAAAAAACATACATTCAAACAAAATATTTGTGCAGACTTATATTTTTTTAAAGAGTAGTTTTATACTTGTATCATACAATAGTATGAGGCCCATCGTTTTAACCAGTACCTCGAATAGAGGCATGGTATATTTGTTTTCTATCCTGCATCATAAAGAACAAAAAAATGCAAATTTTTATCTAAAAAGATTTATAATATTTGATTTTCATTAAATTAAGATTTTAAAAAAAAAATCAATTAAACAAAATATATATATATGTTAGGTGGGGGAAATGTCCCCTTACCCCTCCGTCAAATACCCCAGTTGCCTGAACATGACTGTATAAGCGTTGTTTGTACATTATCATTCCCTCATCTTCTCTATGTTATTGAAAACAGGAAGGAGCGATCAAGCATACAGAAATTAGCAACTTTCTGACATATGTCTTGCGAGGTCCTATCCCAATTGCCCTATACTAAAAAATAAAGAAATGTCAATTTTTGCCCTAAAGAAAATGTTCAATCATACAGACACCCTAACATTATTGCAAATATGTTTTATAAAACTCCTGTATGAAACATCTGTTCCGTCAACAATTGATTAGACAAAAATGTAAGTTTAATGAAATCTTCTGTACTGACAATGAGTGAGTAAATTGGAGAGGACCTCGCAAAATACACCATAGTGTTGTCAAGTTGAGTTTCACAGACGACAACTATATAAAAGATTCACAACTTTCTTATTTGAAATCGGATTCTGCTCATACTTTCACTGACCTGTTCCTCTCATTTTAATATTAGGGTGGATATTCCCTTTACTAGCTTAGTCACACCGCCAATTAACGTGACTCCTACTTATCGATACTTGTTAAATTATTTTGTGCATTTTTTTGGTCGGTCTGTTGTCGGTCTGCTGTCGGTCTAGTTCTTCAAGTTCAAGTCCAAATTCAAGAACCTCCTTTTGAAGACAATCATGAATTTCTTTACATTATTTAACATCTATTTTTAGAATATCCAAGAAAAGACCCTGGAAAGCCTGGAAACAGCAATATTTTTAGAACGTTTTGATACTCTATTGTCCCTTTGTGAGCTGAGCAATCTACGAGATAAAAAGTGCGTTGACTTCTTTACCAAAGAAGATTTCACTGGAATCTTTACATCTATCTTGGATGAAGTCAAAGATGAAGTGATACCAGAAGATTCATTCTTCAATGATCAGGTAAGGAGATGCCAATAAAACTTTTTGATCGGATGATTTTATTGAGAAAGATATAATCTACAAAGGTCTCCGTCAATCCTTTCTGTAGGGTGTTTCCATTTACTGTACCACTTCTTTCTGACCTACCTGACACACTTTAATCTGACACACTTTTTTCCTATTCATTTTCTACACAGAGGCATTTTCAAGAGCCATGATCTGTGATTGGCTTTTTTGCTAGTGAATATTCATGATTATGCAAATTATTAAGATCGCAAGCACAGTTCATATCCTTTGTTTTGGTCTTGCGAAAAATACGATCAACTTTTCAAAAAGTTCCTGAAAATGACACTTTGAGCGAGAAATTTGTATAATGAGTCAGCTTTGTAATTTCTGAGGTATGCATGTTGATTTGGTCATATTGAAATGTTTTGAAACGGACGTATATTTGTTCTCAGGACCATGTTTTGAGGGGGTAACAGGGTTGATTTTTCCCCCAATGACGGTGATCGCAGCTATATGTTACTGCACGACTGCTAGCCACGGCTGTCGGGCCGGAGCCACTCCGCGCCACGGTCAGCTGATCGACCTGCTGGGGCCTAATCATGCAACATGTGTCTGCACAGGACTTGTTTGTAGCGTCAGAATTAGAAGTTCAGCCGTAGGTCTAGGCCTACATTAGTATAAGTTGTACAGTGTTTCTGCACATGGTAATGTAGGCCTGTAGAGCTACGGCTGAACTTCTAATTCTGATGCTACAAACAAGTCCTGTGCAGACACACGTTGCATGATTAGGCCCCAGCAGGTCGAGCAGCTGACCGTGGCGCGGAGCGACTCCGGCCCGACAGCCGTGGCTAGCAGTCGTGCAGTAACATATAGCTGCGAACACCGTCATCAGGTCATTGGGGGAAAAATCAACCCCGCTACCCCCTCAAAACATGGTCCTGAGAACAAATATACGTCCGTTTCATAACATTTCAATATTACCAAATCAACATGCATACCTCAGAAATTACAAAGCTGACTCATTATAAAAATTTCTCGCTCAAAGTGTCATTTTCAGGAACTTTTTGAAAAGTTGATCGTATTTTTCGCAAGACCAAAACAAAGGATATGAACTGTGCTTGCGATCTTAATAATTTGCATAATCATGAATATTCACTAGCAAAAAAGCCAATCACAGATCATGGCTCTTGAAAATGCCTCTGTGTAGAAAATGAATAGGAAAAAAGTGTGTCAGATTGAAGTGTGTCAGGTAGGTCAGAAAGAAGTGGTACAGTAAATGGAAACACCCCTTTCTGTATGTGTGTGTGTGTGAATAAACTAAGTATGTACGTATATACTGCATATGAAGATTATAGGGCTCTGATTGGTCCAAACTGCAGGCACGAATTTTGCTACTAATTGCTTGAAATCATAGCGAATAATATTTGCAGGGCAAGATCTACTTGCGCGTACATGGCATGAACGAATGGTTGAACGTGCATGTCAGCAATGGATACGCGCTGTGAAACGCATGCAATGCTTTCCTCTCACTCTACAAATAAATACACTTTGACAGGCATGTTTTGTTGAAATTTAAGTGGGATGCTTTATATAAAACAAATAGGAATAGTTGTTTTATAGGCTCAGCACGCCTCGGGGTGATAGCAAGATGCAACGTCCCCGAGAGCCTATACAAACAACTATACCTCGAATATTAAAGCAGTCATTACATATTTTATAAACTGTAAAAAGAGTGAAAGAATACATGTGCCACTTACCAATCATGGGGTCTTCACATTTAAAAATCATCATCAAATTGTGCTCCAGTAGAAGTAGAACAGGGATTGGTAAAACAGGTAAAGCAGAAGTAATAAATTAACTCAAACAGTAACTTTTGTCATAGAATCCCATAAAACTCCATAAAACTCCAGATTCGCAACATATTTACACAGACTGCGAGAGTCTAGACTATTTGTTGTCCTAAATGTTCACAACGCAGTTCTGGATATTGAATGTAGGGGCTTGAACCCCCTTGCTTAAAACATGGGCATGCCTTGCAGTGATGTTGCATGTACCTGGGAAGATCTCTGGTGTTATTGCTGTCTGCAGAATTAATCAAGTCTTGTAATTGATCATCATCATTCCCATCAAGAAGTTGAAATCTAGGAAGAGTCGCTTCAGCCAATATTGCTTCCTTTGTCCTTTGGACATAAAACAAAGTTAAGAAACTAAAAAAAAAAAACATAACATGTAGGCCTAGGCCCCGTCGATCGAAATCGGCGGTCGTCTGCCTGCGCTGTGCAAATAAAAAACATCATTACCAAAGACCAAATTAATCGCACAAAAACTATGGTATCCGCACTCGCACAAAGAAACTTATTACACGTAAACCAATGGGGATCTCTGCAAAAATTATGCATGCGGCCCGTTAACCAGTGCATTATTAAAAGAATATTTACCGATTGGCGGGCATCTTTAAAAAATGTATTGATTGGTAGGCGGGTATGGCTAAAACCACGACTCCAATTTCGACCAATTAGATGGCTAGATTTCAAAAGAGAGGTATCTGATTGGTCAAATTTGCGGACATGAAATTCACTACGGATTGCCGGGCGTTATGGTGAAACATATTGACTGGGCATAGAATTATGTTTTTGGCGCGTAGCCGGCATCATCATACATGTACACCGAACACCGAAAGAGCAATCGATGACGATCACGTTACGGTGCCGTATTTCACATGTCTTTGAAGTTAATTTCTGAGCTAACGAAGGATGCGGTATATAAAACAAATATTGACTGCTTCTTTTCGCGTCACGGTGAAAACCATTGCCCTCGGTTATCTCGCAACTGCCTTTAATATGTCCCTTGACTGTCGTCTCGCGGGACCTAGCACAGTAAATATGCTTGCTCACCTCGGGCCATAGTTTTCACCGTGCCCCTCAAAGTAGCAACCTGTTTTAAAAATAATATACCATGGTATTGTTGTAATATGGAATGTTGAGGTAATTATGCCATAATGTATTATAGTGTATTGGTGCATTAGTGTATAAGGAATTGTAGGTGGAGCAGTCTACAATGTAAGCTACCCCCCTTCCTCATCAGACAATAGCCTTACTTTCCCGCCTTTTTGGGGGTACCTGTATTGCCCAATGTACTGATACCCTATAGGCATGATTGGGGATCCTATTGTAAGTTTTAGTGGATGAGTGATTTTCTTTTGTTCGGGGTCTGTGCACCCAGAGCTGCTATAGCAGGGACAGAGAGACATTGTAGATTGGAGAGAGAGGAGAGAAGCACTAATTTGTGCCTGCTAATGGAGATTGTTATTTACTTCTGGCAGATCACAATTCATGTAAGTTGATTTATACTGTTGGAACTGATGATTATTATATATATTTCATATTATTAATGGATGTCACATTTTATGAATTGCTGAAGATAAGATAGTGAAAGTTGAGGATTGTTGAACCATGTTGTATGTACACTGATATAATGACACTTTATGATAAATGTGATTAACTTATTTCATTTGCATTACATGTATCATGCTTTATAAAGTAGATTATTATGCTTGAATTTCTGATAATGATGAAATGATAATTACTTTGACAAATTAAATTAATTTTAAGTTTGTCTTTATATAGATTGAAACATGTTTCTGTTAAACAAAGTCAATTAAAAGAATGACTACCAAAGAGGATTTATATATATATATATATTTGAATGTAATTACATTGTGTCATGCAGTTTTCACAAAGTCATTATTGTGAAGTAAGAATTGTTATTTTATTGTTGTTACCTTTAGGGCTGCATGTGGTGAAATCTCCTTATTTTGGTGAACTACACTTTCTACAATAAGGTGGAAGCTTTGTTTATGATCAGGGGTCGGACGACAGCATATAGCGTTAGTGTTGCTTCGTCGTTATAGTATTGGCCGGTGAGTGGAGTTTGGCTCTATTGTGTATAGATATATATATGACCTAATATACATGCAATTGTAAACCGATTATTGCACGAAATGATGTAAAATGTACAATATTCTTCTGTCCTATATATGTTCTAATTAATTATGGCAACTATGTATCGACTACCGACAATTGAACAAGATTACAGTGAAAGACTCTTTCCCGTTACCCAGAATTGATGAATCCCTGGAAGTCATGGATGGGGCTAGATACTTCTCTTCTCTGGATCTGTCTCATGGGTACTTTCAAATCACCATGCATCCTGACTCTGTGCCCTTGACCGCTTTTCGTGTTCCATGGGGACTCTTCGAATTTGAGAGAATGCCGCAAGGTCTTTACAACAGTCCAAGCACCTTCCAGAGGGTGATGGAGGTGATCTTCAGTGATATGAACTTCACAAAACTAATTCTGTACCTCGATGATGTGTTGGTATTTTCTAGAACTTTTGAGGAACATTTGGAAAGACTTGGAGAAGTTTTTGCCCGGTTGACGAAGCATGGTCTAAAGTTGAAAGGAGAGAAATGTCACTTGTTCAGGGGAGAAGTTGCCCACTTAGGACACATCGTCAGCGAGAAGGGCGTGATGGTCGATCCAAGCAAGGTGGAGAGAATCAAGAGTTGGCCAACACCCCAGAATGGATCAGAGTTGGGGTCTTTCCTTGGCCTTGCGTCGTACTATCGGAGGTTTGTCCCTGACTTCACAAGACTGACAGCTCCTCTTCATGCACTAATCGGACAGAAGTCGCAAAAGAAGAGAAAGAGGAAGCCTGAGAAGACTATGCTGGATCCAAAGTTTGTGTGGACAGACAAAGCAGAAGAATCCTTTCAAAAACTGAAAGAAAGACTGTCCTCAACTCCAGTGCTAACCTATCCGAAGTTTGGAAAAGAGTTTGTTCTCGAGGTCGATGCTTCTCTCAAAGGACTAGGTGCCTGTCTATCACAGGCAGATGAAAACGGTCACCTTCACCCGATCTCATTCGCAAGCCGCAGTCTACGTGGAGCTGAAAATAACTACCCGGACTTCTCCAGCTTCAAGATTGAACTGTTAGCACTGAAATGGGCGGTGGTAGAGAAGTTCAAAGGATATCTGATAGGTTCAAAGTGTACCGTCTACACAGACAACAACCCGTTGGCCCATCTTCAAACCGCCCAACTGGGGGCAACTGAACAACGATGGGTAGCCCAGCTAGCACCCTTTCAGCTAGACATCAGATTTCGCCCTGGCAAGCTCAATAAATGTGCTGATGCTCTCAGCCGCTGTCCTGGCAATGATGAACAAGAGGTGAGAGAGATGATCGGTGCTCTGACAGTAACTACTGTCTTACCAGTGGAAGTTACAGTAAACAGTGATCAGGGGCCAGAAGAAGCACCTCGGGCAGCTCCTGAAGTATACCCATCATATTCCACAGAGAAACTTGAGATTCTGCAGCAGCAAGATGATGCACTGTCAGCTTGCAGACAATACATAAGAGATGGATGGAAGCCAGAGGATAAAATGAAAAGCGAGAACAGAGAGACAAAGTCCTGGATGAAAGAACGCATGTACCTCAAAGACTGTGGAGGGGTATTGTACAGACGACCACCAGATTCCAAACATCCACAGAGAAGACAGTTGTTAGTTCCCAAAGGCCTCCAAGAGAAGATGCTACAGATGGCTCATGACCAATGGGGCCATCAAGGGATAAACAGAACCATAGCAATCCTGCGAGAAAGATGTTTCTGGCCAGGAATGTGTAATGATGTGAGAGCACACATCAAGAAGTGCTTTGCCTGCATTGCAGCTAAGACGCCAACACCGACAATACGAACTCCAAGACGACACTTGCTGGCATTCAAGCCCCTAGAACTGATCGCAATCGATTTTCTGAAATTGGATAAGGGTCAAGGTGGATACGAGGATGTCTTGGTAATCACTGATGCATTCACCAAGTTTGCACGAGCAATCCCCTGCAAGAACCAGACTGCAGCAGTTGTTGCACGTGCCTTAATCGATGGTTGGATAGTCCACTACGGTACTCCACTACGTATCCACTCCGATCAAGGACGAAATTTCGAGAGCTCTCTTGTCCGAGAATTATGCAAACTGTACGGAATTGAGAAGACACACACCACACCGTACTATCCACAAGGCAATGGACAAACGGAAAGGTTCAACCGAACGTTATGCAGCATGATTCGTTCCCTTGAGCCAGATCGTCGGAGAAAGTGGCCTGGGCTGATCCACCAGCTGGTTTTCCTATACAACTGCACCCCTCATGGAACAACAGGGCTATCGCCATACCGTCTCCTGTATGGGAGAGAGCCGCACACACCAATCGACCAGCTAATTGGGAATAGCGAAGCAGACTGGAATGAGGATTTTCTTACAGAGCATTCGAAGTCGCTACAACATGCTCATACGGTTGCTAAGCAAAACATGGAAGCGATCTTGAGAAGTGAAAAGATCAGACATGATGCTCTACCAATGAGTTCCACACTAAGCATTGGCACCCGGGTACTGATCAAGAAGTGCGCGTTTGAGGGTCGACACAAGCTTGACGACAAAGTGTTGAGAGATCCCTTCATAATCACGGCGGTAAATGACACGGGTGACGTTTACAAAATTCGACCAATGTTAGGAGGACCAACCAAAGTAGTGAACAGAAGGTTGCTGATTCCAGACCCACGTGAAGAGATGCCAGTTCATATTGTTCAGGAAAGCAGAAGTGACCATACCACGTCACAACACCCCTCGACTCGTTCTATAGAAGAGAACACCCCCTCTTTCACTTTCTTGTGGGATCGACCGATGAATATTCCAGGGGATCAGAACAACCTGCGAGTAGACATTCGTGACGATGAATATATTCCAGATGAGGGAAATGACCACGACGGAGCAAATGTTGAGAATGAAGAAAATGGTACGGATGACGTTCTCAATCTGAGCGGAGATATAGTACCTGATGAGATAGACAACTCTCAACTTGAGAACCCCAGTCCCGAGGTACCGCGTAGGAGGTCTAATCGAGTAACTAAAGGCCAGCATAGAAATCCACTGCGGCTTCCAATATCGGCGTTACAAGAGTAAAAAAAAAAAAAAAAAAAAAAAAAAAAAAAGAAGAGAGTTTTGAATTTGAAGACAAGAATTAAATATTTACTTGTCAGATTGAGATGTGATGTGTTATTAATACTATGCATAATGTTTTAAAGAACATTGTTTTGTATTTTTATATACTACTGAAAAACATTTTGGTCAAACATTATTACATTAATTGCGGGGAAGTGTATTATAGAAAGATTTTCATTGCTTATATTTTCATGTATCGCTAAAATCTCGGTCAAACAGTATGACATTAATTGCGGGGAAAGGTGACGATTTGGAATTTCGCTCGTAATAATGTATCATTTTTATCAAACATTATGACATTAATTGCGGGGAATATGTTGTAATATGGAATGTTGAGGTAATTATGCCATAATGTATTATAGTGTATTGGTGCATTAGTGTATAAGGAATTGTAGGTGGAGCAGTCTACAATGTAAGCTACCCCCCTTCCTCATCAGACAATAGCCTTACTTTCCCGCCTTTTTGGGGGTACCTGTATTGCCCAATGTACTGATACCCTATAGGCATGATTGGGGATCCTATTGTAAGTTTTAGTGGATGAGTGATTTTCTTTTGTTCGGGGTCTGTGCACCCAGAGCTGCTATAGCAGGGACAGAGAGACATTGTAGATTGGAGAGAGAGGAGAGAAGCACTAATTTGTGCCTGCTAATGGAGATTGTTATTTACTTCTGGCAGATCACAATTCATGTAAGTTGATTTATACTGTTGGAACTGATGATTATTATAGATATTTCATATTATTAATGGATGTCACATTTTATGAATTGCTGAAGATAAGATAGTGAAAGTTGAGGATTGTTGAACCATGTTGTATGTACACTGATATAATGACACTTTATGATAAATGTGATTAACTTATTTCATTTGCATTACATGTATCATGCTTTATAAAGTAGATTATTATGCTTGAATTTCTGATAATGATGAAATGATAATTACTTTGACAAATTAAATTAATTTTAAGTTTGTCTTTATATAGATTGAAACATGTTTCTGTTAAACAAAGTCAATTAAAAGAATGACTACCAAAGAGGATTTATATATATATATATATTTGAATGTAATTACATTGTGTCATGCAGTTTTCACAAAGTCATTATTGTGAAGTAAGAATTGTTATTTTATTGTTGTTACCTTTAGGGCTGCATGTGGTGAAATCTCCTTATTTTGATGAACTACACTTTCTACAATAAGGTGGAAGCTTTGTTTATGATCAGGGGTCGGACGACAGCATATAGCGTTAGTGTTGCTTCGTCGTTATAGTATTGGCCGGTGAGTGGAGTTTGGCTCTATTGTGTATAGATATATATATGACCTAATATACATGCAATTGTAAACCGATTATTGCACGAAATGATGTAAAATGTACAATATTCTTCTGTCCTATATATGTTCTAATTAATTATGGCAACTATACTGCTACAGACAATTAAAACAGTTAAGCTACCTTTCATGATATTGCACATAATAAGAATTATTATTGAAAATTGAATAATGTATTAATTGATGACTCGTGTTGAGTTGGAAACTATTGCAATGTTTACACTTTAATTTGTTCTGTTTAATGGAAGAAAGCAAATGAAACCATGAATTGTTTGTTATTACATTTTGCTCCAGAGGCTATATGCTAATTATATTTCGTTCAAATTTTGTTCTTGTACAGGGGCTGTGTTTTCTTTGGTGAATAAATGCAAGACTAAAGTTTACGTTGGACTCCCTAGCTGTTGTCATTTCTGAATCTCAACAGTATCACAAACCAATACAAAGGCAACTAAATGTTACTCAAGGATAAATCATATTATATACCGCATGTCTAGATTCTAGGCCTCTGATTGGTCAAATTTTGCGGGCATGAAATTCACTACGGACTGCCGGGCGTTATGGTGAAAAATATTGACCGGGCATAGCATTATTTTGTACGCGCGCGCGTAGCTTGCCATTTAGATAAGCGGGTGCACGGCCTGCACCATAACATAGATTTACACCGAACGAAATTTCGAAAGAGCGATCGATGAGAATTACCCTCATAAAAAACGTTACGGTACCGCATTTTATCTGTCTTTTAAATTAATTTTTTGAGCTATCGAATGATGCGGTATATAAAACGAATGTTGACTGCTTCTTTTTCGCGTCAGGGTGAAAACCATAGCCCTCGTTGATCTCGCAACCTCGACTATCGTTGCGGGGCATAGCACAGTTTCGAGCTCACCTCTGGCCATAGTTTTCACCGTAACCCTTAAAGCAGTGAACATTTGAATATTATTGTTGTAATACAATAATTGAGAGAGGGAGAGAGAGAGTGTGTGTGTGTGTGTGTTTGGCATTATATATCTGTTGTCCAAACGGACCTTGTGTTCACGAGCTCCTATAAATCTATCTTTCCTGTATAGATCAATCACCCAGGCTTCTATTTAGCTTTCAACCTCCTCATTGACGCCGCCCAACGCTTTACTGAGAATAGCCCCAAGCTCTGCCGCCAGATGGGCCACACGGTTGTGCCATTAATCCTTGAACTCGTAAGCAATACCTTCTACGACCTTGAGGCCTTGAACCGCGACGACGAAGAGCTCAAATGGATGTCGAGGAGGGAGTTACTGAAGAAGATGTTTACCTTGCTCTACAATTGCATCAGGTACGATAAAAGGCTCGCTAAGATATAACGCGGTTAACCGCCGCAAAACGAAAGGAAAAGAAAAACCGCCGCGCTTTTTATGTGTGTAAAATGAATGGGAAGTGTGCGCAACAAAGTTCTGCGCATATTGTGCTCTTAGTTTTGTGTTAAAAGGGTAGATGTTGTGCATTTAAGTATATTGCACTTAACGTTATCATAACAAATAAATACAAATAAATAGAAACCGCCGCGGTGTTGCAGCGTCATATTTTACGAGCATCTTTGGTCGTCAAATTCAGTGGATCCGGCATTATAGGGATGGGGAGGGGGAGGGGGGGGGCATGTAGCATTACTGAGTGGCTAAAATGCATACATAGAGATGGGCATTGAAGAAGACCATTAAATGGAGCGGGCGGGTTGCAGCATTTTCTTTTGAGGTTTTCTCCTCTCTCGCTTCCTTTGTCCTTTATCTGTATGATTTTCACCTCTTTTTTTTTTTGGGGGGGGGGGGGGGGAGGGCTCATGTTTCTTATAGTTACACCAAAGGTTGTCACCATAATGCACAATTAGCCGGTGTTCATAGGCGTATATGCGTTACAAACGTCGGGATATCGTCGATGTAATAACCAGAGTATATGTCTTACGTCACGGGTTCTTGTTGTTCTTTTTTTTCAGAAACCATCCTAACAACAGAGCGTTTTTTCGCCGGAGCAGGGCATCTGAAGTACTCAAGCCTTTCTTGGATTGCCGATTCTACATTTTGCGTGCAAAGGTTATTTATTAAGTTAACCATTTTTATTTATTTATTAACTTCATATTTATTTTCATTATTCATTTCTGTATGCAGGCATGTTTGTATTTATTCACCTTAATTATTATATATTAATTTTTTGAATAATTAAGATCGCGTTTTCATTCAACTTATATAATAAAAGGGGCAAGCGATGACTCTTCATTTCGCTCTTAGCGTTGGAAAAAAAATAAAATGAAATCAGATAAGACAGCATTGGTTTCTTCACCACGAACTTGGGTACTTTCAAGTTATTAACTTAAGCTCACTTTCAGCAGTCCCATAATTATGCGTCACTTGCTGAAATTATTGTGACATTACAATGACGTATATAGGCCTACATGTACTTCAACCTGGGGCAAGTTTCACGAAACTGTCATACTTTTTAGTTCTTTGACATCCCGCTAAAATGCGTATTACAAAATGAACTCAAGTTTCAATTGGATGTCCATGAAATACGATTTATTACGGATTTGAGAAACTAGCCCCAGTGTCTATAAGTGAGACAATATCTAGTGTAATACAAATTCCGCTTGAATTGACTTTCTCAATGTATTTGCAGATATGTTCTATTCTAGATTGCATTGAATTTAATAGATATCTTTATTTATACACGGTTGTGTAGGGTATTAGTAAGAATTACCCACACAAAGTACTTTCGAAACAATCTAAACGCCCCCGACTATCGTCTCAGGCGTGTTAGACTATTCCAAAGGTACCGAGTGTGGGTAATTTGACTAATGTTCGAACAAATACTGTGTATTATTTGTTTTATAAGATGATGTTTTTGTTTGTTTTTATAAAATGATGTTTTAGAACATGAATTTATTAATAACCGGTCATTAGTAAAATTACGTGTTAGGCAAACTAAATGCCTGGTCTCGTGTACGCTCTCAACCAATCATTTGATTAGGATCCGCATCATCATCTTATAATTAATAATATAAGGTCAGATGTGGCTGAACAGCGATAAAACACAAGTACTCATCGGATCGAAAAGTTAAACGTTCAATAGTTCAAAAGCTCAAAAGTTTGCGGAAGTCCAAATGTTCGAAAATTTAAAAGTAAAAAAGACAATTTAATAGTTTCAAACCATTGGTTTTATACCCTTTTCCTGTTATCCCTTTACACAGGCGCTCTTCATTCTGGCCTACATTGTGACTGAAGAGGAAAATATTGATCTCAATACGACGAGTCTCAACATCGAGTTCATTGTCAAGGTCCTTCGTAGGGCCCTGGAAGACCCTTCCCACTACTCCGCTCACTATAACTTCTTCGCCGTTGAGGTGGTGGAAGCTATACAGAGAGTAGCGGCAAACGACCATAACAAGGTAATAATGAAAATAATAATAATGATAATAACTGGTTATTATTTTCCCATGGACATTAAATACGGGACAATAATTGTTTACAATGCGGTCATGATTCCTTGAAATACGGGACGGCTGGTCACACTGAAAGGGATATTGTACCAATGGGACTTATCATACTACTACTCCTACTAATACTACAACTACTACGACTACTACTACTACTACTACTACTGCAACACTACTAGTACTGCTTCTACTGCTAATACTACTACTACTACTACGACTACTACTAATACTACTACTACTTCTTTATAGTAGTAATGATAATGATAGATTTGTAAGGTGCCAATTCCACTTGAAACTAAATGCTGAAGGCGCAATTTTTTTTTTTTCCTTCTCCTTTAAGGATAAATTCATCGAGGCTGGTGTCCTTCCTCACCTTGTTTACATGATAGACGAGAAGAATTCTAAGGAAGAACGCAACACCGCTCTCAACGCTTTGTGGGTGCTTTCATTTACAGCACATAACAAGGACGCCATTTTTAATGAGAAAGGTTGCATCGATAGTAAGTTTTTTCATAATTTTTTTATAATTTGTATATGTGTAAGGATTTGCTGGACCGTAGAACAAGAAAAACTTGGTTTTAGGGTATGGCTAAATCAATGAAAGAATAATACGTAAAGTCTGTAAATTCATAGATTGTAGGCCTATTGACTATGTTTTTCGAAACATATGCTACATCCATAAACTAAGTTCGGTGAAAACAATCGGTTCGACATCATATTTTCTCACATCGACTTGAAAACAAATATCGTCTTATTGCACCATTTAAGTAATTTAAAGAGGCCCCTGCAGGTCCTACTGTTTACTGAAGGGAGAACAAAGCCCTTTACACATAATCAAGAAGTTTGAAACTGCCACTTTAATAAAATGAAGACGCTTTAAACTGGTTTATTTCATGGTCACCGAAATGCCCCGCCGAGGAGGCATGTTTTGAAAATGAAATCATGATTTATTTAACGTATTTGAATATATATGTTGTATCAAGGTGGGAAATGGTATTAACATCATCATCATTGTCATGATCATTATTATTACTATTATTGCTGTTATTATTATTATTATAATTACTATTACTATTATCATCATCATCCTTTTTGTTCTTCTTAAAACTCGTCTGTAATAGTTTGGCCAGGGGGGTTAGACCACCCTGCAAGGTCACCGACAGTTTACTCATTTATTCACTTTGGGGCTAAAATTGCTGCAATACGAAAAAGGGGATCATGGGGGACCAACATGCATCGATTTAAGAGGCATTGCTTGCTAAATAGAGGGCGCAAGTAGCTCTAAGTAGCGCAGTGGGGTTTTTATATTTTGTATTCTGTTGTTGTTCTTCTTTTTCAGACGTGCGAGCTTGCATCGGCGTTGATGATTATACCCGAGCCTGCCAAGCAATCCTATGGAATCTTCAAGACCAAGTCATAACAAGATCAGAAGTGGTAACTATGACTAGGGGCGGATCAAGGATTTTGTAAAAGAGGGTGGATACTTAACATTCCTCCAATTTTCTATTAATCAACAAAAACTAATAATGAGGGAGGGGGGAATGTTATTTGAGTTGAGATACTCTTTATGATAATTAGAATATCTAGGAATGAGTTCCAGCGATATTCCTTAATATCAAAAGCTTGAGGATTGTGATGAGGTCGCCATAACGTGGCAAGCAACATGTATAAATTGTATTCTTATAATAAAATGCTCGTCAAGAAAAGAAAGATCAGAAATCCTACACTTATAAAGAGCTAATCTTACTTTTTATTTCATAGAAGAAGGAAGAGGATAAAGATGACAAACCGGAAGAGAAAGGTGCAGACTGCAACGGGTCAAACAATGGGTTGGCGTCACCCGAGACCTCTAACCCGGAAGTAGACCGCAAGATAACCCAACAACTTTCTCACGTGATGATCAGCTACCAATGGGATGTCCAGAAACAGATACTAAAGGTCAAGGACGTTTTGAAAGCGCTTGGATTCAATGTGTGGTTGGATGTGGAGAGAATGGGTAAATTTATTGCGACATATCTGCATTTATTTATTCAGGCATCAACCTCTTTAGGGGAGAGAGTCGGCAGTTCCCATGTGCAGAAGGTCATAATTCACTGACACCAGACTTGGTGGAAATAAATGTACCATTACTGGATGTAAAATTCTGCACACAGCAAACCCGTAGTCCAATCAAGAAATACCCCTTGTCTTTCGGAGAGTCAGAGTAGGCATATTGTCTCTAATAACCCACGAAGGTCACTGAATTCGGAACGTTTTAAAGGCCTTTCTTTCGCCCTATCTATCTCCACTATCACAGAAGCTACATACTCCTAATTACAAATTGCTCTGGATAGTCCGAGAGAAGCTCCTCTGTTCGACACGTAAAAACACGGGCGTCATCGCACGCATATCGTTGTGACACGAATGCATGTCCAGATAAAGAATTATTATCGTTATTGATACCAACATCAATATCATCATTACTATTATCAGTACTACATATATAATTGTTATCATTATGATATTGTAACTATTACCATCATTATTATCATGTTAATTACTAATGATATTATTAATGTTGCTATCATTTTTTATCAATAGTAGGCCTATTTCGTATCATGATTAGGCCTAAAAAATGTTGTAGTGCCCTTTAGGTGCCAAAACATGGGTCGGTAAGTCGGAATTCTTTTTTTTAAACTTTTTTTTTCTCCCTCTTTTGGCTGATATTTCTCATTTTTTAATGCTTTAATATTTTTTTTCTGTAAGAAACGGTAAAAATAATAAAATAAAAGCCGGCCGCAGATTTCAAGATTTAATGGTCGGTCGCAATGGGCAATACAACATGTGTATAAAGGCCTTATCATTATGATTGTTTTGCCTTACCTAGGAGGCTCAACCTTAGAGGCGATGGCGAATGCCGTAGAGGAAGCCTGTGTAGTTATCATCTGCTTCTCAGAAAAGTACAAAGACAGTCCTGCTTGCCGAACAGGTATGTACTACTGTACTCTAAGTTGATTCGGGAAGGGCTGAATGAGGCATTTCTAATTTTGTAACCGAATTAACAGGAGTATCATAATTAGGTTGGGAATGTTTGCATAACATATATCAGGTGTATTGTTGTTGGTTTGTTTTTTACCTGACTGCTAAGAAAATATGTGTTTGTAAGTAAGCAACCAGGGGACGGACGGCTTTAATGCCTATCTGCACTAGTTTTGGTCAGGAGGGATTAGACCTCCCTGCGTGGTCACTGGCATGTGGTTATCTCATCAAATCAGCTCTCACGCTTCCTTCTAATTGGTTGGTTGGCTTTATTTTGCGTATATGTTTATATATATATACATATATATATATATAAATATCAGAGAGATGATGTTCTGCGACGGAGGACATATTTAAAAGGACTCTAACACTTTAAAAGAGGTTTACGCGTGTAAAGGTATTTTTTCAAGTTATATATAAATATACATAAATTAGATTCATATATTCTATTCAATTCAGGAATTTTAGAGCGCCAATATCCAGTTGCCTAAACAAAGGCGCTGATGATATTTGGACATTACATACAACATATTATTCAAATATTGAATGCTTCTGAATTGACTCGACGAATTAGGAATTTTCCCGAGAGATGATTTATTTCACCGAGACCGGCCGGTGGCCTGGGTCAATGTCGCTATTCATAAGGACCGCTATTCATAAGGTCCGCTATTCATAAGGTCCATTATTCATAAGGACCGCTATTCATAAGGTCCGCTTTTCATAATTGGAGAAAAGGGTCATTATTCATAAGGGTCATTATTCATAAGGACCGCTATTCATAATCAAAGAAGAGGGTCGGTATTCATAATATTAAAAGAGGGTCGCTATTCATAATAGGAAATCGGGGTCGTTATTCATAAGGGTCCCTATTCATAATATTACAAAAGGGTCGGTATTCATAACACAGAAAGAGGGTCGCTATTCATAATAGGAAATGAGGGTCGCTATTCATAATACGAAATGAGGGTCGCTATTCATAATGCAAAATGAGGGTCGTTATTCATAAGGGTTATTATTCATAAGGGTCATTATTCATAATAAGAAATGAGGGTCGCTATTCATAAAAGGAGAAGAGGGTCGCTATTCATAATAGAAGAAGAGGGTCGCTATTCATAATAGGAAATGAGGGTCGCTATTCATAATAAGAAATGAGGGTCGCTATTCATAATAGAAGAAGAGGGTCGCTATTCATAATAGAAGAAGAGGGTCGCTATTCATAATAAGAAATGAGGGTCGCTATTCATAATAGGAGAAGAGGGTCGCTATTCATAATAGGAGAAGAGGGTCGCTATTCATAATAGGAGTAGAGGGTCGCTATTCATAATAGGAGAAGAGGGTCGCTATTCATAATAGGAGAAGAGGGTCGCTATTCATAATAGGAGAAGAGGGTCGCTATTCATAATAGGAGAAGAGGGTCGCTATTCATAATAGGAGTAGAGGGTCGCTATTCATAATAAGAAATGAGGGTCGCTATTCATAATAGGAGAAGAGGGTCGCTATTCATAATAGAAGAAGAGGGTCGCTATTCATAATAGGAGTAGAGGGTCGCTATTCATGATACGAAATGAGGGTCGCTATTCATAATACGCCCCCCCCCCCTCGGCTACGTTCCTGGTCCTGTAGGGGGGGGGGCGATATATAGCCCTGAATAGTTGTCTCTTTTTAAAGTAATTATATTTTATCTGTTATCTTTGATAATTATATAGAGCCAACCCCCCCGCTCATGTGGTGACGAAAAAAAAGTAAAACATAACACACATGTAATCCTATCGTAAATTTTCCTCCTTGTTGGAAATCTTGCCCCACCACCCTGCCCCCGACTGATCTTATCCAGGCTACGCCACTGAGATATTAAGTACGCCAAGCAGGCCCATTATCCATTTTAGCTTGCTATTTAAGAAACTAGTAATTGTTTATACGACAATAATGTTTTTGTAGAAAGTAATTTTTATTAGGACTTATGGACCTACAAATTACTGAGCGGAATTGGACCTGACAATTGGACCTAAGCCCAGTATCTACCGATCCCCCGAGCCCCCCCCCCCCCCCCCTCATCAGTACGCCCCGGCGCGGATCCAGAATTTTCCAATTTGGGGGGGGGGGGACGGAAATTTGAAAAATGCGCAGAACGTTTTTTCAACTTAACATACCAATACTGACAAGGTCATATTAGAAGCACGATACGGGTACCTATAAGCAGGAACAATTTTGGAAAGGGGTGCAAGCTCACTTCACGTCTCTTGTCCGATATCAACATTCCCCGTTTTAAAGATATACATTTTTTTGACATTTTCATCGGGGGGGGGGGGGCTAAAGCCTCTTGCCCGAAAAGGTAATTTTCTAGTTCACAATTCTGCTTGTGAGCGAAACGAGCGAGCAAAAATTTGAGCATTATATGTTTTTTGTGAAAGTGTTATTTATCACCAAGATAAACGAGAAAAGATATCAAAAATTCATATTCGGGCAGCTTGCTGTCCCCCCCCCCCCCCTCCCCTCCCCCACCCATTACGCGCGAAAGCTTTGAACTTTCATTAATTATTAGAAAAAAATTACGATTTGTTGTACCGTTCTCGACTCTTAATAATTGTCTGAATTCTATTCCCCCCTCTTGCGCAAAGCGCGTAAGCTTTGACCTTTCATTGTTTAATGCAATTATTAGAGAAAGAAGATGATTCGTTGTTCCATTCTCGACTCTTAATCCTTGTCTGAATTCAGTTTCCCCCCTCCCGCGCAAAACGTGGAAGCTTTGATGTTTCATTAAATTATTAGAGAAAGAAGAGGATTTGTTGTACCATTCTCGATTATTAATCCTTGTCTGAATTCAGTTCCCACCCCCACCCGCGATTCGTTGTACCATTCTCGAGCCTTTTTCTTTGTCTGATTTGAGTTTCCCCACCCCCTCCCGCGCGAAGCGCGGAAGCTTTGACCTTTCATAGTTTAATGAAATTATTAGAGAAAGAAGACGATTCGTTGTTCCATTCTCGACTCTACGCGCCTGCCTTAAAGGGAAAATGAAACAATCATGATTGTGATAGCACACAATAATGTTAGTAGAAATAGTAAAGAACAAAAATTATTGCAACAACCATAGATAAATCACGGCCGGGAGCGTGGGCCGAGTGTCATATCATACATAGTTTTGTGTTATTGGGCGAGGGGGGGGGGGGGGGGGGTAGCGACCAAGCGAGACTTTGCAATGTTGAATGCTGACATTATGCACTCTAGGAATCCCTAAGCCCAATATGTACGTTCTTTCCGCTATATATCTTTCTACCCCTTACTCCTATTATGAATAGCGACCCTCTTCTCCTATTATGAATAGCGACCCTCTTCTCCTATTATGAATAGCGACCCTCTTCTTCTATTATGAATAGCGACCCTCTTCTCCTATTATGAATAGCGACCCTCATTTCCTATTATGAATAGCGACCCTCTTCTCCTATTATGAATAGCGACCCTCTTCTCCTATTATGAATAGCGACCCTCTTCTCCTATTATGAATAGCGACCCTCTTCTCCTATTATGAATAGCGAACCTCATTTCGTATTATGAATAGCGACCCTCTTCTCCTTTTATGAATAGCGACCCTCTTCTCCTTTTATGAATAGCGACCCTCTTCTCCTATTATGAATAGCGACCCTCTTCTCCTATTATGAATAGCGACCCTCATTTCCTATTATGAATAGCGACCCTCTTCTCCTATTATGAATAGCGACCCTCTTCTCCTATTATGAATAGCGACCCTCTTCTCCTATTATGAATAGCGACCCTCATTTCCTATTATGAATAGCGACCCTCATTTCCTATTATGAATAGCGACCCTCTTCTCCTATTATGAATAGCGACCCTCTTCTCCTATTATGAATAGCGACCCTCATTTCGTATTATGAATAGCGACCCTCTTCCCGTGTTATGAATAGCGACCCTTATAAGTAATGAACCTTATTTCGTATTATGAATAGCGACCCTCTCGTCGTATTATGAATAGCGACCCTGATTTCATATTATGAATAGCGGTCCTTATGATTAATGACCCTTAATATGAATTATGAATAGCGACCCTCATCTCACGTTATGAATAGCGGTCCTTATGATTAACGAACCTTATTTCATTATGAATAGTGACCCTCTTTTGCCATTATGAATAGCGGACCCGGAAGTACGGGAATTTACACGTTATGAATAGCGGTCCTTATGAATAGCGGACCTTATGAATAGCGGTCCTTATGAATAACGAATAGACCCCGGTGGCCTATGAGGAGAAAAAAAATTGGACGAACGAATTATCTTAGTTACCCTATGGACTATTTACTCTTGCTGCTCCTGACATTTGACACAGCCAGAGATTGACAGAGTTAGGCTCAGATCAGGGATTTTATGAAAATGTGTACAGGTAACAAAGTTTGTGTCTGTGTTCAAGCATGCCATGTGTCAAATCATAGGCTGCGCTTACAGACTACAATTGACCAGCACTTCAAACGAATGCTGTTTCTCATTTATTTTCTGACTGAATAGAGGCAGAATACACGTACAAGCTACGCAAGGCTATCATCCCTCTGAAAATGCAGACCGGCTACACTCCCAATGGTTGGTTGGGCGCCATGTTGGGGAACAAGTTATACATGCAGATGAACACGCTGGACTTGATCCAGGAAAACATGTCACTTTTGGTCCGCGAATTGGCCGACAGGGGGCGCTATCCGTCCGATGAGGACCAAGACGTTGACGATGTCTATATTCCAGCAGCCAATCATTACATGCAGCCACCTTCTCCGCCTTTCGTGCCGCCACGACCGGGCGCTGGTCCATCGATGTCCTGTAGTGATTCACGTAATTACTCACCGCTTTCAAAGATCCCAGTGCCCATTGGTCGACCGGGTTAGTGAAGATTTCGAGTTAATGCCTCAGTCACACATTTGCGTATTTGGCTTGCGTATTGCTGCGTATTTATTTCAAGCCGTTTTCACAACAGGAAATAATATCTTGATATCAAGAAATAGGAATAAATGTTAAAACGGCTTGCCATAAACCGCAGCAATACGCAAGCCAAATACGCAAAGGTGTGACTGAGGCATTATGTCATTTGGCCAGATATTAATCTAGATTTACCACTCTCCACCCAGGTGTATTGAACTGAGGCTCAGTAGGAATGTATTCCTTGCATGCTTAATAAATAACAATGGCGATGATGACAATAATAACAATAATGATAATGATGCTAATGATAATAATGACAATGATACAAATATTGTTTAGCCAGGGAATTAGCCTCATCAGCACCTATGCTGATCTTCCTGAGGCTGAGGGATTAGCCCAGCTATGTCCAGGTACCCATTCAAAACTTGGTGAAGGTTCGAATTCCAGCCAGGCACTAACATTTGGCAAGACAAGAAGTCACACTTGCCACTCTGCACATATTAAGTGTTTATTATTATCATTTAAGATTATTATTAGGTGGTCTGTCGTCTACGACAGATCACCTATTGTTTTCGTCAGAATTTTCTTTCTTTATTTATTTCTTTATTTTTATTTCTCCCCCTTTTTTGTTCCTAGGATAACTCAAGATTGGTTGTGTTAATTTCTTTCAATTTTGGCACAGTCATAGGCCATTATCGTGACGTCATCCAGGCGCCATTTTGTGAAATCACATTATCCATCATATCTTCATGATGCGTACTCAAAGTTCATTAGTATTCATATCACATATATTTCACTTCAAGGGTCAACAGGTCATGTCATCAAAGGTCAAACAAAGGTCATGACGCGCGCAAACGCGCGCGTCAAAATTTAAAATTGCTCAAAATCACTTAACTATTAAACGAGAGTACGAATCAGGTCATTTTAAGCATTTCAAAATTGTGCGCGCGCGCAATGGCATTTTGCAACATGGAATCACCAAATTTTCTCTGTCATCATATTTGGCATACTTTTCCAAGCATTTTGATACCTTGTCCACCTTTTTCTGCCTGTTAATGACGGAATGAGCGTCCGTTTAAGAAACATGTCCGTGCGTGCGAGCTCTTGTAATACATAGCATATACGGGCAAAAACATGCCTATACACAATTCATTGTAGCTCTTTGGATGCAAGGTGATCCCAATTTTTTTCCTCATATTTTGATAGAGTATGAATCGGAAATATGATTTCATGTCTCATTTGACTCTCAATTAACTCATGACGTCATCATAATGGCCTACGAACTCAAAATTTCAATTTGCATATTATGACGTCAGCATATTTTTGGAAAATTGATTGTATCTCTGTAAATATTGATCGATTTTCTTCCAAATTTTGATACGTTCTAGCTGAGACACTTTTCTATGAATGTCGTTTCCCCAGTTTTTCAATTTGACAAATGCATCATGGCGTATTTTTGCGATTAAAGGAGGCATATCAATTTTTCACATTTTGCGTGTATTCTCTATGGGACATGACTTTTTTTTAAAAACTGGATTCTACATTCCCGTCTTTCGCGAGCAATATCATCATGATCATCATTGTTTACAAGTCGATATAACTTCTCCCTTTCTCTATATAGTTTCTGCTTGGTTTTTGTTGATTTTTTAGTATGTTCTAGCTGAGACTATATGCTATCTAAATGTCCCCTCATTTTTTCAATCAGATGTCAGGATCATGCTCATGATCATGATCATCATCATCATCATCATCAATAGCATCATGATCATTGTTGAGAAGAGTGTAGCAGTACCAGCACCGGCCCCGGCTGTTCCAAAATCTGAGGGTGGGTGTCTTCATTTAAGTTATGTTCATTTTTTCCCAATACGGATTAAATCACCTACAATACGAACACACATGCAAATACTAATAAGGGAATAGAATATAATATACATGTGTGTGCGCGTGTGGATGTGGTGAGCTAGAGTGTTTGGGGAATTAACTATGCAAAGGCAACGTAACACATTGAAATATAAGAAAGCTTTAGTTACAACGTAAATCACATGTTGACGTCAATTGAATTATACTAGATGTATACAATTAAATCACAAGAAACCTAATCGCTACCTTACTCGTAATCCTATACTTTTAAGAAATATGAAAGCCCCGATAAATTATAGCCGGAGCAAATGTCGGGTCACCTGTATTAAAAACATATTCTAATTTCTCAATTTTTTAGGAACTACCTGTGTGCAGATCGTGCAACAATGGGATTCAGGGGAAGTTGTTAATTGGTTATGTCGGAACAACTACTCTCACCTTCAGAATTGGTTCTTAAGCTACAACGGAGGAGACTTAATGGGACTAAAGAGGATCGCTGCACAGGCTCCCGAATTCTTCTTTGGCAAACTAGAGCAGGAGTTCGGCTTCAAGTCACTGTTGGAAATGATCCGTTTCAAGAACATGCTTGATGCGATAGTTTAGTAACCTATGCATTAAAGACTAGATTAGTAAGAAAAAGAAACGTCAACTTTTGGTTATGCAGCCGAATTCCAATCGGGTTTCATTTTATTACTTTTCGCTGTCCATATACAGTATGGTAATTTCCATCATTATAAACCCGAGGTAGTTATGTTATCTTGATGGTGATAACGCGATTGGACATTTTCGCCAGTTTTTTAATATAGATTTAGTCAAAGAGCACCAAGTGTCAATCTTTCTATCCTCTAAAAATTACCACAACTCTGTAGCTAAACCTGGCAGGAATTGATTCCTTGAAATGCTGGAGCGCTGTAATGACAGCTAGGCTAATGCCGGAGCAATAATAAATGCGCCTCGGAATAGAATTTCTAGATAGACGGCGCTATAGAAATGCCTATTATTATCATTATTAATATTATAAAACAATCATGTCGTTTTGGCATAAAAATTGTTTCTTGACTGGATTCTTTTTATATATTAGTTAAGGTCAAGTGTACAGAATGTAAAAAAAACTTGACACTTGTTGCTCCATACAGCAGTAGAATATGTTAAAGTGGAAAGATAGTTTGGTGAACGAGTATATATCATCTACTATACATCTCTCGTAAAATAGTTTAGATAACATGAATCCTGTCTTCAATGACGACCTTGTCCAAGAATGATTCAAATCAGAGTACTCTTTGTGTCTGGACAGGTGGGAAAGATTGGAGTGTTTAGCTGTGGTCCTCCAGGTATGACTGGCGGAGTGGAGCAGGCATGTGTAGACCTTAACAAGTTCGATGGAGCAGCCTTCATCCATCACTATGAAAACTTGAAAAGATTGAATCCGAGAACTAGCACCTCCAATGACGCGACAGATCAGGGGAATATTCGCACAGAAGCTTAATACTTTGGGTGGCTTGAAGAACCGGGGCAGCTATATATTTATTGCAAGGGTATGCTATGCCCATGAATGCATTGATCTTTACCCTGTGTCACGCATAGGAATTAATTGTTATTTGCCATTTCAAATTTACTTAATCAAGTAGTACAAACAGGTACAACCACAGTTACTGCGTATCATAATATGGTATACGTTCACTAATGACTGTAACATATTTACTTTAAGAACTCTATGAGTAGGACGGGAGTCTATACATTAGGACACCATGGTTACCGGTGGTATTTTTCTCGGACATTTTGTATGTATTTGGATGGCAAATGACATCAAAGGATTCAATGTTTAAATAAAGAGAGCTTGTAAATAAGATCTGAGATAACGTATTTTGTATAACATTCTAAAATTTGTTCTATTTAATTGACTGAACTAAGTAATACATTTATAACAACCCTACGAAATATACGAAGATCTTGCGTGGTTCTTACGATGTTCTTACGACGTTCGGCCGCCTTAAGAAGAGAGGCTTTCTAACGAAGTTGAAAACCATTTTGGACAAGACCATCGACCAGTCTGCGAACTTACTAATTAATGGTCTATGAACGGCCTACGAACGCTGGTTTCGTACGGCCCTCTTAACAAGATCTTGCGAAATGATCTGAAAATCGTTCGTACGGCATTCGTAGCAGTTCGTAATGGTATTTTTGACCGAGGCTTAACGTTCAGGGGTCTGAGAAAGGTCTTTAAAAATTGCATTTCACGCCTTTCCATGATATCTAGGCCTATATGATTTTTCAGCAAATTATTCGTGTTTTTCAAGAGATATTCTTTCGATCCATGTTTATGAAATGTTTATGTCTTAGATTATGTTAATTTGCATTTTATCTTTCATTTGGATATTTGTAAGTTCTTTATGTTTTTAATGCTGATCAGGCTACTTTGTCTCAATATTCGTGAATAAATTTAAGTAAAAACATTAAAACTATTTAATTAACAGGATAGTCTACATTTATCCCTCATATGTATACCTTGAACAAAAACGGCTTATCTTCTGCTATTGTATTTCTTTCTTCCTTTTGTTATGGCCTACGTTTGCTTGGGTACTTAAATGCATAATGTAAAAGTGATTATAGAGCGAATAGTTCCACCGGTACATTAACCGTGGTGTGTGTGTGTATGTGCGTGCGTGTGCGTGTGCATGTGTGTGTGTGTGTGTGTGTACCTGTGATTTGGTTGCCTGTAACTACATGTAGGTCCATTCAGCGGGGGCCACAAACATCAGTATGGACATACAGTTGTAGTGAGTAGAGGCTTAAGTATCCCTGAAGGCATTGTCTAAAGCTACACGCATGCCAAAGGTTTTTCTTTCTTTTGTTGGTGCTCTTATTAGTATTACTATTAACTGCATTCCATTTTGTCATACTGTATGTATACTAGGTTCACAATCAGGGAATGTGGTCTATCAAACGTTTGTACTTAGGGACTGAGAGGGTCGAAGGGAAGGTTCATGTGATTTGGTTACCTGTAACTAGGTGCTTTCATGTTACTAGGGGCCTCAAACATTAGTATGTACATACAGGTACAAAGCAAGATAATTGATATTGAAATTGCCACAAGCTGTGGTATATATGGAGCTGTTTTTGCAGTGAGTTGTAGTGTGTAGAGGCTTAAGTATCCGTGAAGGCATTGTTTAAAGCTACCCGCATTTTTTCATTCCAACCTAACGCGTAAACAAACAGATAATATTGATCAAATACAAAAACGGGCATGTAGAATTATTTTGGGACTTAATTATGAAACATAATCATGCTCTACAATTGTGCAATTTGTTAACGTTGGAAGAACGTAGGAATAAACTTTGTTTTGATTTCGCCATTAAATTAGAAAAGCATGATTTGTGTTCGTTATGGCTACCAAGTCAAATAATTGTTAAATTTAATTTACGAAATGTACAGAAATATTCTCAATTTATTTGTAAAACCAGTCGCTTTAATAATAGCTCTATTCCCTATTTTGTTCGTATCTTAAACGATTATTATTCAAAAAAGTAAGCTTCATGTATTTTGGTATATGTTTATGTTTAATGATGTTGCCTATTAAGTGTATAAATGTGTCTAGTATTTTTATCCTTTTATATGTCATTAATTTTATTTTATGTCAACATGTATAATGCTCAGTGTAATTTAAATATCATGATGTTTTTACCTTGTATAAATGACCTCCAATTCAGCTTCGGCTGCCAGAACGTCATATGAATAAACCCTTATTGAATTGAATTGAATGCCAAAGGTTTTTCTTCTTTTTTTGTGCTCTTATTAGTATTACTATCAACTGCATTCCATCTCGGCATACTGTATGTAAACTAGGTTCACAATCAGGGAATGTGACCTATCAAACTTTTGTACTTAGGGACTGAGAGGGTCGAAGGGAAGGTTCGGGGACTGGGGAGGGGGGAGCTCTTGGAATATAAGATTGTGCAAATGTTCACAGCTTGTCAACTTTTTTGTGGTGTGTGATAAGATGTTTTGGGGGGCGTGTGTTTTGTATGCTTGTGTGTATGAATGTGGTGTGTTTTGTGGGTGTGTGTGTTTGTGTGAGGGAGGGGGATCTGGGAGTACCAGTAAAATAACCTCCAGTTTTCATTTTTTTAATTTTTTTTTTTCGTATTATAAGTGAATAATGTGTACAATTTACTTATAACTTATGTTTATGTACTTTAAGTTTACTTTTAATTTTAGCTCAGTTATATATACTGCATATGTGTTGTTGTTCAATTATGTTTTTGTTTATGTATAAGCAATCAATATTGAAAACGTTTTTATTTCATTGTATGTTTGTATTACACTATTGGAGGAATAAAAAAAAAGTTTTAAAAAAAGTGTGCGTATGTGTGTGTGTGTGTGTGCGTGTGCGTGTGCCCGCATATGTGTGTGTGTTTTGTTTATTAGTATTATTTATTTCCATCTACATGCACATCATAATTAGTTTACACAATTTCGAAAGCATTGGTCAAAGTTATAAATAGAAAAGGGACATAGTAGAGAAAATATATTTACTCTTGCTTCCAGAATATTTACTTCCCCCTCTCTCTCTCTCTCCCTCTCTCTCTCTTATTGAAATTGTTTCGTTTAAAGAACATTAACTCCTACCCTTCCCGGCCCTGGGCAACGAAGTCTCGATCAAACATATATTCAAGAGAAAGAAAAGTCTGAAAGCCAGGTTATGAGAAAAAAGAAAGATGAAAACCCACGAGAAGAAAAAAGAAGAACAAAAAAGGGAGAAGAAGACCAAGAAGACCAAAACAGAGAAAAGCTTGAATAAAAATGAGAAAGTAAGATGCATGATATAAAGATGAAGAAAACAAATGCAAGGTTGTAGGAATGAAGGCTTAAAGATTGGGGAGAGATGACGAAAGAGAATTCGAAGGAGGGAGGAATGGATGCGTAGATGGAAGAGAAACAGAGAGACGGAGACAAACTGAGGGACAGATAGAGAGAATGAGAGAGAGAGAGAGAGAGAGAGACAAGATAGAGAAGATACGGATGCAGTGAGGGATGTTGATAAGTGTAGACCGAATAAATATAATGCATAAGAATTACATAATATGATTATAAAGAGAAAAAATATCCATAAGACTACCATTTAACATTTAACTCCTAGTATTACGCCGGAGAAAACACCATTCATTAGAAAAACAGAAGATATTTTGAGTTTCATTTCGATTTATTATTAGCATTGACGTTGCTATAATAACAAGCCATAGTTCAGAACTTAATAAATAAAAAATATCGGGTTAATATTCGTGAACATACATAAACAATACTATACAGTCATGTTGATAGAGCAAAATTGTGAAAAATAATGGATTGAAGCGAATTGAAGCTTGTGAGTTCACTCGCGCAGGCGCGCGCGCGCACACACACACCCACACGCACGCACACACACACACACTCACTCAATCACATACACATTCTCCCCATCTAGCCTTCAAAATATGAAATGTTATCAAGATAAGATAATCTATTTTCTGGATTATTCATAGAGTCTTATCTAGAATATCAAATCAAGTCCATAATCATTATAATTATTCACTTTTGTATGGTCCAGCGAAATGGAAACAACATAAACTTCCAATTGGCTTTGATTATTTTTTTGAGTGCAAAGTCTATGTTTATTGTTCTCCCCCTTTTTCTCCGTTCTGCTATTTCGTTCCCTTGTCTTCCTTCTCCTTCCAATTCTCTTTCTCTATCTCTCTCGCTCTCTTTCTCTCTCTCTCTATTTCTCATTTCGATATGATCTGACAAAATGTGAGGAAGTTATTTCAATTTTTCATAAAGTGTTAACCAGTCTTTGCCATTTAATTCCTGTATAATTAATGCATCAATAACCTTATTGAGATAAACATACAACCTTATTAGACAACTACTCTAAAATAAAGCAGAATACTTAGAGATGCAGACTATTGTACTACAGAATGAAATCGGACAAAAAGGGGAAAAGTATTTATGATTAATTTTGTAATCACAGTCCAAATATTCTCACACCGTATCATGTATCAATGTAAAACTGATGCAAACCTACAACTATTTTATTAACCCACCTTCCAAACGTAAATGTTGCGTACTATATAAACCAGAATAAAAACTCGCAAAGCTTAATCTTCTTAAAATGTCAGATGAAATTCATCAAAGATAGATTATTCTCTGGAAATGTCCTTCCGTAACGACACTGATTAGACAACTACACTGTATTAATTAGGCATTCCAGAAGTAGGGTATTATTTCGTGTTCCAAAATTGACCAAGTGTCGTGGAACATTTTAAATAATCAAAACCTAAAGCATAATTTTCCTTCATATTCGGTCCAATAAAATCTCAGTATTAAGACTATTGCTTCTTTTTTGGCAATCAGGTCTATGTAAATCTTCGGTGAAGTCGGTATCAGTGTCAGGGGACAACAAAAACATAGGATTTACCAACTCATGATAGTGTAAACCTGTACTTGACAGGGGCGGATCTAGCTTTTTGCTAAGGGGGGGTTTGACCAAAATAATGACGATGCGGAGCATCGTCCACGAGCCGCGAAGCGACGAGCCGATTTTTGGGGGGGTGTTTATTTGAACCCCGTAAGTGATGTTTTCCTGGCATCTATTAACACAATGGAGACCATAAAAAGCAGTGCATGATAACGTCTTTTTAAATCAAGTAACAGTTTAATACACAGTTATATCCAGAGTTATCATGTGTTTGGTTAAGTTACCAGATGAGTTGAATATCTTCTCACAATATTTGCACTTGAAAGGGTTTCTCTCCAGCGTGCGTTCTTTTTTCTTTCTTTTTTTCTTTCTTTTTTTCTTTTTTTTTTCCTTTTTTTTTTTTTTCTTTTTTTCGGCCGCCCAAGGGGGGGGGGGGGTTAAACCCCCTAAACCCCCCCGTAGATCCGCGCCTGCTTGACGAGCTGATGTCAAGGAGACACAAAACTTCACAATTTTCGTGATTTCATCTATACACAGTGCCACGCTACGCTAATAATCGGATAATTTCATAACATTTTCATTTACAAAACACTGCAGACAGTGATGTCCATCGCTTGGACGATCTTACCAATAACAAGAGACATCAAGAGATCAGAGACGCAAACAAGGAGTCTTTGGATGGAACTCCCGGAGTCACTTAATCTCAGGCGCGGATCTACGGGGGGGGTTTAGGGGGTTTAAACCCCCCCCTTGGGCGGCCCAAAAAAAAAAAAAAAAAAAAAAAAGGAAAAAAAAAGAAAAAAAGAAAGAAAAAAAGAAAGAAAAAAATTGTGTTAATAGATGCCAGGAAAACATCACTTACGGGGTTCAAATAAACACCCCAAAAAAAATCGGCTCGCCGCTTCGCGGCTCGTGGACGATGCTCCGCATCGTCATTATTTTGGTCAAACCCCCCCCTTAGCAAAAAGCTAGATCCGCCCCTGAATCTAGTCCTTCCGCAGTGTTACAAAAATTAGCCTTCATCTTTATCATAGCATAAATCATAACCATAGTAATGTTTGTAACTTTACATCAATTAGACACTTCGTCAGTGAGAGGGTTTTAATATATCTGACAGCACGTGTTGGTTGCTGAAATGGATTGGTTTATAAAAGATATCAACGAGGATGGTCCGTGCACTTCCTCGGTTTTTAGGACAGTTCAAATCTTCCGTATAGTCTAATTCAGGGTGTATTATCCTCACCAACCCGAAAATGTTTTGATTCCTTGATGATGCTCTTCATGCGTCGTTAATTGGCTGAGTTGTTGGGTCGTATATGTTGTTTTTCTGCTCAATCCTGGGATTTCCTACCTTTCTCAGACTCAAGTGTGAAGTAAAAAGGAGTCTTGGACTGGTTATTGACCTCTAGTGCACTACTATCTACTTGCGTTTCGTAGATATGACGATTGGATGAGACACTGTCCCCTTTTGCAGAAGGAGCATCACCAGCATGATAGAAAAGCTGCCCACTCGCAGATGGTTCACATTATCTCATTGCTCAAAACTGTTTTGTCAAATATGTATCTCAGTTTTACTAGTGTGTATATATAGTCTTGTGAGAATGAACATGATAAAAAGGAGATGCATCAAACTCAAGAAAAACAGATGTTAAGGATTTTTGAGTAAACCATCGGTGTTTCTTCACATGTTCCCCATATATACTGTGTATCGCGTGAGGTTAATAACTACGAAAAATATTCTTTTTTTCCACCGACCCGTCTTATCCATCCTCACTCTTAAAAATTATGCTCCTGGGTTATTAAAATGATTACACATTTGAAAACAAGGAAGATCGGTTTCGAGGATTCGTGCTCAGCCAAGTTGATCAACAATCATGTGAAATTTTCCCCTTCAACGTTAAGACACGTTATATCTGAACGACATGATGACTATGGATGTCTCTGGTCCAGCAATAAACTGCCAAAACCATCACCGCAGCAATCAGAAGAACACCAAAAACAGAAATGAGGAAATACATCATGAGGGGCTTACAACTGTCTAGGCCTTTATATTCGGTAGAGATGCTTGCTGTTGTGAGGTAGAAAAGCTGTGTTGCTGATGAAAGCAGATTGGTTGTAACTTCTGCAGAGTATGATGCCGTAGTTGAAGACGCTCCTAGAGAAAGGATTCTTAACAGAGCCTCTGAGTGAAATATAGTTCCTCTTACATCTACTGCACAAGTCACGATAACACCGTCGCTTTCTGATTGAACGTTAGATATCTTCAACGTCGATGATATAGTACTTGATATTCGGGAGAACTCAATGTGATGTGAAAGTCTCCACTCATATTTCTCACCTCTTTCATGTCCATCCTTAAGAATGCACTCAAAGATAGCATCACCTCCCTCTATTACTCTGTTTACTATCGGTGTTACGCCCACTGGATTGAACAGTGTGATGTTATCAACTACACATGGTGACGAGTGGTTCTGATTGATACAGGAATATTGGGATATGGAGCTGATGTTCTCAAGCTCTACACGGGCTACTATTTTGTTGGCCAAGGTAATGTTAGGAATCATCCGGATTCTGTTGTGCTGAATGAAAACTACACTATCACATTCCTCTTCATTAATGCAGTCTCTTTCATGATAATTTATGCATATTAAATCGAACACCAGTTTTTGTGACGAAGATACACGCTTTGCAAAGCATGGTATTGTTAAAGAATGTATGGCAATCAAGAACGTTACTTCTTTCGTCACCCATTTGCTATCTGCAGACATCTCTTGACATGTGTAGGTGAAATTTCCTGGATCACGTGACCTTAAGTAAGCAAGGCCGTCGGCACATGAGCCATCACTGCCTACCAGCTGATGGCCGTATGATAGGTTTTCCCAAGACCCCGTTTCACATTTAGCAACCTTAACATACGTTGATATATCATTGACATCGTCTTGAAACAGATACATCCATGATACATGTACCTCCCTTATTTCCTTGCGAAGGACGTCTCTTGGCGACGAATTTAAACATCTCAATTCGATCGTTTCTCCCACATAACCAGTAATATTTACAATACCCTCCACAGGATCTATTGTGAGAAAAGCAAGTATGGTGGAGACCAACACCAGCCTCAATACCAGCATCCCGGCGATGTTCATATTTCCAATACATATGACAGTGTCACCTTAAAAATGGTTGGAAAACCAAGCAGCAAGCAGTCAATTAAAGCTGTCTAACGTAAATGAGTCAAGATCCTCCGGTGTTCAATGCTACTCAATACTTTTAACTCGCACTTTCTGTTAAATGTGAAACTTCTAAAACATGTCAAAAGAACTTCTTGAACATGCTAAATGAATCAACTCCAGTGATGTTAAGAGTGTATAAGATCTCAAATTCTGTATGTGTGCAGTTGGTTTCTGTTTATTATGCAAAAGACAGATTAATTAATACTTTCGATTTGTGTATAGTCGAAATGTGGTTTTAAGTACAGTAGCTCTGAGTTGCATTCATGGTTGCAATACTTCCTTGTAAATCCAATCAAAACTAAAATAATGATTAGAAATATGAAAAAGGGCACTTTAGATTTTCTGACACACACCGCCATAATCCAGGAGAATTGTCAAGGAGCTGCTCAAAGGGATTGTCATTTCCAGGTTCAGTTTCGAGGCAAATACAAAAGTCTTGCCTACATGCCCTTTTGAAATGTGTATACAATAATGATCCTCACTTGATCCGAATATGACTTCTTTGAGATATACCAAAGGGTATTGAAATTGCATCTGAATTGATTTCAGTTCTCATTTCAGTTCTCCCCATATGGTAGTCCTAGATGATACTTTAATTATCCTAAGCATGCGGCTAAAAGCCTCATATTCGAAGAAAATTATGAAATTCTAGAAATAGCAATGAGACTACATTTATTTAGGAAAATTTAGGAAAATGTCGAAAAGCGAGATGAGCAATTAAACTCGCACGGATAAATTATTGATGTTATTTAATTTATAGGAGTGAAAGAGAAGGAGAGAGAGATGGGGTGGGGAAGAAAGCATAGAAAGCAACTATGGTAGATAATGTAAGCGATACCTGGGGGGGGGGGGGACCTATAACTTTACTCTTTAATTTCCGGTGTTAAATTTAATTAAATATCATGTTTGCCCGGTGCTTTGACTGTATGCCATCACTTTATTTACTTTTGGAAAACTCTCTTTTATGTTGAAAATTGCACTCTTGGGTTTCTGTTAATTTCTCATAATTTTTATAGGGAAACTACTGGATTCGTAACTTGTATACAATTTTCCCGATGATCCCTTCCCCCCACCCCCCCCCCCCCCCCCCCTCTCACATTGCGCTCGCTATTATTCAATCGTATAACTTCAATGTTCCTATTTAGAACGGTTTTTGTTTAGTACATTTGCTGTTGCAGGTGCTGATAAAATACACGGTGATTTTGTAACCGCGTCTTAGCTATCGGCAGAAGGAGCAATTTTATTCACCTATTTGGTGACATTTAGACGCTATAGCCTGATGATAATTACAACTATGTTATTCACTTTTTATTTCTCAATGTAATACATGATTATTGTAATGATGTATATCATCAGAATCATAATCGTCATCATCATCGGACATAATTACATGTTTATTAATTGTGTATTATTATCATGAAGTTTGAAGCATATATCTCGTCTTTATAGTGGTATAGGAGATGCTTTCTTGAAATGCATGAATTAACATGTGTACAGTGCATTTCCATTAACAAAGTCAGAAATTATGGACATCGATAGACTAGACAAAGTTATATACAGTCGATTCGAACCCACATTAATGTGTGCTCTACTCCGTACTCATTGTGAGTGGAACAGAATGATGAAAATGTAACCTTTCAAACGATTGGACTTTATTTTCGATCGGGTGCAGATGACAAATGTTAATTCAAATATCGTTCTAAATTAACTTGGGACTGCGGATGCATTTGTAACTAATAAACCAATGGGAACGTTCCATTTTGAAAATTAATGCTCGTGAGATCTTCGAACAACTTCGTGATTAACATTTTACGTCGAGCAGTAAATTCCAAAAACTACTATTTTTGCAAGCAGAAGAACGCCGACAAAAAACAGCCTTTCTCATCTCCACATCGCTCATCACTACAAACAATTTTTTTTCTCAATGAGGTGGGTTGAATCATCATCATAAGATCTAAATTATTCTTTATCAGTACTCTGTAAGCATTATTCAATCTCAGGATTTATACCAGACTTGTACAACTCAAGTTCTCTTAAGATCTGCCCAACATACTGCAAACATATGACAGGTCGCACTCAGCGACCTGTACACGCAGCCAAACATGCACATCATCCACACTCGTATCTTGGGTCACTTTCTCTCATATCCTCTATCACAAACCTATAGGGTAGCGATCACTCTAAAGGAACAATGACATGGATAAGTCTCCGAAATAAAACCAGAAGATGATTAAGTTCTCTAATTTCATAACCACGCTATCTAAAGAAGATGTAGAAAAACCAATCACCATTCGCACTTATCTACTGTAACGAATGTGTAACCAGACATGTATTACTATAAAAATGATTCTGTCAGCCTAAATTGTTCAAGTGAACAAATAACAAGTACAACTTTATTACTAGATTTCAAATAATAATGAGGCGTTCGAGCATAATTCATTTGCAAGTCATGTAAAATGTAATTCAATTCAAATATGTATGCAATGTAAATAGTATCAGAGTTTAAATGTATATTATATACAGATGTGTTGCCACTTTTCTTCGACAAAAATACTTTACAGAAGTAATACTAGCTTAAAGTATCGATGGTACATGTCGTGCTATGTTAACTATTATAGGGACAAGTATATGATGTAACAATATTAGCTTTAACACTAACAACTGGATTCTACTCCAAATTGTACCTTTTCTTTCCTACAAAAAATGAGAAGTAATTCTATTCTGGGCTGAACACAACATAGCCTCTCAACTACGTTCAATGTAGGCTAAAAGCAGCAATCCAATAAGTAATCCAATCCAAGTTTGAGTCCAAAAACTCGACTGTCAACTTCTTATTGCCGAGAGGGGTGTGTGTGTGAGTTAACATATTAACAATCCAGGTTGATTTGAACAGTGCACTCATATTTAGATCAACTATATACATTCTATTTACACAAAGGAGCAAAGGCATTTTCAATTAAATTAAAAGACTGGCTGCCTTTGTCCTCTATAAATACAATAACGAGACGTCCATTATCTTACAGTTTGAACTTAAGGTTTTACATTAAGTTACTATGTTCAGGTATGAAATAAGATGTTCAGGATATTGAGGTTCTAAGATTAAACTAAGAATTAAATGTAAACCTAAATCTTAATCTACATCAAAAGGATGCCTCATATATTATAAGGTATTGGTGATATTTTACGTTACATAGGCCCAAAGCCTCACTGTCCAACAGTTCATGTTAAGAGAAGTCTATAGTGCTTCACCTAATCGAGAAATAAATGTTTACCACTAATAAATAACTTTCACGAAATAAGACATCTTAAATGTCTACGGTCACGGAAACAACACATTTAATAAGAAACAGTAAACCAAATATCAAATTAGTGCCATCTTTGGTTAAGTCCTTAAATATGCCACGTTGGCTCAACCACTATCAATTCGCCACTTTGGCCAAATATACAATTTGCCACCCAGTAAATTAAAAAAACTATTTAATTCTACCAAACTCACCCCGCCAGTTTAAGATGGCAATTTGTTATGTCTCTTTTCAGCAAATTACTAAACATGTATAAATACATGTATTATAACAATTATGCCGAAGACCTCAAAATCTGCCAACTCTGGCAAAATCTTAAATCTGCAAACTCTGGCGAAGTCACAAATCTTGCCAACTTGGGTAACAAGACTTTGACACTTTATAAAGATACAAAGGCTGTTTTGTCAGAAACATCGTATCAAATACTTAGTTTTAGCATGTACATCAAGTTCTGAACCAGTTGGTACCAACATCTCAATTCATTAGTTGGACACTCTGGCTTAAATTTTGGTAAAGACGTTTTGGCAAAAATACGGCAGAGTGTCACTTTTACGCCAAGAAGCCAACTTGGCTAAAAGACCCGTTAGATCTGAACAACTTCTTGAGTAGCATCTGCTGAAGGCCGGCCATGGATATCTCTGGTCCAGCAATAAACTGCCAAAACCATCACCGCAGCAATCAGAAGAACACCAAACACAGGGATGAGGAAATACATCATTATGGGCTTACAACTGTTTGGGCATGTATATTGGGTCGATGTTCTTGCTGTTGTGAGGTTGAAAGGTTGTGGTGTGTTTAATGGAAACAGATTGGTCGTAACTTCTGAAGAGTATGATGGCGTGGTTGAAGACCCTCCAGGAGAAAGGATTCTTAACAGAGCCTCAGAGTAAAATGAAGTTCCATTAACATCTACTACACATGTCACAACAACACCATCTTCTTCAGACTTCACCTCCAATATTTTCAACGTCGAATAAAAGGTGCCTGATATGTGCATTCGGGAGAGCTTGATGTGACGTGAAAGCATCCACTGATTTATGTTAAAACCTTTCTCACGTTCACCGTTAAAACTGCACTCAAAGATAGCATCACTTCCTTCTATAACTCGGTTTACTATCGGTGTTATGGCTATTGGATTGTCCAGAGTAGCGTTATCAACTTCACATGATGACGAGTGGTTCTGATTTATACAGTTATATTGGGATATGGAACTGATGTTCTCAAGCCCTATACGGGTTACTATTTTGTTGGCCAAGGTAATGTCAGGAATGATCCGGACACCGTTGCGCTGAATGAAAACTACATTGTCACATTCCTCTATATTAAGGCAGTCTCGTTGGTTGTAATTTCTGCATATGAAATCAAAAATCAGATTTTGTGATGAAGGCACATATTTCGCAAGGCATGTAGATATAGACGCGTTGTCAAGAGCATGAATGGTGATCATGAATGTTTTCTCTCTTATCACATCTGTTCTATCATCGGACATTTTTTGTTCTTGACATTTATAGGTGAAATTTCCTGGTTCGCGTGACCTTATGTACGCAAGTCCGTTGCCACATGAGCCATCACTCCCTACCAATTGATGGTCGTATGTAAGGCATTCCCAAGACCCCTGATAACATTTGGCAACCTTAACGTACGTTGATATATCAGTGACATCGTCTTGAAACAGATACATCCATGATACATGTACATCTCTTATTCCCTTGCGAAGGACGTCTCTTGGCGATGAATTTAAACATCTCAATTCGATCGTTTCTCCCACATAACCAGTGATATATACAATACCCTCAACGGTATCGATTGTGAGATAAACAGGTATAGTGAAGACCAACACCAGCCTCAGTACCAGCATCACGGCGATGTTCATATTTTTACTACATTTGACAGTTTCACCTTCAAAAAACCAAGCAGCAAGCAGTCAATAAAGCTGTCTGTATATAATATACATTTAAACTCTGATACTATTTACATTGCATACATATTTGAATTGAATTACATTTGACAAGACTTGTAAATGAATTATGAATTATTTACGTGACTATTTACACGTAAATTAGCACAGATCCTCCGGTGTTCAGTTGTATTGAATACTTTTAACTCACACTTTCCGGTATCATGTGAAACTTCTAAAACATGTCAAAAGAACTTCTTGATCATGTTAAATGGATAAACTTCAGTTATATTAAGAGTGAATACGATCTCAAATTTTGTATGTGTGCAGTTGGTTTCTGTTTATTTTGCAAAAGGCAAATTAATTAACACTTTCGATTTGTGTATAGTCGAAATGTGGTTTTAAAGTACAGTATGCTCTGAGTTGCAATCATGGTTGCAATACTTCCTTGTAAATCCAATCAAAACTAAAATAATGATTAGAAAAATGAAAAAGGGCACTTTAGATTTTCTGAAACACACCGCCATAATCCAGGAGAATGTTCAAGGAGCTACTCAAAGGGATTGTCATTTCCAGGTTCAGTTTCGAGGCAAATACAAAAGCCTTGCCTATGCCCTTTTGAATGTTCGTACAATAATGATCAGTAAGTGATCCCAATATGACTTCTTTGTGATAAAAAATAGGATATTGAAATTGCGTCTGAATTGATTTCGGTTCTTATTTCAGTTCTCCTCATATGGTAGTCCTAGATGATACTTTGATTGTCCCGAGCATGCGGCTAAAAGCCTCATATTTGAAGAAAATTATGAAATCCTAGAAATAGCAATGAGACTACATTAGGGAAATTTAGGAAAATGTCGAAAGCAAGATGAGCAATTAAACTCGCACGAATAAATTGTTGATGTTATTTAATTCATAGGAGTGAACGAGTAGGAGAGAGAGAGAGAGATGTGGTGGGGAAGAAAGCATAGAAAACAACTCTGGTGGATAATGTTAGCGCTACCTGGGGGGAACCTATAACTTTCCTCTTTGATACCCGGTGTTAAATTTAATTAAATGTCATGTTTACCCGGTTCTTTGACTATGTACCATAACTTTATTTACTTTTGGTATACTGTCTTTGATGTTGACGTTTGCACTCTTGGGTGTTTTTTTATTTTAGTTTCTCATAATGTTTATGGGAAAATGTGGATTCGTTACTTGTATAAACTTGTGACGATGCATGACCCCCTCCCCTACCCCTCTCACATCGCGCTGTCTAATTAATCAATCGTAGAACTTCCATGTTACCATTTAGAACGGATTCTTTTTTCTTTCTTTTTTCATTTGCTGTTGCAGGTGCTGAAAAAGTACACGGTGATTTTGAAAAAAGCCTCTTAGCTATCAGTAGAGGGAGAAATTTTAATCCACTATTTGTTGACATTAAGCGTTTGAGACTCTATTCTGATGATAATAAAAGTTCATGTTATTCACATTTCATTTCTGAAAGGTAATACCTGATTATTGGAATAATGTATATCATCTGAATCATAATCGCCATCATCATCGGACATACTTACATCTTAATTGATTTTGTTTTATTATCATGGAGTTTGAAGCATATATTTCGTCTTTATATTGGTATAGGGAGATGCTTTCTTGAAATGCATGAGTGAAATCGCAATTTACTAAGAACCGATGAAGTTCTTCTTTCTCTAAAATTGTGACTTTAACATTGCAGTACACAGTGCATTTCCATTAACAAAGTCACACATTATGGACATCAATTTACTATACAAAGTCATATGATGTTGATTCGAACCCACATTAATATGTGCTCTACCTCCATAATCACTTACATGCACCCCTCATTGTGAGGGGAACAGAATGCTGAAACTGCAACCTTTTAAACGAGTGGAGTTTGAAGTATTTTCACTCGGGTGGAGATGACAAATGTCGAGATTAACATTTTAAGTCGAGCAGTAAATTACAAAAACTACTATTTTTGCAAGCAGAAGAACTCCGAAAACAACAACCTGGCTTATCTCCACATCGCTCATCACTACAAACAACAAGTTTTTATCAATAAGACAGGCTAAATCATCATAAAATCTAAACTATACTTCATTAGTACTCTGTAAGTATTATTTAATCTTAAGTTTTATACCAGACTTGTACAACTCAAATTCTCTTACGACCTGCACAACATACTGCAAACACGTGACGGGGCACACTCGGTGTCCTGTACACACAGTCAAACATGCACAATATTCACACTCGTATATTGGGTCACTTTCTCTCACGTCCTATATCACATTCCTCATATGGGGTAGCGAGCAATCTAAAGGCACAATGACATGGATAAGTGTTTAAATTCTCAATCACGCTATCTAAAGAAAATGTAGAAGTACCAATCACCATCGCACTTAACTACTGTAACGAATGTGTAACCAGACATGTAATATAAGAATGAATCTGTAAGCCTAAATTGTTCAAGTGAACAAATAATAAATAACACTTTATTACTATATTTCAACTAACAATGTGGTGTTCGAGCCTAATTCATATGCAAGCCATGTCAAATTTAATTGAATGCAAGTAGTATAATATTTTAATGTACATTATATACAGATGTGTTGCCACTTTTGTCCGACAACAAATACTTTACATAAGTAATACTAGCTTAAATAATGGATAGTATATGAAGTGTTATTTTAACATTTATAGGGACAGGTTTATGATGTAATAGTATTAGCTCACTAACAACTGAATTCTACTCAAAAGTGTACCTTTTCTTTCCTACAAAAAAAACATGACAAGCAATTCTATTCTAGGCTAAACACAACATAGTTAGCCTCTTAACTACGTTCAATCAATGATAACCAGCAGCAATCCAATAATTACTCTATCCAAAATTCGAATCACCACTCAACGGGTATTTCACTAACTGGTCTCTCCAACCTTAGTCCAACTTGATAGCCCACTCTGTGTGCTACCCATATGACTTTGAATACCAAGGTCTCTACTCAAATTTCAAATACCTACTTATCGCCAACTCCAAGCTTTAAACTTACTTCAATCCGAAGACAATCGGTTTATCTGAGAATTCGTAATTGCTGCCTGGATAATTCAGTGCCGTACATTAAACTGTCCGATATCGATAATTGTCATAAATTGTTATGATCTGTAATAATCTCTAAGTAATTTTAATTGACGTTTTTTATTGTACAACTTCTGAGTACAAAGAGAGAGTGTGTGACTTAGCAAACTATCAATCCAGGTTGCACTCATATTTAGATCAATTATATTTACAGTCTATTTACACATAGGAGCAAAGGTATTTTTAATTTAAGTAAAAGACTGGATACCTTTGTCCTCTATAGATACATGAACGAGGCATCCACTATCTTACAGATATATTGAACTAAAGTCATGAACAGGTATAGAATAACATGTTCAAATTATTTTGGAACTAAGAATAAACTAAGAGTTAAATTTAAACCTAAATCTTAATCTAAATCTAAAGGATGCCTCATATATCACAAGGTACTGGTAATATTTTACGTTACACAGGCCCAAATCCTCTCCGTCAAAAAGTTTATTTTTAGAGAAGTCTGTGGTACTTCACCTAATCGAGAAATAAATGTGCACCACTCATAAATAACTTTCACGAAATAAATGTCTACGGTCAGGTAAACAACACATTTATTGAGGAACATGCCAGCCAAGCTAATATCAAATTAGTGCCATCACCCCCATTAACCTTGCCAAATGTTGGTTCTGCCACAGTAGCTAAACCACTACGAATTCGTCACTTCGGCCAACTATAACATTTCCCACCCAGTACGATACTTAAACTATTTAATTTTACCAAACGAACCCTCCCAGTTTAAGGTGACAATTTATTATGTACCTTTTCAGCAAATTACTAAACATGTCCAATTACATGTAATTTAACAATATATGTCAAATTGACGGAAGTCCCCAACATTCTGTCAACTCTGGCGATGTCACAAATCTTGCCAACTTGGCGGCTTACATAACTTTGTTAATTTAAAAGATACAAGGATGTTTGTCACAAACATCGTATAAAATACTCAGTTCTTGCATGTATATCATGTTTTGAACCATTTGGTACCAAAATCCTAATTCATTAGTTTGACACAATCTGGTTTAAATTATTGGTAAAGACACTAAATACTGCACAGTATCACTTTTACGCCAAAAAGGCAACTTGGCCAAAAGACCCGTTAGATTTGAACTACTTCTTGTGTAGCATCTGTTAAAGGCGGGTCAGGGTTGTCTCTGGTCCAGCAATAAACTGCCAAAACTATCACCGCAGCAATCAGAAGAACACCAAAAACAGGAATGAGGAAATATATCATGAGGGGCATACAACTGTCTAGGCATGTGTATTGGGTAGGGGTGCTTGCTGTTGTGAGGTTAAAAAGTTGTACATGTGTTGCTATTCCCAATTCTGTGGATGATGTTGAGGTATCACTTCCTGTCAAGATTTCCAAGACGGCCTCAGAGTAAAATAAATTGCCATTCACATCTACCACACATGTCACAACAACACCATCATCTTCAAACTTGATATCCGATATCTTCAACGTCGGTGACGCAGTACTTGATATTCGGGAGAACTCAATGTGACGTGAAAACCTCCACTCATATTCCTCACCACTTTCATATCCATCCTTAAAAATGCACTCAAAGATAGCATCAGCTCCCTCCATAACTCGGTTTACTATAGGTATTATGGATATTGGATTACTGAGCGTAACGTCATCAACTACACATGGTGACGAGTGGTTCTGATTGGTACAGTAATATTGGGATATGGAGCTGATGTTTTCAAGCCCTATACGTGCTACTATTTTGTTGGCCGAGGTAATGTTAGGAATGATCCGAACACCGTTGTGCTGGATGAAGAGTTCATTTTCCCATTCCTTCTCATTTTGGCAGTCTCGTTGGCGGTAATTTTTGCAGATGATATCAAAGATCATATTTTGTGACGAAGGCACGTATTTTGCAAGGCATGTAGATATTGGTGAGTTGTCAAGTGCAGGAATGGTGATCATGATTCTTACTTCTCTAATCACATCTGTGCTATACATTTCTTGACATATGTAGGTGAAATGTCCTGCCTATGTTGCTCTCATGTAAGCAAGACCATTTTCACACGCGTCATTATTGCCTACCATTTGATGTCCGTATGACAGGTATTCCCAAGACCCCTGATAACATGTGGCTACCTTAACATACGCTGAGATATCGTTTTGATATGGATACATCCATGATACCTCTCTTATTTCCTCGCTAATGAAGTATGTCGGCGATGAATCCAAACATATCAATTCGATCGTTTCTCCCACATAACCAGTGATATTTACAATACCCTCCATAGGATCCATTGTGAGAAGAGCAAGGATGGTAAAGACCAATACCAGCCTCAATACCAGCATCCAGGCGATGTTCATAATTCCAATTCATATGACAGTTTCACCTTAAAATGGTTGGAAAACCAAGCAGCAAGCAGTCAATTACAGCTGTCTGACTAACGTAAATGAGTACAGATCCTCCGATGTTCAGTCCTACTCAATACGTTTAACTCGCACTTTCTGATATCATGTAAAACTTCTAAAACATGTCAAAAGAGTGTATAAGATCTTGAATTCTATATGTGTGCAGTTTGTTTCTGTTTATTATTCTAAAGGCAGATTAATTAATACTTTCGATTTATGTATAGTCGAAATGTAGTTTTAAAGTACAGTATGCTCTGCGTTGCAATCATGGTTGCAATACTTCCTTGTTAATCCAATCAAAGCTAAAATAATGATTAGAAAAATGAAAAAGGGCACTTTAGATTTTCTGACACACACCACCATAATCCAGGAAAATTTTCAAGGAGCTGCTCAAAGGGATTGTCATTTCCAGGTTCAGTTTCAAGCCAAATACAAAAGTCTTGCCTATATGCCTTTTGAAACGTGCATACAATAATGATCCTCACTTGATCCGAATATGACTTCTTTGTGATAAACAATAAGATATTGAAATTGAGTCTGAATTGATTTCAGTTCTCATTTCAGTTCTCCCCGTATGGTAGTCCTACATGGTACTTTAACTATCCCAAGCATGCGGCTAAAAGTCTCATATTTGAAGAAAGTTATGACAATCTAGAAAAAGCAATGAAACTACATGAGGGAAAGTGTCGAAAAGCAAGATGAGCAATTGAAGTCGCACAGATGAATTCCTGATTTTGTTTAATTCTTAAGAGTGAAAGAGAAAGAGAGAGAGGTGCATGGGGAGAGGGAGAAGGGGCGGGGTAAAAGCAAATCAAATAGCGCAGTAATTGACATACTTGATTTGGACTAAGACTTGGATAGTTTCCCCTCTTCCTGTTGAGCATTGGGCAGCAAAAGTCGCCTACCATCTGCATGACATTTTGGCCCTGGAATCGAAAACGCTGAAGATAAGGCTTCTTTTTTTTTAAATATAGAAAGAAGCTCTAGTAGAAAATGTTAGCACTCCTTGGGGAAAACTGACTTCCTCTTCCTTTCCCGGTGTTGAATTTAATTTAGATATTACATTTGCCCGGTTCTTTAAAGACATGTCATAACTTCATTCACTTTTGAAATATTATTTTTTATGTTGAAGCTGGCACTCCGGGGTTTTTGTGATTTTTCAATAATGTACATGGAGAAAATGCTGGATTCGTTACCTGAATGTACAGTACTTGCCACGATGACCCCCACCCCCCACACCCACCTTATATCGTGAGAGCTATTATTCAATAGTAGAACTTCCATGTTACCATTTAGAACGGATTTCCTTTTGTGTTCATTTGCTGTTGCAGATGCTGATAAAGTAAACGGTGCTTTTGCAAAAAGCTTCTTAGCTATCAGCAGAGGGAGCAATTTCAATCCACCATTTTGTGACATTGAGACACTAGTCTGATGATAATAAAAGTTGATGTTATTCACTTTTTATTTCTGAAAGGTAACACATGATTATTGTAATGATTTATATCATCAGAATCATAATCTTCATCATCATCGGACATAAATACATGTTTATTAGTTTTGTATTATTATCATAAAGAAATGAGCAAATTTAGTGTCCTGTACACGCAGTCATACATGCACATTCTTCACATTCGAATCATGGGGCACTTTCTCTTATGTTCTCTAACACATTCCTCCAAATAGGGTAGCGGGCAATATAAAGGCCAGTGACATGGATAACTTTTTGAAATAAAACCAGAAAAGTATTTCGTTCTCTTTATTGTCAATCGCGCTATTTCAAGAAGATGTAAAATTACCAATCACCATTCGCACTTAACTACTGTAACGATTGTGTAACCAGACATGTATTACTATAATAATTAATCTGTCGGCCTTTATTGTTCAAGTGAACAAATAACAAGCAACTCTTTATTACTAGATTTCAACTAACAATGTAGCGTTCGAATCTACTTCTAATGCAAGTTATGTAAAATGTAATTAAAAGTAGTATAACATTTTAATGTACATTGTATACAGATGTATTTCCACTTTTGTTCGACAATAATACTTTACCGAAGTAATACTGCTTTAAAGAATAGATGGTATATGCAGTGTTTTATTAACGATTCTAGGGACAGGTTTATGGTGTAACAATATTAGCTCACTAACAACTGAATTCAACTCAAAAGTGTACCTTTTCTTTCCTACAAAAAACATGAGAAGAAATTTTATTCTAGGCTAAACACAACATAGTTAGCCTCTCAACTACGTTCAATCTAGAATAACCAGCAGCAATCCAATAATTACTCCATCTACATTTTAGTCAAAATACTCAATTGCTTGATCTACCTTCATAATCACCGCTCAACGGGTATTTCACTAACTGGTCTCTCCACCCTTACTCTTATACTTGCTAGCTCACTCTGTTGGCTACCCATATGACTTTAAACACCAAGGTCTCTACGATAATTTAAATTCCTACTTTTTAGCCAACTCCAGGATTAACTAATCAGTTTTAAACGTACTTCAATCCAAAGACAACCAGTTTATCTTAGAATTCGTCCCTTGCTGTCTGTAATTCAGTGCTAACCCTACATAATGTCCAATATCGATAATTGTCACAAACTGTTATGATCTGTAATAAACTGCTATTAATTATAATCAACTTCTGAGTGCCTATAAAGAGAGAATCTTAGTGATCTAATAGATTAACAATCCAGGTTGCTTTTAACAGTGCACTCATATTTAGATCAACTATTTACATTCTATTTACACATAGGAGCAAAGGCATTTTCAATTAAATTAAAATATTGGCTGCCTTTGTCCTCTATAAATACAATAACGAGACATCCACAATCTTACAGTTTGAACTTAAGGTTTTACATTAAGTTACTAAGTTCAGCTATGTTCAAGTTCTGAACTAGTTGGTACCAACATCTCAATTCATTAGTTGGACACTCTGGCTTAAATTTTGGTAAAGACACTTTGGCAAAAATACGACAGAGTACCATTATTACGCCAAGAAGCCAACTTGGCTAAAAGACCCGTTATATCTGAACAACGTCGTATGTAGCATCTGCTGAAGGCAGGCCAGGGATGTCTCTGGTCAAGCAATAAACTACCAAAACCATCACCGCGGCAATCAGAAGAACACCAAAAACAGGAATGAGGAAATACATTATTATGGGCTTACAACTGTCTGCTGTGAGGTTGGAAAGTTGTGTTGGTAATGGAAGCAGATTGGTCGTAATAATAATAATAGCCTAATAGTCCACTCCAAATTTTATTAAACCGAAACGGAAATATCAGCAGAGTATGATGCCGTGGTTGAAGATCCTCCCTCAGTGCGGATTCTTAATAGAGCCTCTGATGTAATATGTCTAGAAAAGACACGGAGTACAGCCTCTGAGAAATATGAAGTTCCATTAACATCTACAATACAACTCACAACAACACCATCATCTTCAAACTTGATATCCGATATCTTCAACGTCGATGACGCAGTACTTGATATTCGGGAGAACTCAATGTGACGTGAAAACCTCCACTCATATTCCTCACCACTCTCATATCTATCCTTAAAACTGCACTCAAAGGTAGCATCACCTCCCTCTATAACTCGGTTTACTATCGGTGTTATGCCTATTGGATTGCTGAGCGTAACGTTATCAACTACACATGGTGACGAGTGGTTCTGATTGATACAGTAATATTGTGATATGGAGTTGATGTTCTCAAGCCCTATACGTGCTACTATTTTGTCGGCTAAGGTAATGTTAGGAGTGATTCGAACGCCGTTACGCTGGAGGAATAGTTCACTCTTATTTGCATCTTCAGTAAGGCAGCCTCGTTTGGGGTAAATTCTGCATATGAAATCAAAGATCAGATTTGTTGACGAAGGCACATAATTTGCAAGGCACGGTGATATTGATGAATTTATTTCTATGAAAATCATGAAAATTACTTCTAGTATCACATCTATGCCATCTCCAGAAATTGTATGACATTTGTAAGTGAAGTTTCCCGGTTCTTGTGACCTTATATACGCAAGGCCATTGCCACACGAGTCATCATTGCCAACTAATTGATGGCCGTATGAAAGGTATTCCCAAGATCCTTCTGCACATCTGGCAACCGTAACATACGATGGATTATCAGAGCAATCGCCTTGAAACATATACATCCATGATACTGCTCTTGTTTCCCAGGTAAATTCGTCGGTTGCCGATGGATTAAAACATCTCAATTCGATCGTTTCTCCCACATAACCGGTGATATTCACAGTGCTTCCGACAGTATCCATTGTGGCGAAAGCAGGCATGGTGACAATCGCAAATATACAGCCTACTAGCATCCTGTACATGCAAAGTAAATATTCGTTGATCTCGAACAGTCAAAAAATGTTTGACGGATATAATTGCAGTCACACAAATAAACCGCTTAATAACCTGAGCATAGCTTAATGCTTCCAACTATAATAACAACGCATACAGTATGCTTTCACCTTTGCTGGACAACCAAGCAGTCAATTAAAGTGGCGTGACTAACAGATCCTCCAGTGTTCAGTTCTATTCGGTACTTTTAACTTAGCCCTTTTTTCTAACATTGAAACTTCTAAAACACGTCATAAGAACCTCTGGACATGCTGAATGTATAAACTTCAGTGATGTGAAGACAGTATAATAGGTCAAATTATGTATATGTGCAGGAGGTTTTTGCTTATTACGCAAATGACAGATTAATTAAACGAGGGATTTGTGTATGGTCGAAATTTGATTTTAGTGTACAGTTTGGTTTAAATTTGTAATAATGGTTGCAATACTTCCTTGTAAATTCCCATCAAAACTAAAAGAACGATTAGAAATATTTTTAACAGGCACTTCAGATTTTTCTGACACACAGCTCTATCATAAATCTTCTAGGAGCTGCTCAACGGGATTATCATTTCAATGTTCAGTTTCGAGGAAAATACAATAGCCTCGCCTATGCCCTTTTGAAATGTGCATACAATAATGATTATTACGTGATCCGAATATGACTTGTTTGAGATAGACAATTATAGGGTATTGAAACTGAATCTGAGTTGATTTTTCGAAAGAGGAGGGGACTGGGTAAAAGCAAGTCAAATATCGCAATAAATGACATTATTTGGTTGTAGAGAATTAGATAGTTCTCCCTGCTTCACGTGAAGCATTGGATAGCAAAAGTCGACTTCCATCTACGTCCGACCTTGGAATCGGAAATATTTCAAGGGCAAGTCCACAAAAATAACTTACTATCAATAGAAGCAGGAAAATCAGACAAACCAATCAAAACAAGTCCGAGCAAAATCAGATAACTAAATAAGAAAGTTATGAATTTTAATGACATGAAAATCTTTAAAAATCACAAGACAAATTGGCAACTCACTCATGTGTCTGTAACGTCATTGCCTCACTATCCACTAATTGTTTTGTTTATATTGATAATATAAATTTCCCATTTTCATCCTAAGAATCTTATTTCTTTACACCATCATCCAGGATTTCTTGATAGTAATATGTTTTTTTATGGATGCACTAATATAGAGGATTTTTTCTTAGTTAAATCATGAAAAATTTGAATTTCGATAAACTATTCATATATTAGAAAATCAATGATTATGAATATACAATATTCAGAAAAAAGTATCGGTTCTTCAAAGTTCATGAAAGAATTTACGAAATGTCATGCACGCAGCATAATACAAATGACATAACCTGGGTAAAGACATGGGGAAATGAAGTTTTGGGTTTACAAGTGTTATCTAACCTACTATGTGCGTAATAAATATAATGAGACTGCACATATACAATATTTGTCTTCTTATACTATCTTCACATCCAGGCGCGCCGGAAGCAGTTTGGGATTGGGGGGGGGGGGGGGCAAACATTCCAGGGGGGGTCACCTTCCAGGGGCAGTGACGTAATTAGAAAAAACGTTCGGAAGGGGGGGGGCAGACGAAAAATCTGCATAACCACCAGTCTTACACGTAACATGCAGGTCCCGCGGAACGTTTTTCAAAGTGGAGTATTAACGATCAGGTAGAGCGTAAATTGGCGTAGGGTCAAGGGCATGAGCCTCGGCAGGGGGTCAAGGGGCTGAGCCCCCGGAAGCTCTGAGGTTTTAGGTATTTAATTACGGTTAGATGAGCATCCAGGGGCCCTCTTTAAGGCCATTGACGGGTTCCAGGGGGGGGGGGTAGAGCCCCCAGAAGCTCAGAGGTTTTAATATCTAACTACGGTCAGATGAGCATCCAGGGGCCGCCTAAGGGCCCTTGCTGGAGTCCAGGGGGCAGAGCCCCCGGAAGCTCAGGGGTTTTAGGTATTTAATTACGGTCAGATGAGCATCCAGGGGCCCGCCTTAGGGCCCTTGGTGGGGTCCAGGGGGCAGAGCCCCCGGAAGCTCAGGGGTTTTGGGTATTTAATTACGGTCAGATGAGCATCCAGGGGCCCGCCTTAGGGCCCTTGGTAGGGTTCCAGGGGGCATAACCCCCGGAAGCTCGGGGTTTTTAGGTATTTAATTACGGTCAAATGAGCATCCAGGGGGCAGAGCCCCCGGAAACTCAGGGGTTTTAGGTATTTAATTACGGTCAGATGAGCATCCAGGGGACCGCCTTAGGGCCCTTGGTGGGGCTCAGGGGCGGAGCACCCTTAAGCTCTGGGGTTTTAGGCATTTAATTACGGTCAGATGAGCATTTTTTATACCTTATTTGTGACATTGGCAGGTCACTTTCTTTCTTTTTCTCTTTAACATACTTTTGTAAAAAGTGAGAGGGGGGGGGGGGGGGGCTCGAGCCCAGCCATTTTGCAGACCATGACATAAAGGCTTCTAAATAAACGAATTTTTCGCCCGACTATAATTTGGGAATTTCTTATTTTCCAACAAACGCATAAAAGGGTATGAAAAAAATACCGGAAAATCATGTCTAACAGCAACATTTGTAAATCACTGGTATCGAATAAGAAATACACCCCCCCCCCCCCCCCATCAGTACGCCAGCGTTCAGGGGCTCATGTCTTCTCACCCCTATAACAAAAAAACAGACACGCTTTCCCATTCTCGCATAATATGTCCACGATATGCGCGTATCGCTATTAGTATTATAAAGACCTCCATTGATAAATACCGTATAGGTGGCATGCGCAATGTTTATGAAATTTAATTCCTGTGAACTTTCCTTTTCTTTGAATGGAATTTTATATGTGATTTAATTCAGGTTTTTATTATTGTTATGTTCTTTTGGGTTAAAAATACAAACCATGTTTACTCCTTTACTGCTTTTTTTTTGGGGGGGAGGGGGGCGTTTTGGGGGGGCAAAAATGCGTTTTGCCCCCCCCCCCCACTTTTTTGACTGGGGGTGCAACTGCCCCCCCTGCCCCCCCCCCCCCCCACTTCCGGCACCTATGTTCACATCACTGAAGTTCATTTGTTCAGCATGTTCAGATATGTTTTTTTTACACGTTTATGAAGCTTTAAATGATACCGACAGTCTCCATTATTGTTATTATTTTTACTATTATTACCATCATCATCATCGTTATTAGTAGTAATATTATTAGTATTATTACTAGTATTACTACTTCTATTATTATTAATGTTATTATTATCATCATTATTATGATATTGTTATCATTATCATTATCATTATTACTATTATTTTTATTACTATTATTAATATCATTATTATTATTAATATTTTCTTCATCCTTTTCATCATTATCATCATCGCCGTTATCAAGGCACAATGATTTTGTTTCTTTCCTTTTCTAAGGGTGGTCTTATCATCCAATTTGCAGTAGTTTTATAGATGTACCTTCTCATTTGAAAATGATCATCGTAAAATAAGGAATAGGTATGCTCAGTTCTCCTTATAATTACAAATTGCCATCCTCACCCCCCCCCCTTCTCTCTCTCTCTCTCTCTCTGAATGTCTATTTATCCCATTTGCTCTCTCTCCTCTACTTCTCCCCACCTCTATCAACCAAATAATTAAAACTAGATATATTAAGAATAAGATAAAGGCCATGACGATACTTAGTTTCAATCACCCCATTACTCAAGTTTCAATGTCCAACTGATTAATTGTACTGTTATACAGATAGAAACAAATGCATGCACTAAACTGCTTGAATACCGTCTGCATTGTCATTTCAGTTGGAAGCATTAAGCTCTGCTCAGGTTACTATATAGCGCCTTATTTGTGTGGCTGCAAATATATTCTTCAAACGTTTTTTGACTGCTCGAAATCAACCCTTACGAATGTTAACTTCTCATATTCAAGAGACTACTGGCATGTACAGGATGTTAGTATGCTGTATATTTGCGATTGTCACCATGCGTGCTTTCGCCACAATGGATACTGTAAAAGCCACTATAAATATCCTTGGTTATGTGGGAGAAACGATCAAATTGAGATGTTTTGATCCATCGGCAACAGACGAAGTGACCCTGCAAACAAAAGAAGTATCATGGCTGTATCTGTTTCAAGACGATTGTTCTTATACCTCAAATTATGTGAAGGTTGCCACATGTGTAGACGGTACAAATTGGGAATATCTTTACTACGGACATCAATTGGTAGGCAATGATGACTCGTGTGCCAATGGTCATACATACATGAGAGCAACAGAGCCAGGAAACTTCACCTACAAATGTCAAGAAATGTCAGCTAGAGATAGCACACATGTAATGAGAGAGGCAGAATTCATAATCACCATTACCGCTCTTGATAACTCATCGATATCACCATGCCTTGCGAAATACGTGACTTCGTCACAAAATCGGATTTTTTATTTAATCTGCATAAATTATTACCGCCAACGAGACTGCCTAAATGAAGTGGAACGGGATAATGTATTTTTCATCGAGCGCAACGGTGTTCAGATCATCCCTAACATTACCTTGGCGAACAAAATCGTAGCCCGCGTAGAGCTTGAGAACATCAACTCCATATCCCAATATAACTGTATCAATCAGAACCACTCGTCACCATGTGTACTTGATAACGTCACACTCTTGAATCCAGTAGGCATAAGACCGATAGTAAATCGAGTTACAGAGGGAGGGGATGCTATCTTTGAGTGCATTATTAAGGATGGACATGATAGAGGTGAGAAATATGAGTGGAGACTTTCACGTCACATTGAGTTCTCCCGAATATCAAGTACTGTGTCATCGACGTTGAAGATATCGGATGTCAAGTTTGAAGATAGTGGGGTTGTTGTGACATGTGCAGTAGATGTTAATGGAACTATATTTCATTCAGAGTCTCTCCTGAAACTAGGTTCTAAACTTAGTTCTTCAACTACATCAACTGAATCACAAAACGTTTCAACTGAGTTGGAAAGCAGTTGTTCTACAACTAAGTCCTTATCGACATCAATGAATACAACCATCGAAGATGAAGACAAATTAATGTCTGATAATTCGATATTAATTATTTTATTCGCTGTATTTTCTATTTGCACGCTGTGCATCCTTACTCTTGTTGCAGCGAATTCAAAAACACGACGGCGATGTAGACGTAAAACTAATGAAAATTCTAACGTACAGGGTGCCATTGGGTTGACACGACTGGAATCAAATGCCAGGTCATCCCAAACACCCACTGCACCTTCACCAACCCCACGAAGACCATCCGCTACGGCATTACCGCTTCCTCTAACTCCGTCACCAGAAGAAAGCTCTGAGCTATGTCCTGGAGCAATGGTCGGAGGACATGAGTCACATCAACATATAGACCATTTAGAAGCCATGCCTTCGCCCAGAAGTTCTTGTCAGTCACCCCCTTCATCGGCCCTCTTAACGTCCGCCCCTAATTGTTACCATGTGTATCATGGTTTGGAAGAGGAACAGAACCCCTTACCTACTTCCAGTTTTGGTGCCACCTCAATGCCGAAGTGTCCTATCAAATCAAAGTCTTCATCAACAAAGACGCATAAGTCCAGAAAAAGTTCAACGACTCAGATTTTGCGCCCATATGAGATCAATCGTTCAGTTTCCCTCCCATCGAAGAAGGCTTCTCAGCATTCTTGCACAGGGTCGCCACTCATTTCTTTGACCAGAAAGGGGTCTGCAACCGACCAGCCCCTACCCACTATTCCGAAATCGCCAGGATCGTACGATGAGCAACACACTATCACGGAATCACATTTGTCGGTGGAATTGCCAGTGGCTGTCATCAAGCCAATGATCCACGGGTATGCGTGTATCCAGGACGACCAGCAGGTCCATGGCGATGAAAGGTTATCAACGCCGGATGCCTCTGGACTACATAGCCCCTCTGCTACCACAACAACCAATAACGTTCACGAGGGATACACTGGGTACACCTATGGAAATAAGAATCTGCGAAAAATTCTCGCTGATGGAGAAATTGAGAGTTCAAGTCGAGGCAGCAGTTTGATTCCAGACTGCCATATATATGCCGTAGCAGGCAATGATTCTGATGAGAACGTTGCTGGTGCAGGTATGTCCGCACAGTCGATATACCATACAATTGACGAAGAGAAGAGCGGTACACTTTTATCTGCAGGTAGGCAACCTGTCCAACGTGCTGACGATGCTACTTCTGCCAAAAGGGATAGTGTCTCATCAAATCGTCATATATACGAAATGCCAGTAGATAATATTGCACCAGAGGTCAATAACCAGTCCGATTCAGCCGAGACTACGTTTTATTTCACACTCGAGTCTGATAAAGCTAGGAACTCCCAGGATGTAGCCATTGAGCAGTCAGCAACATAGGACCCAAACAACCCGGGTACCTGAGCAACACATGAAGAGCGTCATCAAGTAATCAAAGCAAAATGCTATTAAAGATCGTCAAGAAAAAGAAAGAAAGAAAAGACGAACAACTACGTAACGATTCGGGTTGATGTGGATAAAACCCTTAGACGATGTCAACTGTACATTTTGAAAATGTTGAAACACCATCGTCAACAAGATGGTCTGTATTGATGAAAGCCAACCCGATACAACAACAAACGCGTTCTGTCAGATGTTTTAAAACCCTCACACCGACGAGTTGTCGAATTGATGTAAAGTTCCAAAAATTAGTTCGATAAAAAAATGTAGGCCAATTTGTGTAACGCTGCGGAGCAATAAGGACCAGGTCAAGTGGCTCCTGGGCTCCGTTTCACAAAACTTGTCATCAGTGACAAATGACAGTCCGTGCTATAAGCTACTGAAATCTTTGCTTCTGATTGGTTATCAGCAGATTTGTCACTGATTTTTGTTAGTTGTCATTGAAAAAAAGGTTTGTGAAACAGGTCCCTGAAGTTCCATTCAGATACTCTTTGAGAATATCAACTGAGTGGGCCTCTCTGGTCTCTTGATGTCTCTTGTCAGAGGCGGTTCTCCCGGGGGGGCAGGGGGGGCACAGTGCCCCCCACTTTTTCAGATACCCCAAAAGTGCCCCTTTTTACATAGGAAAAGTGCCCCTTTTATTTTGTAAGAAGTGCCCCTTTAACATAGGAAAGGTGCCCTTTTTACTTTGACAAGTGCCCCTATATTACTTAGTAAAAGTGCCCCTTCCCTATTTTCACCTCTGACGAGTGCCCTTTTTATTTTTGACACGTGCCCCTTTTCCTTCGACATGTTCCCATTTTTCTTTGCAATAAGTGTCCATTTTCCATTCTCATAGATCTTGAAATTATCTTGAATAAGTGCCCTTTTTAATCTCTAGTAAGTGCCTCTTTTCAGGTACGAGAAGTGCCCCTTTTCACTTTTAATAAGTGCCCCCTTCACCTCTGATAATTGCCCTATTCAAAACTGAGGTGCTCCTTTTACTTTGACAACTTCCCCTTTTTTCCTTTGTAAGAAGTGCCCCTTCTCCTTTTAATAACCACCCCTTTTTTAAACTCGGATGAGCACACCTTTCATTTTAACATGTGCCCCTCTTATTTTCTAATAAGTGCCCCTTTTCCTTATGATAAGTGCCCCTATTAAAAAGAGAGAGCTCCTTCCCTTTCTCATAACTACCCCTTTCCCTTTCTAATAAATGCCCCTTTTCCTTATGATAAGTGCCCCCATTGAAAGGAAAGAGCTCCTTCCCCTTCTCATAACTGCCCCTTTTAAAAATCTGAACGGTGCCCCCTTTTTATTCAACAAATGCACATTTTCCTTTATTATAAGTGCCCCTTTTACATTTTCATAAGTGCCCCTTTTCATATCTGGTCAGTGCCCCTTTTCAACTCTGATAATTCCCCTTTTAATAATGATACGTGCCCCTTTTCCTTTCTAATAAGGGACCTATCCCCTTTTCACCTCTTATAAATGCCCCTATCAAAATCTGATGGGTGCCCCTTTTCCGTCAACAAATGCCTATTTCCCATTTTCGTAAACGCCTCTTTTTCATCACTGGTGAGTGCCTCTTTTCAGGTGAAAAAATGCCTCATTTTCACCTCTTATAATTATCCTTTGTACTTTGACACGTGCTCCTTTTCTTTTCTAATAAGTGTCTTATCCCTTTCGATAATTGTCCCCTTTTCATGTAATCATTAAACGTGCCCCTTATTTAAAGCGACTAAGAGCAATTTCCCCCAAAGTTGGCTCGCTGCGCTCGCTCGCATTTAAAGATGATATAATTATGTTACTTATCAAAGGTCTTTTCAGTCTTCCGTTATGAGAATGTGCTTATAACCCCATCACGATTGGCTTTTTTCCTCTTTATAAGATGTAATTTTTCGCACTGCGACCTCACAGATCTTTAAAATTTTTCTCGCTCGCTTCGCTCGCTCGTAAATGCATATTCAGAAATCACACCCAACTGTAAAGTATGATGCTTAAGCGATATCTTGTATGATGTATGAAGAGAAACAAATATTGAAATCATCCCTGATAATGTAATCACAATGTAGGGGTATATACCAATGTCTAAAAAATTGTATATTTTCGCTTTGAGATTTCCCACTGTAGGTGCCCTTTTTTTCCAGAAAGTGCCCTTTTTTGTTGGTGCCCCCCCCCCCCACTTTGGAAGTCGCTCGGCCGCCCCTGTCTCTTGTTATTGGTAAGGTCGTCCAAGCACTGGAAATCACTGTATGCAGAGTTTTGTAACTGAGAATGCTATGAAATTACCAATTATGAGCGTAGCGTGCACTGTGTATAGATGAAGTCACGAGGATTCTGAACTCTTTGTATCTCCTCGACATCAGCTAGTCAAGTAGAGATTTGCACTATCATGAGTGGGTATGTTCAAAGTATTTTGTGACTTTCTGTACCATACGGATATCGACTACTGAACACCAAAGATTTCCGTATACCTGATAATGGCATAAAAGTGATAGCCTTACTGAGCTTAGATTGGACCAAATATGAAGGAAAATGATACTGTGGACATCGATTATACAAAAATAGTCCACGATACTATGTAACTTATGGTACACCAAAATGATAACCTACCTGTATTTTGGGCATGCCCTATTAATATTGAGCTATAGTCAGTGTTTACAGTTTGTTTCTTAAATGTCAAATACGTGTACATCAATTGTATTCCATTTCCAAGCGTTACGGAATGACATTTCCGGAGAAATCATTAATGAATTTCATATGACATTTTGATAAAAACATACAAATTAAGGATATGATAATTATATTAACTAATATGGGGTACGTTCACAATGTCAGAGTTTCCTATCAATCATTCATCAAATTTAGGAAATATTGAGTTTTAAGATAATTTGTTACGGAATATGAACATGGAGGTCACTTTTTGGTCATGCCGCAACATAGTTATTCAAAATACAATATTCATGAATTTGATGAATGTTTTATAGGGAGTGAACTTGGTTGAAAGTATCTCATATAGGCTAAGTTTATCGTTTATATATATCATTAAATTTTACGATTTCATTAAAACATGTAATTATTAATATTTAAAAAAGTTCTGAAAATGTCATTCCTTAACGTTTGGAATTGACCTTCTCGCAATTATTACGGGATTAACTGACATGTCTGATTCCGTTTATCATGTAAATATTTTCATTTTTATCCCGCCGCGGCACTAATGTCCTTTGGCAAGACATTGATCTACATTTGCCACACTCCACCCAGGTGAAGTAAATGGGTACCGGTAGGAAGGAATTCCTTGAATGCTGTGAGCACTGAAATCGGTAGCCTAGCAGAGCCGGGGTAATATTGGAGCGCTTTGAGCACCTTGCAGGGTGGATATGTGCGCTATATAAATACCCAATATTATTAGTATTATTATTATTATTATTATTTTAGATAACCTCAAAAGCCTGAATTTGAGATTCTTGGTTTAAACATTCGAAAGGTCCGAGTTACAACACGATGGATGAACAAAAAAGCTTAACTTAAAATCAGGTCTTAGTGTTATGAATGTTTTTTCTCTCAATTTCTTTGAGAAAGAAGAATCTACCTAATGTATAATTGTGAATATACTTTTGTAAAAGTAAATTCAAAGAAATGTTACATATTCGTGTTTCATAAATAGTACAATGCCTGACTTTTTTTTAAAATTCTAATAAAACTTAAGTTGCTTTGTCCAGGATGATTATGACCTTGTGATACCGTTTGAGTTATGTTAACACTTTCGGAGTTTCATATCATTCTCAATATTGATTATCGTCATTTCAACTTTCACTTTCTGTACCTTAAGGAAATTAATTATCACTAGCTTAAACAATAACGACATGATTGAAATTACATGAACATCCATCATCAAGGCTTGTTGAGAATATGGTCGTATCATAATGGGGTTGTATTTCATAATAATTCTTTATTATGGCCAATTGTACATTATGAATTACTTTCATAAGTTCATAAAATTGTCGCACCGTGTAAGAATACTTCACTCGTACGTATTAAGCCACGGAAATTAAAGCTTGAACAAAATAATACAAAGATAACTGTATTTTGCAGAAACATTGTATGGGCTGCGTAATGATTATACGGGTATGATTTGGCTTTTACAAAAGGAGTTCTAATGCAAAGAAGATATTCATTGAATGCAAAAAAAAAATTGTAACACAATTGTTCAGAGCAGGACAAAGATAAATGAATATTGTATGGACTGCATTATATGACTAAAGACTTAATAACTATGGGTTAGTTAAGAGTTTTGAATTATATACATTATGTAACATTACTTTATTGTATGTAACACTTTTCATTCGCTTTAAAGGAGATATCGTGAAGTAAAAATGTGCAAATATATGGTCACATTATCTTTTCAATTTGCATTTAGTGTAGTATCTGAGTCAATTTTCCTGTCAGAAATATTTTGCCTGTTGCACATGAGGCGTCATTAGGGACTTTTAGATTTGCACAACGACAACGTGGATTGCTACGATCGACGTCCTTTTAATGCACTGCCTTGAAAGGACATCACACGTATCATTCCACGCAAATCTAAAAGTCCCTATTATGGTGACGAAGTACTGTGTCAGTAGCGAGTACGGCGTTCTTTGATGCGTCATGTGCAAACATTGCTTTGGATTGCTGGAGTACGAGCTTATTAGCGCAAATATGTAATGACGCAATAAAAACGACGCATCGTCTGCAAAAGACGTAGTACCCCTAGGCTTACACATGTGGCGTCATTAACCTGACGCAGCTTGTCCTTTCTCTGGGGCGCCATCTAGTGCTGACATACAAGAGTGAAGGAAATATGAACAGTTCAAGCATTGCGATTATTCATCTGGTGCACGCACCAATTGCCTTCAAATATTTGTTTTGTTTGTGTTATCGTGGTGTTGTATTTGTTTGTCACAAACACGTAATTGAATAAAACAACATAAAGCAGTAACAAGAAACATTCAAGCATTAGGCTACTGCCTGAAAACACGGGAAAGTACAAGCCGGAAATGTATTAATAAAGCAATCAAAATGTTCAGATATGGCACGGTTAAATGTAAATGAATGGCAACTGCGTGCAGCTCTATACAAGTAAATTGTTTTTAAAGATACAAATCATACAATTTTTTTTTTTTTTAACGCGGTTTTGCCACGTCATGTCTGAACGGGCCTTTATGCAACCAGACGATAACGAGGAAACAACCGGAAAACACAAGGCATGAAGAGGGAGCTGTCGGTGGAAATATATATGAGAAATATAAAGAAAAAAAAATTCATAATGATTTCCCATCTCAAAAACTTGCACATGCTGAGAGGAATGTTAAAAGGTGATGTGACGTAGGGTTAGAGCGTATAGGGTTAGTGTCAGAGTTAGGATTAAGGTCATGTCACGGTAACATGGTAACTGTCAGCATTATGATTAGAGTAAGGTTTGCACTACATATAGCCATCTTGGCCATTTGTTAACATAACATGTATACTTTGAATGAATCCTAATTGAGAAATTCAAAAAGGCTGTTTGATTTATAATCGCATTAAAAATACATATAATAAAAAGCCAGGCAACATTTGATACGTATACATCAATGTACTGTTATTTATTTTCAGCTAGCTATAATACTGGGAAATAACACCTCGTTATAGAAGTCAAGTCTTTGTTAGATGAGTTTGCTACTTTCTCTTTCAGTTTTGATTCGAGTTTATAGACAATAGACAATTAGTCTTGTTTTACTTTTGATGAGCCATTAATAGTTTCTTAAGTGACTCGATATTCTCTGTTTTTCTTTCTCCCTCTCTCTCTTCCTCTTTCTCCCCCTTCTCGCTCTCTCTCTTTCTCTCTCTCTCCCCTCTCTCTCTTTATCTCTCTCTCTCTCACTCTCTCTCTCTCTCTCTCTTTCTCTCACTCACTCTGTCACGCATACACGCAAATCTAAATTGTTGTTGTTGTTAGTGTGTTTGATTTTGCTTACTATATAACACACCATTGCAGAGAAACGTCCGAGCCAACGGTGCAGTCCAGTATTAAAGAAATCCACATTTTGTTGCCCTAATTAGCATCGACGGGGGTGGGGTGGGGGTAGGGCGCTGACGGTTCCTTTTTCCCAATCTTTGTGGTAAAACAAATGATAATATGGGCTGAATCAATACAGTTCAATCACACACCATAATAGGTCCTACTAAACAAAGCGACATCGACATTATTTTATATACTCGCTAAGTGCTTTTATTTATACTCTCTCTCTCTCTCTCTCTCTCTCTCTTTCTTTCTCTCTGCCCCCCCTTTCTCTCTCTCTCTCTCTGCCCTCCCCCCCCCCTCTCTCTCTCTCTCTCTCTCTCTCTCTCTCTCTATGTCACGCATACACGCACAAGTATTGTTGTTCTTGTTAGTGTGTTTGTTTTGCATGTTTGTTTGTGCTCACTATATATAACACACCATTGCAGAGAAAAGTCCGAGCCAATGGTATAGTTCAGCATTTAAAACAAAAATCACATTCGGTGGGCCTAATTTGCATCGACGGGGGTGGGGTGGGGGTAGGGCGCTGGACGTTTCCTTTTCTCCAATCTCTCTCGAGTGCCATTTTGGTAAAATACAATAGGTCTACGGGGAGCTTTGCATACAGTCCAATCACACCTCACTATAGGTCCCACTGAACAAGGAACACCGACATTTGTATAATTTTTACATCTGTTTATTCTATTTCGTCCTGAATACGAATTATGGTTGAATAGATTCAATGAAAGAAACTCTCAAGGTTATTATAAACCCAGGTCGCAAAACAACTCATAACAATTATTAACAGTTCGAGTAGTCTAGTCGCGCTTGCAGTTCATAGCCTATGGCACCCTAAATGTTGAGATCATAATCATACTCGGATAAATTATCAATCGCCATGGCCAGTCCGTCATTTTTTGGTGATCTTAAGTGGATATACTCCATTGGCAAGTTGGTTTCGAAAATGAAGCGTGATGCAGACGATGGTGTCAGTGTATATCACAGATTCGTCCAAAATGTGGAAAAATTTCCAGAGCGGGTGGGGATAGTTTCCGAAGAGGAGTCTTACACTTACGCAGATATCTTCCACGCGTCCAACCAAGTTACCCAGTGGATACTTCAACAGGGTGATCATTGGTCTCCGAACGCTCATCATGTTGCTGGGGAATCGGCCTCGGAAACGGCCTCGAATGGATCTGCTGCCGTCGATCACAACGATGATGACGACGATGCCGATATATGCGGGACAACCGTAGCCGTGTTGATGCCGAATGAACCGGCGTTTGCGTGGCTTTGGTTTGCTTTGGTTCGACTTGGAATCACGTCGAGTCTTCTAAATCACAATCTGAAGCACGAAGCGTTGATGCACTGCATCAAAGTCAGCCACGCCAAAGCTCTTATCTTGTCATCTGGTAAGCTTTGTTTCTTTACAATCTTCAAGGGGGTAGGGATCCATCTTCCATATATTTAGCTGGATTTGATATGAGCAGAAAAATGGGTTGAGCAAAGTCAAATTAAAAAAACACAACTGAAGGTGTAATCAATGAAACCGTAGGGCAAACGTGTCAATCCCTCTCCGGGTCCTTTCCTATTTTAGTGTTCTGAATTGAACATTTCATACGATTCAATCTCCTAGTTAATGCCGACGGAATAGATTTCCTTATTACAGTTTGTCACAGTTGTAAAAAAAAAGTATTTGTAATGAATTCATCTAGGATGCATGGACATGTATGATTGATTTTTTCTTTAGAGAATTATTTAGTTAAGTTTGTTAGTGTAGAGCCTATAATAATAAAGCTTAAAGGATGTGCCTCGCAAGATGCGTCACTACGTTGCCAATATTTGTGTCTGATAGATTGCAACTTTAACAATTCATAACTTCCTTTTCTTTAGAACTGTTCTTTCTGATATTTTCAATTTACTTGAGGTTGCTGACTTAATTAACAGCGCAATTTTTGTGTCACTGACCGAATGGTTCTTCTGCCCCTTTTTAATGCGTAGAGCCGCTGCGGTATAGGAATATAGGGAATAGATGGGGGTGGGTGGATCGATATAGAATCAGACGCCTTCATATTAGTTAGCTATTTTTGTAAGGCTTGAATATAATGCATAGTCTACAGATTGCGACTGTAAATATCGTACTTGCAGTATTCAAAAGAACTAGAGATCTTTCAATAGTAGTATGACAATTTAAAAAACAGACACATTATTTTCTAGATTACTGAAAACTGTTGAGGCCCAACCAATACAGCTTTGGTTCGGCCTTCATTTGTGTAACAACTTCCAAATGTCGTGCAATTTTTTTTTTTTTTTAGATATTTCGTTGATTACAAAATAAGACATAGAATCACAGTGATAATTGTCCATTTTGTTTTTCCCTTGGCTATAAGGATGACAAAATGATATGAGACACATCTAAGTCATAATATATTTCACTACTTTACCCCTTTTTTAAAAAGGTTTTTGTTGCTTTCTGACCGAGAAGAACGAGAACGACGAAAACAACAATGCGGCAGAAATAACAGCAAAAATAGCACCTGCAACCGTGACTAAAACACATTTTAATAGGATTTCCATGATTAATTTGATGTTTTTTAAAACGATAAGCAAAACTTTAAGTTGAAAGGAGGTAGCCCGACCTTATTATGAAACAAATCAGTTATGTCCATAAGGTGGGAGGGGGTGTATAGAGTATAGAGAAGGGGTAACGTAGCTACCAGCGCAAATTACACAATCATCCTGCGATCCGATTTTCGAAGAAATGACAATGGTATTAAATGGGAAATATGAACAATCATCATCTTCCTGAATCAATTTCTAAATAATGATAAGAATCACTAACAACCGGAAATGAAGTGCATTCACCTTTTCTAGTTCTATACAGTCAGAATAAAAGCTGAATCGGCTTCAAATTGTATAATAGCACTACTGGTCTGACGTCACTACGATTCGCTGAGGAAGCAGGACATTCCTTTTAATTCATTCTCTTAATCATTATGACTAATCCGCTCCTCGGTCATTAAGAATTTACTTGTTCGAATGTTTGTAACAAAATATTGCTACTGCAATTTTTTTTCTTCAAATTCGGATCGTCGTAGGATCGCATTGTGTGCGGTGGGGTTTAGACTGCCACAATTTTACATGGGGCATGTCTAGCAAAAAAAAATAAAATATGCGGGGGTAATCGCCCGCGGATCCTCATTTTTACTCAGTCCCTGAAGGCAATTCAGTGGTGCCTCACTAGGCATATGTATCAAAACATTATTAAAACAGCGTTTTCAACCTGATTGCCGTGAGAAAAATGTTGGTTCTGCTTGAAAATTACAGAACATGAGAAACCACTATGTATTTTAATGTACTGAGGAAATAACAATTTATAACTATAGCGTCTTTCTACCAATTTATTATGGCGTTAAGACCCTTAAACGCATCAGTCAATGGTATCGGGTAAATTAGGCCTTGGCCTAATTTTCGAGAATAAATGGTTATGAATCCGCTAAAATGACATTTTAGTCCAAAGTTTGGTGCCACCAAAGTTTGCAGAGCAGACCCTATGGTCCGCGTCTGTCTCTAAAGAGAGGAGCCGACCCAAAATTAGAGGATAACGAACGGAAGAGACAGAAGGTTTCGGTCTAATTCCATCTCAAGATGCGAAGGACCTCTACCATTTTTTGTTTGTTTTGTTATTGCTTTTTTTCTTTTGTCTTAAAGGGATAGTCCACCCCAGGATTTTCTTTAGCTGACGATATAGACCTAATAATACCATGAAGAATGATACAAGTCTCATTAAAATCCATGATCACATAACGAAGATATATCGACTTTTTTATCGAAAATCAGCCGCCCCCCTAATGCAAATGCGTTACATGGGCATGAAACGATTGTGACGTATGTTGCGAGCTGCCTTCTTATTTCGGAGACATTCACTTTCGCTTTCACTTTCATTCATGATTCGTCGTGTCAGTGCGATAACAGTGTACCGCGAGCGAAAGTGAATGTCTGCGAAATAAGAAGGCAGCTCGCAACATACGTCACAATTTCGATACTATCGGTTATTTTTTGGCGATCGTTTTTTGCCCATGTAACGCATTTGCATTTGGGGGGCGGCTGATTTTCGATAAAAAAGTCGATATATCTTCGTTATGTGATCATGGATTTTAATGAGACTTGTATCATTCTTCATGGTATTATTAGGTCTATATCGTCAGCTAAAAAAAATCCTGGGGTGGACTTTCCCTTTAAAGATGTCTCTGTTCGTTTGCTTGCTCGCTTGCTTGCTTTTCCGTTTCTTTTTAGGTCATGATGATAGGCATATAGAACCTAGAAATTGCGGATTTCACCTAGGGCCAAAAGTCAGGCACCTGGATGCTCATCTGACGGTAATTTAATGCCTAAAACCCTGAGCTCCTGGGGGCTCCGCCCCCTGGACCCCACATCAATTAGTGACCTACCAGTGCCACAAATAAGGTATCAAAATATGCTCATCTGACGGTAATTTAATGCTTAAAACCACTGACCTTCTGGGGTCCCGGCCCCCTGGACCTCGCGCTAATTCGTGACCTGCCAGTGTCACAAATAAGGTATCAAAATATGTTCATCTGACCAGGGGCGGCCGAGCGACTTCCAAAGTGGGGGGGGGGGGGGACCAAGAAAAAAGGGCACTTTGTGGAAGAAAAAAAGGGCACCTACAAAGGGAACTCTCAAAGCGAAAATATATAATTTTTTAGACATTGGTATAATATACCTCTACATTTTGATTACCCTTTTTAGGGATGATTTCAATGTTAAGTGATGAGAGGAAAAAGGGGACACTTATCAGGACTGAAAAAGGAGCATGTGCCAAAATACAAAGAGTAATTATCAGAGGTGAAATGGGGAACTTCTTACACCCTCACAAAGAGGCACTCACCAGGGATGAAAAAAGTCAGCAAAGAGAATAGGAAAAGGGCATTTGTCGAAGGAAAAGGGGCCTCCATCAGATTTTAATAGGGGCAATTGTAAGAGGTTAAAAAAGGGGCATTTATGAAAAGGGGATAGGTCCCTTATTAGAAAGGAAAAGGGCATGTATTATTGTTAAAAGGGAAATTATCAGAGGTGAAAAGAGGAACTTATCGCACTTGAAAAGGGGCAATGACCAGATATGAAAAGGGGCACTTATGTGAATGAAAAGGGGGCACTTGTAATGAAGGAAAATGTGCATTAGTTGAAAGAAATTGGGCACCGATCAGATTTTAAAAGGGCATTTATCGGAGGTGAAGGGGGCACTTATCTCAAGTGAAAAGGAGTAATTTCTCGTACCTGAAAAGGGTCATTTACCAGAGATGGGGCACTTATGAGATGGGGAAGGGGATCTTTTTTAATTGGGCACTTATCATTAAGAAAAGGGGCACTTATTAGAAAGGAAAAAGGTCACATGTGGAAATATAAGGTGCGCTTAATTATCCGAGTTAAAATGGCGTTAGTTATAAAAGGGGAAGGGGCACTTCTTACAAAGGGAAAGGGGCACTTGTCAAAGTAAAAGATGCACCTCTCAGAAGTAAATAGGACAATTATCAGAGGTGAAGGGGGCACTTATCAACGAGTGAAAAGAGGCACTTCTCGTATCTAAAGAGGGGCACTTACTAGAGATTAAAGAGGGCACTCATGAAAATGGAAAATGGACACTTATTGCAAAGGAAAATAAGAACATGTCGAAGGAAAAGAGGCACGTGTCCAAGTAAAAGGGGGTACTTCTCAGAGTTAAAAAAGGGAAGGGGCACTTTTATAAATTAATAGGGGCACTTGTCAAAGTGGAAGGAGGCACTATTCCTATGTAAAAATGGGCACTTTTCCTATGTAAAAAGGGGCACTTTTCGGGTGCTTGAAAAAGTGGGGGGGGCACTGTGCCCCCTGCCCCCCCCCCCCCGGCAGGGCCGCCTCTGCATCTGACGGTAATTCTAAATGCCTAAAACCCTAAAGTTTCCTGGGCTCAACCCCCTCGACTCTACCAGAGGCCCTAAGGCGGGCCCCTGCATGCTTTTCTGACCGTTATAAAATGCCTAAAACCCCTTAGCTTCTGGGGGCTCCACCCCTTGACCCCGCCGGGGCCTGCATTTGGGCGGGTGATGGGGATTTTTGTTGTCTACCCCCCCCCCCCCCCCCCCACCCCCTCAAACGTTTTTGCCACTGCCGGTGTCACCATTACGTACCAATATTTGGCTTGCATAATTTCAAATTTGGGCCCCCCCCCCCCCCCTAAGAAATCCTGGATCCGCGCCTGCCTCCGACCCCGGAGAGGGGGGGGGGGGGTCTATATAAAGCTGGTTTTCAAAAAAAATCATTGAACGTTCTCCGTCACTGATCTCTGATTTTTCCGTAGAGATCAGTGTTCTCCGTACGTACGCTCGCGCACATTACGTACACATACACGTGTGTGATAATTATGCGTAGCGCGCGATTTGATTGTTTACATGGTTTGTACGATATATAACTAGCCCCGCCTCTTCCGAGTTTCATAACAATAATTTGTAAGTCGCGTCGTCTATTACATGCGGATATTTCTGAATCTACGAAGGTACAGCACTTCACAATTAGTGATCACACTTTTTATCTTTAATACAACAAGTTCAAACTCCGAATTTGATGGAAAGAGCCACGGATATTTATAGGAAGCAAACCGAGCCCATCTGGCAACATTTTAAAGCTTCGCACCCCATCGCACAGTAGCAGACACAAGCTTCACTGCAGCTGCACAGCCAGCTTAGCTACCCGCGTGGCCGTGGTGTGATTTGAGGACGTTCCCATCCTGCATCTCTGCTATCTATTCGAGCTGCTAGCAGTGTGGAGTGCAATGTCTTTTTTGTATGTAACTTGTTGCATTTAATACAACTAGCTACCAGTATCAGTTGCAGTTTACTTGTAGACGCAGGCATCAGTGCACAAAAATGGGAGACTGGGAAGTGTTTGGATTTTCAGCCCTCGTTGTGAGTCTCATCGTGGCTGGAGTGAAGAGGAACTCGATTGCGAATTTCATCCAGGATTTCAAAGATGTATCAAGTTTAGCGAAAGCTCTTGTGGGCATTAAAGTAGCAGGGAGGAAGAACAGGACGATCCTTCATTCTCTGTTAGAAGGAGCGTCACGTTATCCAGATCGGCCTTTCTTGCTGTATCAAGATGAGAAATACACGTATGCAGACGCTGAGGCAGAGTCGAACCGCGTTGCCCGATGGGTAAAGACCAACTCTGACCTGGTCCAAGAGGAAACCGTGGCTGTTCTTATGCGGAATGAACCGGCTTTCATCTGGGTTTGGCTAGGGTTTGCCAAGCTAGGTGTTGGAACCAGTCTTCTCAATCATAACCTGAAAGCAGAAAGCTTGATGCATTGCATACGCGTCAGCAATGCAAGGATCTTGATTATGTCAAGAGGTAATGACTGGGTTTTTTTTGGAGACAATTAAAGTCATCTACCTTATTGCATGTCATCAAAAACTACAATTGAAACTAAAAAAAAAAGAAAAAAAGAAACAAACAAAAAGGAGAGAAAGAGAAATGAGAGAGCGAGAAAATGAATACAGTAACTATAGTATAAGATTAAGATACTTGCAAAGATAGACTGCATACAAAATGCACAGTCCTTTGATTTGACGATGAATAAAAAGAAACAGAGAAAGAAGAAGAAGAAAAAGAGAAAGAAGGACCACTGGCCTGGCCTGGGTCCATTGTCAAACAAATATAGTTCTATTGAAAAATATATTCAATTAAGTTTTTGTCAGATCCTTGGGGTCATGGGAGGATGCAACGTCCCCTTGAGCCTATATAACAGCCAGGCCTCTCGTAGCAGTCAATTTATCTATAACATTTTCTCTAATTTCTTCCTTAGCTTTCATTGACATCGCCAAGGAACTCCTTCCTGAGCTCCAGCAACTTGGAATCAAGGTCTGGGTCCTCGGTAGCGCCTCCAATGGCACAGTAATCCCAGACGGCATGGTTGCTATGGAAACTAGTCAGATGACAGGAAATCCGCTTCCACCTGATCAGTTAGCTCCTATCACCCACAGTACCATAGCATCACTGATCTTTACCTCTGGGACTACAGGTGAGGCTCGTCAGTCTTTGTTTGTTTTGATCATCCCCATCTCCTGCCATCCTCCCACTCCCCAATGGCAACACACACATGCTTTCACTTTTCAGTTAAAAATATTTATTTATTCATCCATCCATTCGTTCATCCATCCATCCATCCATCCATTTATCCATCCATTTATCCATTCATCAATTCATTATTTCATTTCCTCTTTCATTAATTCATTAATTTTTTTAATTAAACAAATATATATATTTATTTATTTTTAATAATTCATTTTTTTTAAATAATTATATTTATTTATTCATCTACTAACTTATTTATTCATCTATTTATATTTATTTATTTGACATATTTGTTTCAATGTATTTTGCAATTATTTTCTAGCCCAATACACAAGGTGTGGGGGGGGGGGGGTGGATAGAAAACACATACAATGTACCGGTAGCCTTTGTATTTTGACTCTCCTTCTGAGGCTTTGCTTGACCCAGTGGTACAAACAGAGGACTGCCTGCCATATTCGAATTTGGCAAAAGTATATTTTAAAACTGTAAATGTCCTAACAATGTTGAGGGTTTTGAAACATGGGGATTCAAAATATAAGGTAAAAAAAGAAGAAAAAAGAAAGAAAAAGAGGATGTGGATCCATGTTGGTGTTTTGCAATTGACATAACAGCACTGTTTGTATACTATAGCATCATGGCTCATGCATGCCCTGTATGACACTTTTTGTGGCATTTACATGTATATGAAGGAAAAAAAAATCACAGGTCAGCTACATTTTGCCACTTACCACACTTCAAAAAGTGGAAGCTTGGAATCGTGTTTCCGATGAGGAATAATAGTTTTATTCATTCAAAATACAGAGCAAATGAGCAACATATTATCCTTGGGTGTATTTAACTTCCTTCAATTACATTGAATGCTTCCGAAAGGATTGTTTCAGGGATTCAAGGTCAAGGACATTTGTCCGGAATTGTGATATCATCTAGAGTACCCGGTAATAGAGGAAGTTGGCATCCTTCCATTTCTGTATTTGGTAATATCAAGTACCTACTGTAACCCTTGTAATTACTGTCAACAAACCTCCAAAGTGGCCAAGAACTTGCCGTGAACATTTTATCCTCGAAAGTGCAGAGGTACATTTATTTGATGATTAGGCTCATTTACCTTGCAAAATATGAACAATTTGAAAAAAAACATTGTTTGTTTTAAATTAATAATTCACTAGTGTTTTAAGAGGGAGCATAATTTACACTGCAAAAATCATCAGTAGAGTTTCTGCTGGCATTTAAAAATACCACACTCCTGAGGTGTTTTTTTTATGTTTATGGGTAGTTGCCTAGCAACCTTTGACGAAACTCTGGAATGTGAGAAAAATGTAAATGTTACTTAAGTCTAAAATAAGTAATAAGTATTGTAAAGTAACTAAAATTTATAGGTTTACCCAGAATCACAAAATGATCTGAAAAACAGTACATATGATACATGTAAGAGATAGATCATAGGACTCGGAAGACTGCAAACGTGTGGCTGATTGGAGGACATTGATTGACACTCTTTATTAGACAGGGCCCAGATTAACTTTTTACGACTGAAGCTGAATTTCAAAGAGTGGTACTCCGTGAAGTCTAGTGACTGCTCATCTCCCTTTTCAGCCTACACTACATAAAATAACACACTACAGTTATTGTGTGCCCAATTTAAAGTTTACATTCTAGTTTAAAAGAACAAATAGAGTACCATGTTCAATGTAAACCTAAAGACATACCATTATAATCATAAATAATAATAATCAAAGTCTCTGAGCGCTATATAACAAACAACATACAATGACAAACAATTACATGTTAAACCAAAGCAAATTACAAATTTGAAATACATATGAAATGTCCATAAACATGTACTGTACGTGTACATGTACATGTGCTGTTGGTAGGGATTAGCAAAGTCCATTTTTAAGCCGATAAAATTAATAAAACTTGGCAAACTTCTGCTTTTTATGAGTATACTCACCCCAAAGTGGTATGTTACATCATGTGAAAGTTTAGTCTTGTGAGCACAAGAGCAGTGTCCAAGCAGGCAGGACTTTGCTCCATGCGTGAACCAGATGTGAACTTCTCATGTACATGTAGTTTACAATCTAAAAATATATCACTATTTACTCAGTCCTAGAGATAACAGCGAGATAGCGATCCCACTTTATTTACTTATTCATTCAGAAGTTCTTTTGCATTATGTTTAAGTAATTCACTCTACCTTCTGTACGTGTACCACACAGTTAGAAAGGATGTGAATTGTTGGCAAGGGAGTTTAATAGCGGGCAGGACTGAGTACAATATCAAAAATAACAATTATAAGAAAGGGCAAAGAACTTTTTGAAAAAGTTGTTGCTCCCAAGGTTGATTAATAGTTAATACATGTATAGTATCGGCATATTCAATATCATTTCACCCATTTCAGCAACAACTATTAGTAAAAGTTTGATGACCTTTTCAATGTACTGATTGAAATGTTGTCATGTGATTAAAGTCATCTGATACTTGTGTATCATGAATTGCTTCATGAACAGATGTGACATGCTGGTACATTCATGTTCATGAACAGTGTAGAGGCCTAGAGGGAAATTAAAATATTGTTTACAGATAATCAATGTGCAGCTACAGTATATGTACATTAATGTAATGGTAACTCTACAAAAATGCAAGGCTCTGCACATTTACATTTATTTAGATTTATGTCATATACATGTACTGTGATATACATGTAACAAAGTTTGAACAAACAAGGTCTATTTTTATGATTTGTTTACCTTTAATAGATATGATATGAATTACACGATGTACATGTACAATGTATGTCTCTAAGTATTGCATACATTTTTTTTTTCCCCATTTTTTTTTTTGTGTGTGTGAATTTTGTGACTTGCTGTCTGGGGGGTGGGGGGGGGGGAATTACTCATACTGTATGACAGAAAATAATATACAGTATTCACTTTTCAAAAATCTACATTTATGTGTCTTCTTTTTTCCAATTGAATGAATTATTTTGCAGGACATGAAGGTAATGGGTCAATCATTATATTGATTGACAAATTTCAAGCAAAAGCAAAACAACAACAACAATTGACATGAAACCGAACAGACACTCAAACAAAAAGCATGAACATACACTTTTTCCAGAATGTGCACTGAAATTAATATCTTATACAGTCTAAGCTGAAATTTCATTTTTTGTTTTCCTTTCCATGTTTTTCCAGGTCTTCCAAAAGCAGTAAAAGTGCCCCATAAGACCCCCATCAAGGCATACCATGCCTGGACACTAAGCGGGGGTCTCAAGCCTACAGATGTCTTGTATGTATCCCTACCTCTCTACCATTCTTCAGGCCTTTTGAATGGTGTCCTTAGCTGTCTCAGTGCAGGTAATATTTTAATTGATAAAATTCAGTTGTACTCTATTTTACTTTGCATTAAAACAATTTAAATGATTTTTAAACAAAAAGATCATTTTGAAACAATGACACACTCACAATAAATGTACATCAAGAGGTATTACAGTTAAAAAGACATTCATTTGTAAACTATATTATATACATGATGTTGCAAAAGTGGGTAGCAGCCAGGAAGGAGAAACCCTTTCAAGTGGTTGACCCAATAGAATATGTAGAGAAAATAATATGGTAATTTTTAAGAAAAGCATGTACACAAAAACCTATAGGGGTACATTATGAAATGACACCATGTATATGTAACAAATAACACAACACAAACAAAGACGTTGAAAAACAGTTCAAATGTTTAAAATGTTAGATTGAATACATAATGTACAGTACATGTATGCATACATACAAAGCATACGGTATGTAGGGAGATGTGTGCATATTGCCATCATTGATATTTTGCATCGTATATATGTAAAAGTGAAAAATAAAACATTTTATTAATAACAATATCTTCTATAGCATTATTATCCGCCAGCTTAGACTTCCATGTACAGTATCGGCGTGTTTCTATCTAAAGCCATTATCCGGTTAATGGCCGATAAGGGATAAATTTTTTCTAATAGAAACACACTTTCTCCGGCATTATCCGGATAATGCCGGGGGGAGCTTTTACGTGTTCACCGGCAAAATTATCCTTCTTTTAGAAGGATAATGCAGGGGAAGCTAACCGGATAACGTAGGTAGAAACACACCTCGTTCCGATTGAGTGCACATACCAGGAGAAGTCGGAAATAGGAGTGATCACGTGATCAGAATATTTTACCCCGACGTGCGCGACACTACAATCCCGGGTTGACCTAGCAGTCCCACAATACTTTGCAGTGACCTAATAAGCCAGAGTTCGATGAACTTATTCATGGCCTTTTTTCTGGCTAGATCGGAATGCGCGTAGCTAGAAACTGCGCTTACATGTATTTCTTCAACCGGATAAATTCAGTATAACTAATAGAAACGCGCTGATTGTTATTTACATGTAAATGTACAGTATTCATTTATTTATGTTGTTGGTACTACAATGTAGTACATTGTAATACTGTACATAACATCTTTTGGGGGGTATTTCGGTATATTTCTTTCTGTTTCACTCAAGTATCATTCTACATGTACTTTCTCTTTCCTTCACCTCTTTTCATCTATCTGTTATTTTTACAACTCTCTCTCTCTCTCTCTCTGTTAGAAATCTGGTGCATGCATAGTTTCATATTCTGTTTGTTGTTGTTCGTAGCACTGTTGGCAGCCTGCCAAGTTCTTGAGCTTCTAAAATTACCTCAGGCTCAGAAAATCCTGATTTCAACTTAGTTCATCGTTCCACATAGAAATGTACAATGTAGGTCAGGTTAATAGACCTGTTGCCATGGTGATGCCCTGTTCATCCCAAAGAAATTGTGGTTTCGGTCTCCTGAGATTTTGGACAAATTTGTGCTAGAGACAGCAAATTATACTACGTAAAGTATGTACGTTGTACTGAAACTCTACTGGTAGTCTGGTACTTTGAAACATTTCCTCTAGAATGTACATTATTTTGTTTCTCTGCTCTTTTCTTTGATTGATAATAAGGCAACACACAGAGACATGAGGCTTTTTAGCCCCCTCCCCCACCCATTGAGATGATGATGATCATTATTAAATATTAATAATAATTGTATATGATGATGGTGATGATGATGATGATGATAATAATGATAATACAAACAATGATAATAATGAGGTAATAACAATTACATTGTACAAATGTCCATGTATATTAGTGATTCAATAATGATGAAAATGATAATACAAATTCTAATAATAATACAAATGATAATAATAATAATAATAACAATGATAATAATAATAATAGTGATAATGACAATGATGAAAATGTTAATGATGATAATGATAACAATAAGGATAATAGTATTAAAAATAATAATGATGAAATAATACCAACAATAACCTGTATAACCACAACCATCTTGTGGAAAACACTGGATGTGTGTTACATTGTATAACTTGTCTCATTTTGGGAAGCCTTCCTAATTATTGAAAATCATTCTTGTTAAGCTGCGCTGAAAGGTGATTCACCAGATGTGCTCTTTTGTTATGAACCTCACAAAGACCTTCAGGCTTTCCTCTGAATGGAATGTATTGATTTCTGCTTGCATGACAGAACTTTACACAATATAAAGTGGGTTAATACAAACAATAAATTGTTTATTTCAATACAGTGTATAAGCAAATTATATTAGAAGTTGAAAAACAGTGGCCAAAGGTACTGGTTAACATTGTGATGGTTGATTTAAAAAAACTATGTTTGTAAAAGACTATAAATGTACTGTATGAATATATTCTGATGGAATTGGGGATCTTTTCTCATTTCTGTGATCTTGTCACTATTGCACTAAATGTTTATATCTACTCTAAAGCCAGCTTAGGGAAAAGTCCTTTGCACAAAAAGCTGGTTAATGCAATTTGTGTTATTAGTATCTCAATGAGGCTTAATGTTAGCTTAAATTTCATTCAGATATATGTAAAAAAAGAAACAATAATTAACCAATATCTCTATTTATTGCATTATGCTTTCCGGACATATATTTCCATGCCACTACATTTTGCAAAGCAATCTTTAGTTAACTTACATGTAGTCTTTGTCCTTTTAGAGCTTTGGGTAGGTACATGTAACACTACCAAAATTGAATATATTAATCCTATATGTACGCTTAATTTAGCTTGTCTCCATTGTATGAATGTATGCTATTTCTCTTTTTATAACACATATTCATTATTTCCTTACCATCAATCCTTTAGGTTGCACAGTAGCTTTGGCACCCAAATTTTCAGCGTCGCGCTTCTGGGATGACATGCGCAAGCACAAAGCCACAGCCTTTCTCTACATAGGTGAATTGTGCAGATATCTCCTGGCACAACCTGAAGTAAGTTTCTGCTGCACAAGACAGCACATAGAGAACATGGGACTCTGTACTTTCCTTAGCCCCGGACCAACTTTGTTTGGCTTTTCACACACGCTGTTTAAGTCCTGTACTAAGTGCCTATCCTGGGTTAAGAAAATTTACGTTAGCACCACAATTTCGGAGTTAGCCCTTCTTTTTTACTTTAGGTGGGGCTAGCCCACTTTGGTAAATTTGTGACTGGATAAAAAGTGAGCCAATCTTAGCACAGGACTATAGGCGGGGCTAAGACCCCCCTTTAGCCCCACCTAAATGGTATAGTCCGGTGCTAAGCAAAATTTTACCAGTGTGAAAAAGCATTGTAATACTGATTCAAACTACATGTATGATTTCCCATGAAAGTATCTACACTGCAATGGTCATTATGAACAATATAGGGAACCAAGGGAATTAGAACATATGTTTATCAAAGAGAACCATAAATATTGTTAATCCAACGACATCACATACATCCCCATACATCCCCCCCCCCCCCCCCCAGGGGCGGCGATCCCGGGGGGGACGGGGGGGACACTTCCCCCCCTCGATTTTTGTAGGAGGGGATCGTCCCCCCCGGAAAATTTGAAAAAAGTGCAAACAAATAATGTACAGCAAATACTGACTAAAGACTGCAACACACTATTAGGCTTTGGAGGGTCCAAGAGTGCAGTGTTTAGACTTAAAAATTAAGCGTTTAGACATAAAAATGTAAAAATCTTCTGGCTCGGGAGCTATGCTCCCTCGCATAATATCCTTTAAAATGTTCAAGTAAATATTGTAGAAAGTAAAGTGTGAAAAAAGTATATTCTTTCTTTTCATACTAAAGTTTTTCTAAGGAATATAATTTTGTAATACAACAAAACCTGTGAGGGAGTAGTCAATTTCGTCACCTTCACCCTCTCGTTCACTATGCTCACTCTCTCGGGCTTGGGGCAGTACCCCCCCCCCCCCCACCCCCCGATAAAATTCAAACGTGGTTTATTTCTAATTCGATACCAGTGACTAATTTACAAATGTTGCTGAAATGGCATGATTTTCTCTGAGCTTCCGGGGGCTTTGCCCTCTTAGCCCCACCAAGGGCCCTAAGGCCCCCTTGTTGCTCAGCGGACCATAATTAAATGCCTAAAACACCTGAGCTTCCGTGGGCTCCGCCCCCTGGACCCCACCAGGGCCCTAAGCGGGCCACTGGAAGCTCATCTAACCATGTTCAAAGGCCTAAAACCTTGAGCTTCCGGGGACTCCGCCCCCTACACCCCACCACGGGCCCTAAGGCGGCCCCTGGATGATCATCTGATCGTAATTTAATGCCTGAAAGCGCTGAGCTTCTGGGGGGCTTCGCCCCCCTGGTCCCCACTCCGATTTGTGACCTGCATACAAGTGTCACAAATAAGGTATCAAAATATGCTCATCTGACCCTTATTAAATGCCTAAAGACCTGACCCCCGCCGGGGCTTTGCCCATGGCCCTGGGAAGCGGGGGTGCTGGGGGTGCTGCAGCGCACCCCCTGCAAAAAAAAATTTGTCTGATATATTTAATGTATATCATTATGCTTCGTGTACGAAATTGTCACACAGCCGACAGCCACAAATGACGCTTTTTAAATTTTTTTTTTTTAATCGTTCCCAGGGCCCTGGCTATGCCCCAGGACCCCACGCCGATTTACGCTCCACTTGCTTTGCCCTATCTGATCGTAAATACTTTAGCCCCCCCCCCCCCCCACCCCCCCCCCCCCTCCCACTTCGAAAAACGTTCCGCAGGGCCTGCTATAACATGTAAGAGCGGTGATGATTCGGACTTTTTTTCTTCTTCCCCCCCCCCCCCCAAAAAGGCTTTGCTCATGACGTCACTCCCCCCTCGTTTCTCGCGTTTCGTCCCCCCCGGTCATGAAAAGAAATCGCCGCCCCTGCCCCCCCCCCCCCCCCCTCCCCCAAAAAAAGTTTAAGAAGAAGAAGAAAAAAAGTGCTGCAGTAGGATAGAAACACTTTTCTTTTGAATGACTGGGAATTGGGGGAAAAGAAAATACATACTTGTAGCTTTACTCATTATTGGCTCATGAACATTTTTAAGATCTAAGAGATGTCAAAGCACACTTTTATCTTATTTTTTGTTTCAGTTATTATTATTTGGCTGTCAATGGTTATTGCTCCATTGTTACAGTCATATCTATGCTGCACATTAGACTTTTTATCATACCTTTAACTCTACTGATTTCTTCATTTTCCCTCCCTTTCACTCCTGCAGAAGCCTGATGATGGCCAGTACCCCAGCCCTGTGAGACTAGCATACGGCAACGGCCTAGGGGCAGACATCTGGGAACGCTTTCAGAAGCGTTTCAACATTGAGAGGGTCGTGGAGTGGTACACGGCCACCGAGGCGTCTGGAGGTTTCATCAATACCGACGGGAAGGTCGGATCTGTTGGGAGGTACTCCTGGCTGGCAGAGGTAAGGAGGGCATGATTTGCCTAAAATGGTCTGGAGGGGCGGGGCAGAATCCACCCCTCCCTGAGCCACACCCTATGGCCCGAATTCACAAAGCAAGGTTTGAGCTCAGACCAAGGTTTGAGCTCAAACCTTGGTCTGAGCTCAAACCTTGCTTTGTGAATTTGGGCCTTTATGTTTGAGGATAATTCTATTGCCGCAAGATTTCTAGACTTTATGGCCTAGGATCTATGTGCAACTTTTGATATCAAATTTACACAATTTCAACCTATTGCACACACTCAAAAATTGTTTTGCTGCTATTCTCTCACCCCCCCCCCCCTCCTCTTCTGAGAAAGCACCAAAATAACCCAGCATTAGAGAGTGGTGAAGTGTGACGTCATCAAAAATCAATTTTTAGAATTTTTCAAGATTTTCTTCATTTTCGGAAAGAGCATCAAAAATAATGTAAAATTGTTGAAAACTAAATGAATATGTTAAGTATTGGCTGAGATATGACCATCTGAATAAATAGATGTCCTATGGGAACTCAGTGTTATAGTGATCTTGTTCATAACCTTAGGTCACTTGCTATCAGTCATAATGAACCCCAAACAAACTATTGTAGCATTTTTTGCACAAACTACAGAATGCTTAAATATCAAAATAATGACTAAATTACTCAGATAATTTGGTATGTTTTTATGTTTGAAGAAAAGAGAAAGAGTTCTTAATTTCTGCCATTGAGGTTCATACTATATCTGTTTTACTTTTCATTATGAAGAGTTTTGTTTCACAAATAAAGTATGATTCATATACAGTGAGTTTAAATCAATTTTGTATAAACATTTTATGCACATTTTCCCATGGATGCAGCATTGCACAAACATGTACATGTACAAGCATTGTAGAAGGAGAAGAAAAAAAAACATTCAAAGGGGGTGGCACAAAACTCTACCCTGGTGTGATTTGGGTATTTGCTTTTCTTTTCAACTCGCACTTGACTAGTTCTGAATAACTTCCATTCACTAGTATGGTAGGGTAGCAAATTAAGGGTAGCAAATATGTCAAGGGCTTTTCCTGTGGTGAATGATAACAAATAGATATGATCATGGTTGATAAAACATTTTGTCACATGTTTTCAAACAAAGCCTCTTTCAGTATTTGTTTATTGAGCGGGCTCTTTGTAGAGAAATACTATCTGTGACAACTTAAATGATTGAATGTATTTTTCTTTTTCACATTTCTCTTGGGATTTATGCATGCATTATGTACATGAGTATGTATCAATTCTCTGACATGTTGCAGAATTAGTGATATTAACTGTATAATTCATTCAAGTTATAATGAAATGAGTTGTGCAAATATTTTTGCCACATTTTCTGAGATTGAAGAGAATACATGTTTTCTTTCTTTCCTTCTATCTTTCTTTCTTTTGTCTTTACTAGGATTTTTGTATACTTTCTTTTAATGCTGCATTTAGTAAACAAACTCAATTGAAATTTGAGGTTCGTGACAACAGTTGCATTGGTCTATAAATCTGTGTGGTGAACAATTTTGATGTTGTGATTTCAAATAAGACAAATTTGAAAACGAAAATTGAATTCACACCAGATCCGATAAAAATTGGTATCGGATAATTAAATCGTAGTTTAGTTTCTGGAGTGAAACTTTTTGAAGGGTATCTCTTGCATGTACATATAGTTTCAAATTTCATGTCGAGTCTTGTAACTTTTCGTTACTCTCTCATGATGAATAAAAATAATAATATTCAATTCTTCTAACACGCATATCACATTATATAACGACCATATGCGCTTCCAAAGAGCTTTGGAAATGTTTACCCTCACTTTAGCTCTGGCAGTCGTTATCAGTGCATAGTGAATGTCAAGGAATAATCCTACCAGTTACCCATTTACCTCACTTGGGTTGAGTGTGGCAATTGTAGATTAATGTCTTGCTAATGCCTAGTTCACACCGACGCCGAATGTCGCGCTTTAAATCGGCGATCAATTCGGCGTCATTTTTTCAAAAAATCTCACGATCTCCTGAGATAAGTTATGCTAAGTTCACACCGACGCCGAATTGATGGCGAATTAAATCGGCGAGCAAAGCGGCGGCAAAGCGTAACAAAGCTTAATTAAAGCTTAAAGACCGTAATAGAGCGTGAGAAAGCTTTGAGCAATTCGGGACATTCGGCAAGAGTGCCAAAAATTTAAACTCTGTTAAGCTTTCCTACGCTTTGGGCAAAACTTTGTTAAGCTTTAATACGCTCTCCCCACTTTACGCAATTCGTGACAGATCGCCTCACATTTGTTACGCTTTGCCGCCGCTTTGCTCGCCGATTTAATTTGCCATCAATTCGGCGTCAGTGTGAACTTAGCATAAAGGACATTATAGTGTCGCGGAGGTACTCGATCCAGGGAAAAAATTAATATTTATTTTTCGGAGGCTACTTTTCAAGCTAGTTCTGCATAAAAATAACAAGTCTTAAATTTGTTTTGCATTGAACTCTATGCAAATTTACAGGGGCTCTTTTCTGATTTTCGGGGGCTCTTTTGGGCATTTCAGGGGCAAATTCGCCCTGAGCCCCCGTGTATTTTTTTTCACTGACTGGAACCGCAGAACTTGTGATCCACAGTCCGGTGACATTTCCTGTCGACCACGACACCTCCACGATAAACAATGAACAATGGATGTTTGGCCTTGTTGTTTTGATATAGTTTCAATATGTTTCTTTTTCATTTCCCGTTTGAATTCAGAAACTTGCAGGAAATTGTGTGGTAGTTGAATGTGACTTTGCCACGGCCCAGCCTGTAAGAGGGCCTGATGGGAAATGCAAACCAGTTCCTAGAGGTGAGTCAGACAATGATTGTTTATTTGACACAAATTGTGTTCCTCATCCCCTCTGTTTTGTGGGTGAGGAATTATAGCTTTTTATACTTTCATCAGAATTTTTTTTTTTAATAATAATTTTATTAATTTATTAATTTTTTTTTCTGTCTTTCATGAGAACAGATACTATTTGACTTAAATTTTGTTCCAATTTCTCTCTTTTGTTGGTAAAGGATGGAATTGAATTGAATTTATTCACCACTTTCATAAAAACATGCTAAGTAAAAAAGGGTTATCTTTTGTCTTTTCTGAAAAGAATGTTGACTATTTCTTTGCACATTATGAATTCTCCGTCGCTCTGTTTTCTGGATGAGGGATCCACTCTTCTTTTTTGGTGAGAAAAATGTTTATTAGACTCAAATTGTGTTTGACGTTAATTCTCTCTGTTTTGTGGGTGTGGGATGGTAGCTTTAAATTTGTCTTTCAACAAAAGCATCACCTTTCTATTCCCAGATGTTGACATTAAAAACATGAAACCTCCAACTGACAGCCATTACTCCTCATGATCATGTTTTTGTGCAGATTTGTTGTATTTCCCTCTTTTAGGGATGGGCGTGGGTTGGAGGTGATATGTTTGTTGAAGGATACAACCACCTACCTCTTCTACAAAAGTACAGATTCATATGTAGTAAGCCCTACATGTATGTATAAAATCAGCTCAAAAAGCATTCACTTGGCAGTCTGCCATCTTGACAGTGAAGAAAATAAAGGATAACATGTAATTATTGCATACATATTACATGTATGGAACACAAGCTGGACTTTTGTTCCTTGCACACCCTTTTTGTAAATGCATTGTCCTGGAAAAGGACACAAATAAAACTAAGTTGGCCTTCACCCTTTAGGTTCTGTGAGCAAGATTTTGTTGTTATCCTTTAATTTCTATTGAGTACTCTGAAACTGATGATCCACATAATGCCAGATAATATTTGTTGTTAGCTGAACACACATTATGTTTAATAGGCAATACTCCCCTATCAGCCTATGGTCTGTAAGGACACAATAGTCCAGGAGTTCTGATAATGGAACTCGATAGTAGTATTGGAGTGAGCTTTAAGACATGCATCTACCCGGACATGTTACTTTAATGACCTTCACCCGGATGGCATTCAAGTAGGCTCAAATGTAATCTGAGAACCAGGCAAAGTAATGTTTGACTTATACATTATAAAAGGATTATAGCCATCCCTGAATTCCCTGAAATCAATGATACAGTTATTTACATGCTTTCAATGTGTATTGTAAATAACGTTTATCATGTAGTGTTATTTAGCTCAATACATAAATCACAACAAATTTGTTGACTTCTAACCACTGAAATTCCATGTCAGGGCTAGCCATCACCACCTCTCTCCCCCCTCCCCCTCTTTACTTGTATATGATTACGTTTTATGTACGATTTTGAAATGGTTGAATAATTTGAAATTGAATTGAAATTGAAAAGTAGTAAGTACATGTGGTCCAGACCCCGTAACACAAAGCTTAGCAATTTATCATAGAATTAATCACTACATGTACCGGTATGTGCGATCAATCTAAAAAAAAAAAAAAAAATGTACGATCATTTGCTAAGCTTTGTATTACGGGCCCAGGAGGGGCAGTTCTATGTATAGCTCATAGCCTTAGTTTATGTGAATATGTGTAGAAAATAGCCATAGGTTAATTGAAGCAGTACAAATATTAATTGTAACAAAGACCAATTCCACTGCATTCAAAATCACTGTATGTACATATGCAGAACATTTACCTGATTAATCTATTACTGTATATGAATCTGAGTCGAAATTGATGATATCAAATAGTGTACTCCAGATCGCATAAGTATTATAATTCAAACCACTCATCTTGTTCGGATTCAAGGGGATTTTAACCTTTTAACAGTCATATTGCCATAGCAACAGTACTGTTGATAACCACACTTATAAAATTATGCTGTCTGTTTCCGACAGCTTTCAAGGTTCTATCCGCTTTAAAGCCAATCCAACCTTTGCATTGTTTCCAGTATTATAAGCTGATTAATATGAAAGCAGAAAAATAAGAGAAACAGAATGGCACAAGTTAGAAATAAATTGAGCCAAAATGTATGGGAACCTAAAGTTGGCCTTGGAATTTGTTCATTTGGGCGTGTGACATTAGACAAGGACAATTCTCCCATTTGAAAATGCCATATTCATGTACAGTATACATGTATATATTTGTACATTTATAGCCAATGTTCTACATGTACCTGTATGAAAGTGTGTGAAATTTATTATTTTCTCATTTGTATTTTATTTGTATTTGTCATTATTTGACTACATGTACATGTTCAAGTGTATCACTTCAGGTAGACTAGCAGTAGATATAAGTGGATATTAATAAGAATTACCTTGTTTAGATCAATTAAAAGAACAAGGTTAAAATTGCAAATGTGTTTTCTAGGTGTAACCTGCCAACAAACACTATTTGCTGAAGAGAATGGGAAGTACAGGTATTGATTCTCATTCAGTTTTCATGAAATATACAAATGATGCTCTTTTTAAAGAATCCAAATCATTTCTTGTAACAATGTCCCCTAGGTGAGACAGGGCTGATGCTGTTCAAACTGGACAACTTCAACAAGTTTCTTGGCTATCGTGGTCCCTCGCAGCAGACCCAGAACAAACTGGTCCATGACGTTAAGAAGATCGGTGACCTGTTCTTCAATAGCGGTGACCTGATGATGGTCGATGTAGATGGCTATGTCTACTTCAAGGACAGGCTAGGCGATACATTCAGGTAAATATTCAGGGTTCTCCTTTCAAGGGATTCTGTATCTTGTTCTTGGATTCTGAAACAAAATCCTGGATTTAGCTCATGCTGCAATGATGATTATAAACCTTTAGGTCAGTCAGGAACCCCATGACTGTTACAAGCCAATCGCCTGTCTGATTATCGAGATATTTATGATTGGAAATCGAAATTTAAAAATTTGTTTTCCTAACGTTCTTTATAACACTACAGTCTATTGGGGAAAATGAGTATGGTAAAACCGGTCGCTCAAAGATTTTTAATTTTTTAGTCATTTCATGATCATTTTTAGGGCAATAATTTTAGGGCTTCAATATTACACCATATCACAGACAGCGATAACACGTAGGGCCATGCATCTCAGATTTAACATTGTTAAACGATGCCTTTAAACATGAATCAAACTGGTCACTCAAGTGGGGACAGATTGTTCAGAGCACCCAAGTCAATAGATCAACAGCCATCGACATCAACAGCTAGCAAAACTGAAGCCAGTTTAATAAACCCTCAGAAAAAATTTGTCAAGAAGAGAATAAAACCAATATGTCTATCTTTTCGACTGTTGGTTTCTTGGGATGCAGCCCAGACTGTTTAGGTCGGCTTCTAGTTGTAAACAGTCAAATCCAAGCTACACAAGGGGGTAGACAACTCTTCAACCGTACCTTACCAAGGAAACAACAGGGTTTCAATGAACATCCTGAATACCATTTTTGTTATGAATGAAAATTGCTTGATAGAGAATAAAACCAGCAATGACAATCCTAAGCATATGACACTAGATTTATTATCCATATTTTCCCACAATGTTCAGTATGAAGAGGTCCCTATTTTGTGACCCTGCATCAAAATTTGCCCCCCAAAACTTTTTAGTTTAGGGTTGCATGATTATTCAGGAGAATCGCAGCAGAGAAGATTTTCCAGTTTCATAGAATGCTTCTTTTGATAGAGAAAAAGTTGTTTAAAGTCTATACTGTAGTCACTCTGCCTTCCAAGGCCTGGGGAGAGGTGACAAAAGGAGGATTGAAACTCATAAGAAATTTCTGTGAAGGGATAATCAGATTGTCCTAAAAATTGGCATACTAATTCAGCACATCCTGTTCTTTCTTTCTTTAAGGAAACAATGTAATAGCTTACTCTGTTTTAAAGTTATTGGAGATCAACAGGAGTACCAATGCTTGTACATGTACAGGTATATACAACAAAAAACAAACTACTAAAACAAACTCAAAATCAGTAAAAGCATAGGTCAACAAAATACCACATTTATATTGCATTATGCTTTCAAATTTTGATATTACATAGAAAAAAGAATATTCTTTCAGGAAAAACTATCATTTGACCATCTTGACCAAATACACCTTTATTGAGCTCTGACTACCACACTATTCAACTTGTTGGTGGTTTTGTGGGGCAGAGTCACATTGGATTACATTCTAAAGTTCAAGAACATGATATTGAGGAACAATACCAATCGTAAAATGTGATGATTACTACTACCGGTAATAAAAAAAGGCTTTGATTTGATTCAATACTTCAGTTAATCTTCTGAAGAAGATAAGTTTGATGTTCAATAAACCGCATTTGTTATGAATAGTTTTGTGTTGATTCAAACTTTTATTACTATAGATAACATGCCCGTAAGCCTAATTAAATTGAACTTGAATTGGACTTGAACATGTAGGCCTAGCTTAAATATGTTTTTGTCTTATCAAGTATTTGGCTTAGATTATCAGTTGTTTGCTTTGTTTATGAAAGAGTTAAAGATAAACTTTAGTACTGGTAATGCGATTGCATTGTGAAAGAAAAGGTGTGAAAGGATCAGAAACAGTTGATCATGGAGCATGTAAGTATTGGTGTGCACTGCAAGGTTCTGGAGTCATCAAAATCATAATAAATTTGACCGAGTCTTGGTAAAGTAACACAGAAAGCTATAGTATATATGGGACAACACACATGGTGTCGGGGATGGTACTACCTTGGTTTCCTTGTCTTTCTATGCTCATTACTCAGCCAGTATACATTTTCTTCCAAAATTGTTTGGCACATGTCATTTATTTGTAATCTTGAACATTCAGTGTAAGTTTCGTTTGATTCTGTGAGAATTAATTTCTTTTTTTTTACCAGTACTGGAGTTTATCTTTGAGGTTGTGTGCACTAGATTTGTATCATTTCTGTGTAAACTGATCTAAAATATGATAAGCTCCCCACTTTTAATATAGGGATATTGCTTGTAAACGTTAGTGCTGATACTTTCGTAAAAAGAAAGACAACCATACCTTTCTTATCTAGGCCCCCTTGCAGAAAACTAAATCATTTATAGTAACTTTGCCATTCATGGTAACTTCCATGGAAACCTTGATTTGATTGACTGTTTAGCAATGTTGCCACAGTAGTACCATGTACATGTAGTATTGATGGCAAAGTTACCGTCAGTGATATTATATGGCCCTCGGCCCTCGGCCCTCATCAGATAAGGAACTATCTTCTTTAAATATCGCAATAGCGTTGCGCATAGCAGACCTGAAGGAACTAATACTCTTGCTCATTTGACGTTCAGACTTTGGGGGCCATCTTTTATTTTTTATTATTATTGTTTTATCTTATTTATTTATTTACGTATTTATTCATTTGTTTTTCTTTTTTAATTTAAAAAAAAATATTTATTAATTTTTTCCTTTTTTTGGGGGGGGGGGGGGGGTTCTTTTTGGACATGCTGCATTACAAGCAAAATGTCATATTAGACCTGCCTATGCAAAATTTTCATTATAATTAGATCATAGATCTACCGTAATGATAAGAACCACTTTGAATAATACTTGTATATTTGTGTAATCATTCAACAATACAATGTGATGCAGGCCCATTACATTGTATCAGCAAAATTCCCGGTAGTCTAAACATTTCACAAACGATTGTATATGTGACAATGTTATAACAATACTTATGTCTAGCTGATAAGGCCAGGTTACTGTACTGTGTAAATATGTAGCCAACCATTTCATTCAAATATTTGTGCAGTGATGTGAACTCTCAGAGTTCGCATTGTACAATCAATCCGACCATTTATTGAGATTAGGGGTCAAAGGGTTGCTAATCATTGTTGTGCTGTATGCATTGCGAAGTGGCTATCTTTGAAATATGTACATTGTCAATTGAAGTATCGATGTAATAGTTGTTATCTTGAGGTTATGTATAGTATGCACATTGAACCTTTTTCTATTTCATAAGGACGTCCTGTACATAATAAAAGGGGAATAATAATTCACCTATATTTTTCAATATTTTAGTGTACCACCCATTCAAAAGTTTTCTCTTCTCCACCTCTCTCACTCTTGTCTTTCACTCTTTTGCTTTCTCTTTCTCTTTTCTTTTTTTTTACAATTTTTTCCTTTTTCTTTATCTCTATATTTTATTTTTTCTCTTCCTCTCATTCACTTTCTATCTCTTTCTTTCTCTCCCACACACTCTCTGTTCATCTATCTCTTGCTCTTTCCCTCTCTCCCTCTCGCTCTTTACCAGTGACCCTGCCCCCTCCCTCTCTTAGTTATTCCTTTGTCTTATATACTTTTATTAACTTTCTTTCAGGTGGAAAGGAGAGAATGTATCGACGACGGAAGTATCAAACGTCAGGAGTAGATTATCATCATTGTACAATCAATCCGACCATTTATTGGGATTAGGGGTCAAAGGGTGTGGTAGTCATTGTTGTGCTGTATGCATTGCGAAGTGGCTATCTTTGAAATATGTACATTGTCAATTGAAGTATCGATGTAATAGTTGTTATCTTGAGGTTATGTATAGTATGCACATTGAACCTTTTTCTATTTCATACGGACGTCCTGTAATAAAAGGGCAAGGATAATTCAGCTATATTTTTCAATATTTTAGCGTACCACCCACTCACAACTTTTCTCTTCTCCACCTCTCTCACTCTCCTCTTTTTTTTTTTTCTTTCTCTTTCTTTTTTTTTTTTTCTTTCTTTCTGTTTTTTCTCCATTTTTTTCTTTTTCTTTATCTCTATATTTTCTTTTTTTCTCTTCCTCTCACTCACTTTCTCTCTTTCTTGTCTCTCTCTCCCTCTCGCTCTTTTCTAGTGACCCTGCCCCCTCCCTCTCTTAGTTATTCCTTTGTCTTATATACTTTTATTAACTTTCTTTCAGGTGGAAAGGAGAGAATGTATCGACGACGGAAGTATCAAACGTCATGAGTAGATTATCATCCATAATGGAATGCAACGTGTATGGGGTAGAGGTACCAGGTAACTACAGATTACAAAATTATATTTTTCTTCTCCATTTTGACACCTTCCTTATTTGATGTATGAAATGAAGGAGAATTTTACCCTTCAAATTAAACGCAAGATTCATGTATAGTGGAGACTGGAGAGTCTGAGGGTAAGAAGAAGAAGAAGGAAGAGAAGGAGGAGGGGAGGGGAAGGCAGGGATGCCAATTTTCAGGCACTTGGCACATTATTTTCAGACCATAGTTTAGGCTTTTTTGTGTACAAAATAACTCATTCTAGGTGGTTTTCAGGCTCTCTGATCAATTCTAACTGGCATCCCTGGGGAGGGGGAGGGGGAGAAGGAGAGAAAGAGAGAGAGAGAGAGAGAGGGAGAGAGCTTTAAAACTTCTAGAACTAGATCTTGCATGTTATAATCTTATCATTTTCCATTCTAATTTCTCAGGTTGTGAGGGAAGAGCGGGAATGGCTGCAATCGTCCTCCACGACGGTGACAGTCTAGATCCCAAGCACTTCTTTGATCACGCTATCAACCACCTCCCGGACTACGCATGCCCCAAGTTCATCCGTGTCATGACAGAGATGGACATCACCAACACCTTCAAGCACAAGAAGAAACAGCTGGTCAGCCAGGGATTCAACCTCGAGATGATCGCCGACGACCTCTACGTTGTCGACAAGGTCAAAGGTTCCTACGTTCAAATAAACCCCAGCATCATGGAAAGTATACAGAGGCAAAGCTACAAACTTTGAGTGGACATGCATCTTTTTAGGTTGAATTTCTTTCTAATACTGACTTTATCAAACAGTTAATATTTGCAGATTTTTACTTTCCAGGACTGAGAGATTGGACATTTCTAAATCGATCTTTTCATAATTCATCTTTCCTTGATGTGTTGGAGTACTGCAAATGAGACCACTTTAATACGTATGTATGAAATACAAACACAAATGTTTTCACTGATCTCTCTCCTGTCCCTTTGCCCTTTCATTTTATATATATTGGATTTTATCACCAACAAAAAGGGCAAAGCTACAAGAAACAAGAGGTGCTTACAAAACTCATAACTTTTTATGATGCTTAGAATATCAATTACTATGAAGGCATTAGTGTGTTTTGCTGCTTATCTTTCAATTTGTAAAGTTAACTTTGGTAAAGAAAGCTGCCATATTAATGTAAGTACTTGCGCTGTATTTTTTTTCCTGATGAGGGCTGCATGCAGTGTCTTTCTTTCAGTTCCACATTGCGTCTTTGGTTTATGGTTCCTGAAATTCCTAGTTGGAAAAATGAAAATATTTGTGCCATAATTTCTACACTTTGCTTCACAGTTGATTAATATTCCTGGCCACTGTGCAGTTGAACAGGGTTTTACCAAGCTTAATCATAGCTCGAATAAAAGTGAATACTCATTATTCAACATTTGTTACATGCATGAAACCATACTCAAAATACAGGGTATCATTTGATTTTAATATCATTTGATTTTAATATCAAGGAGATGAACACATTGTGTCTTTTTCATAATCAAGATCAGGGCCCCGTCTTACAAAGAGTTGATATCAATAGCAACTTATTTGCGATTGATATCAATCGCAACTATGTACATTAGAGATAGGAGACTGCAAACTTGCGATTGATTGGAGGACTTACGATTGATTTGGATCAATCGCAAGTCTTTGTAAGACGGGGCCCAGGTCTTTTTAATCTTGTATAATTATTACAATTACTGTTTCAGTTTGCATATTTGATATATATCTTGTCATTATGCTATGGTATTTTATTGAGGTTTGTGTTTCATATGTAAAATGTAAAAAGAGAGAAGATAACAAAATGAAAAACAGTATTGATTGATAGGAATGTAAATTTCAGTCATGAATGACAATGAAACGCTTAAATTGAAGCTCTACCGATTATTTGATTGCAGTATTTTTAGATTCAAGTCCACTTGATTCAAACATTTTTTCTAAAAACTTGTACTTGTTTCACGAATATATGTCTTACTTCACAAGATTCCATACTCTTTTTATTAAAACAAAAACAAAAACAAAACAAAAAACAAAATCGAATTTATAAAAATGTATCTTTAATAAGAATTGTGGTTTCTGAGGCAATGAAAGCAATTGAAGTGGCTGAAATTTTAACAATGATTTACTGATAATATTTGTCATCTTCATTACTGCCAAACAAAAGTAATCTTGATAATTCTTTTTCTTTTTCTCTGTATACCTGTATTTGGAACATAACCCCTAAGATCTTTTGCTCCATGTCTCCTATAAGAGAAGTTTTACGAACACGTAGGTCACATTGTCAATATGACTCTACCGCAAATGGGATGTTCGACAGTAGATTTTTAATTTGTTCCAAGATCACAAAAAGCTTTGAAATGCTGGCAATGCAAACAACAAAGTTTTAATAAATAACTAAACAAATGAATTATATAAAAATAACGATATGATAAGTAAATAATAGTGATAATGACACAGCACTTGTAATGCACACGTATTGATCCTAGGAGATTCTTGAGAGATAGAGTCAGAGAGAGAGAGAGAGAGAGAGAGAGAGAGAGGGTGGGGGGAGTCAGAGAGAGAGGGAGAGAGACAGACAGACAGACATACAGAGAGAGAGAGAGAGAGAGTGTGTGTGTGTGTGTCAGAGAAGCATGTATTCTCTGTTGCAATATAGAAATTAATGCTTTTCTGGCTTTCAACAAGCGATATGTCAAGATATCACAGATGCACAATCATGTCGTCTACACAAAAATTATAACTGTTATTCACATATTTGTTATAAATCTAAAATAGGGATTGAAAGATTTTTGTGGTTGATACAGCTTTAATGTTCTTGTTACAACCCACCAATGACTGGCATGAAATTGCATATGATGGTGTCTACAGCTCAGGGAGATTATGGTAACCATACCAATCTTAATAATCTATATTATGTACTCATGTTTTGTAAAGCGTTCCGTGGCCTGAAGTACATGTATATCTATTTGTGTTTTATAAAAGTATTATATATTTACCTAAGCATGTATATATTTATATCATTGTGATGAATCAAATTTTGCTCACTCCAAAGCATTGTTGTGTGTTCAGGTTGATGTTGTACTCATGGATTTCACAAACGTTTGGTATGATTATTTTCTAAATGATAGTATAAAGCTATATTTTCACAGGAGCATGCATTATACTGGTATGATTTAATTGTCAGGTATGGTGCGATTGTGTACGATTTTAAAACATGTATATTTTCATGAATATTGTTTTTATATCTCTTTCCAAAGGTTACAATGTTCTCTGCCTTATGAATGAAATTCAGGGGAAAATCCACCACAGATGTTCTTTTATGGTTAGTGGATTAGGCTTGTTGCATAGTTTTGACTCAATATGAAGCAGAATTATATCTTTGTTTCAACAAAAAAAACTGCCAAAGAATGATTTCTGATATTCAGTGTAAAATAATGTTTTTAAATTATGTATCTTTTCTAAGGCCAGGAAGCAATTTATTGCAAAATGTTTGAGATAAAGTTGTTGAGAAGTATGAGTATTTGCACAGCTTCCCCCAATTGGAAGACATACTTAAAAGTATGTAAGGTTAACAAATGAGGCACAAAAATTAATACTGGTACCGGTAGTCTTTTCAAACAAGTTAAGGTTTCAATGTAAAACTTGAAAAATAAGGGGGGGGTGGGGAGTTATACACTTAACAAGAAAACGTGTCACAATGTCGGCCATTGGAAGCAATTGCCATTGACAGCAAGTATACTGTAAATGCTAAATGTGTTTGATGTTTGTGCTCGTTTCAATGAAGTTGTGAACAAAGTTCATGAGTTCATCAAGTACAGTATCATAAAGGGGAAGTAAACCATAAGTTGCAGGTACTGAAAGCAGAAAAATGTATGAAAGTTGGATATCAATCAAGCAAAGCTAAAAGTGAGATAGGAACTGTTAGGGTAGCCTAGTACTGCTTTTACCTACAGTTTTTCTACAAATTTCAAGTCCAAGTTAATCTAGAAGTATGTACGATGGATAAGCAAAAACTAAGTAGCATTAATGGTGGGAAATGACAGCATTGCTTGAGTATACACAAAAAGTACGCCTACGCAAAATTCTTGCATCTCATGAGCTTTCTCTTCGGGTGCAGTGGTGATATATAAATCAATGAATATCTGATTTGGTGAATATTAAATTTGGGATATTACACGAGTTGTGAGATATTTGTGGGGGTTGTGGGATAGTTTATGTGTTTGAAGATCAAATGTGTCCCGGTAAGCCATATTCATATACACTTGCTCGTAAAGTTATAATTGTTGTTTTTAACCTCTTTATGAAATGATTGTGACAATTAGATTTATTCTGGATAAATAAAGTTTATATTTCCTCACATGGCAGAACTTTATATGTCAAGGAAAAAAAGATCACATTTATTTCATGAAAAGAGGTAATCAACAAATTTATTCTAACTTTATGCACAACAATTTTTAATTTAGTGAAATAGAAAGAGATGTCCAAACCACCTGTCATAATGGTATTTCGTATTGAATAATGATGATATCTAGTCTTCATATATTTGTTGCATTTCGTAGTTTAAGAAACAAAACTTGTACTCGTCTGGTTTTCCACTTCGATTGTAATTCTGCATCTCACATTTTTTGAGTGAAGTTGTATTTTGTATGGGTATTAATAAAATGGAGTATCATATTTTAATAGCAGCTCTGAGATAGTTGGACCGTTGTCTTGTTTAGGCCCTATGTGACGGAGTGATGTGAGTGAATATCTGAATTTATAAGAGGGTATTTGTCAGCGAGTAGCATATTGGGTGAAAAGGTTTCAGGTGTTAGGTGTTAGGTGTTATTCAAACGCAGAAAATTATGTGTTTTGGATCACGATTCAAATCTCACTTTTGTTGCCACCCATCATACTTAAAAAACATCTCACTTTTCGACAAGTGCTGTTAACTCGTTTTGTTCACTTGCAAAACATTTGGCTTAATAACTGGGACTGTTAAAAAAAGCAATGCATTTTTAATAAAACATTTAGGTTCACACACAAACACACACACAAAAAAAAGTGAGATTCTGATCTCGATTCAAAATTCCTTTTTTTTTTAATTTCACAAATTATTGTGTGTGTCCCCACTATTGCATAGATTGTCTTAGCTGCGCGAATTGGACATGGAGGCAACATGAATGTTTGTGAAAGGGCCAGACTTCACAGGAGCAAAGGTAGATAGAGCAAGAGGAAGAAGACAGAGAGTGAATGAGGGAAAATGGGAGAGAAAGAAAGATACAATTGAAGAGAGAAGGAATAGGGGAGAAATCAATAGTATTGTTGCAATGCTTTGGGGGCTGCTTTCTTACTTAATAGGATTTTACCAGGGGTAGCACAAGTGTCCCCCCCCCCCCTCCTCTCCCTACCGATTCACTACTGAATTCAATCATTTATTAATTTAATAGATGATGAATCAACAGTCAATGATAATCACAGACCACAAACGGATTCCATGGCTTAGAAACCATTTTGATTTTTGTTCTGTTGTTTAATTTTATTATATTAATTTAAAGAAGACAAAGAATAACAGATGATTTTCTCTCAGTTCAACCTGCGCACAAATACTATTTGGAAGGACGCCAGCTACGGAGCAAGGGCAGACAGGCCACAGAGCTCTCCGGAGAATTAGGAAGAAGAAGAAAAAGATCGTGTACGTACTAAATGTACGTACCAATACAAAACAGATCGAGGAGCACCGAGGCAAAAGAAAAAACATAAAAGATACAAGATATTTTATTTGGTCTTTGAAAACAAGTTACATAGAAATTTGGTTTCCACTGGCGTTACAGTAATATTCAAGAAATACATAATTACAAGAAATATAGTCATCACGTTTATAGAAATAGATGAAATAAGGAACAAATACATGCAAAAGATAATGAAGCGACAAAAATGGTCATTGGTACTTCACATCATAAGTTTCAAAATAAGCCTTGGCCACGACCGACAGAAAAAATATTATGCGAGTGAATTACTATGTGTGTGTGTGAGAGAGAGAGAGAGAGAGAGAGAGAGAAATTCAGCCAGATTCCATCTTAATACAGCTTAATTTCCATCTTTCTTCGAAATAAGCAGCGGCTAGGTTTATTATAAATTGTCGTATAATTTACATGTATATCGCAATTATTTAGGTAGGCATAAAAAAAAATATAGCCTACACTATTGCTTGAAGACATTTTACTTGAAAATTAGGAATAATTATGTATCCCAACAAAACAATTGCAATTTTAAAATGTGACCTAAAACCAAAGGGGGCTAGGCATATGGGCAAATATTTCACAAATTAGGTTTTCACGATCTGAAATAACTTCATTGTTACATGGTAGTAAGCGGCCAGAAAAGCTTGATAATATAGTAGGCCTACATGTACTATAAAATTAATCACGTGAAAATAACAGCGTTTACAGTATTCGATACAAGTCGGCCTGTAATGTAGTTCAGTTTCAGTTTATTATAGTATTTTCCTATAGGCCACATAGTCACCTACTATGTGCAAACATTGAAATAGGCGTTTTTTAGCTCAAGGGCCGTTCAGGCTCGGTTTATTGTACAGCGAGATTGATGTAGACAAAACGAGTTACGAAAAGGGGACTCCAGTAATAAGGACTTTTAGATTCGCACGAAGACAATGGGGATTGCTACGATCGACGTCCTTTTAATGCACTGCCTTGAATGGAAGTCACACGTATCAGTCCACGCATATCTTAAAATCCCTAATTAGTCCGGCAGCCCAGAAGATTTATTCAAGGGAAAAGCGCCGGAACAACTGACCCCATAGGCCGATGGGGTGGACCCTAGACCTCACGAAAATGGATTGCTGCCGGGTCTGAGCTGTGGTCTTCCCGCCAAAATCACACAATTTGTGACGTCACTACCGGAAGTTCCATTTTTGACAATGTACAGAGAGGCACACATGACACCATCCCATAAAACATGTCCCCTACCTATTTTGAGGGTTTTTTTTTTTTTTTTTTTTTTTATAATTTGACTAGCCGATAGTATACAATACACCACAAAGAGTTTTCCCGGTGTTTGCATCCCCGAAGTTGATGATTACGACGATAGCCTTAAGTAGCGACGTCGTCGACATCGGGCCAATTTGTCCGATTTTTTACTCAATTTCGGGTTCAAATATTGAAGTTTACTTTAAATAGCTTTTCAATTGCCCGATAGCTCTGAAACTTAACCTACATACGGAGCAAGTTCCCCACTTTTCAGAACATATATGGATGTTAAACATATTTGCATACTTAAGGTTTTTTCTGACCATTTAAGTAACATGGTTATCATGAAAATCTGTCAAAAATTAGAGATTTGAGGTAAAATTTTAAAGTCAGTTTTGCGCAAGTGCTGTGATTTAAAAATGTTATTCTATTTTCACTTTTGTTAATTTTTGACTTATTGCACACCTCTGTTTTATAATTAAATATATTTAAAGTATGCTCAAACTTGTAGTTAAGTGGTCCCGTGGTCATTTCCATCATGATTTATTCAAAGTTATGCAATTACGACATAACATATTTGGTAAAATTTGCATATATGTTGCTGAAAGTCGAATATACGGGGTTGTATATTTTACAAACATTTTACTTGAAGTGTTTTATATCAAGGAAATGATAATTAACCATTGATGTATTCAAAGATAAAGTTTAACTGCTGGAAAGTGAATTATCTTCGCCCAATGAAAAGCGCCCTCATCGCCAATGATATTTGTCATTACCAATCACTGTCGATTCGCTGGAAGCCTGCTGGAGTCACGGTCTCCCAAAACTATTGGGAATAGCATATCATCTGATGACAACTGATGTCAGGTAAGAATCTGTGTGAAACTCATGTAATAAAAATGAATAAACTACCCCGATGTTTATGAACAACTCCTTAACAAATATATTTAATAGCGGTGCATCTTTTATCTGACCAAGTCAAGTAGATGATCACTTATTCATTTAATTAGTGTATGAGTAATGAGTGGAATGGTTAATATGATTACACTTTTGATTAAGAGGGTATTCAGATATTAGAGATGGACCGTTTTGAAACTTGTGCCTGGGTAAACTAAGATATGTCATTCTAGTCTTATTTGGTTCTCCTCATATAGTTCATCAAGGAAAGGTAGACTCAGTTGTAATAAGTTTGAGACAAAAGTCCTGCTCGAAAGGATAAGACATTTTTTTTCTTCCCATGTAGGCCTGTAACAATAAAGGCCGTCAAATATGATCAAAGTCTAAATCATTTGAAGTTGAAAATTACTGATTTAGTACTCGATTCATCTAATCTATAATCATTCTTCATCAAGTCTTTCAAATAGCATATACCGTTTGTCTGAAATGGTAAAACGATGGAGGCTAGGATAAACATTATATAGTATGCTCAGGAAGGCATATTCCATTCAAGCCTTGCAAGCGCCAACCTTTGATAAGGTCATAGTAATGCTTGGCAACTTTCATCTAGAGCTTGCGTATTTCGGAGCCCTAGGAACCTACTTGGCTGAATCAGGGATAGAATATCTCCTCACCGAGGCTGGTGTCCTGGCCGAAGGATCCCTTGCTGGTTTCATGAAGGGCAAGTTCTACAACAGGTGTACGAGACTCCATCAAGTTCTGGCTGCTGCGATGGAACAATCATTGCTGTCCAGATACATAGAAACATTGGAAGACGCAGACCGATCTCTGGTAAATGATGTGGTATCTGACAGTGACACCAGCGTCGAACACTGCCAACTTCTTGCAGACAATGCTGCACTGAATGATCTCCAAGAGAAATACGAGCGCTTCTTTCAGGATGTCATTGCTGGAAAGCATGGAGGCACAGCAGCATATTGGGCCATCTATGTCTACCTCATCAATAGAGTGTATCGAGATCTTCAGCGCGCCGTACGGACGAATGATGTTGATAGATACATCCAGATCCTCCCAGAGGTGATCGACGTGTTCTTTGCTTTGAACCGGCCAAATTATGCAAGATGAGGATCCCTTTTTCTCAACAAGCTTCAGAATATGGATCCCAAAGCACGCGAGATTCTAGAGGCAGGAGGCATGTCCATTCGGCGCACGAAGAAATCCTATTCAAGATGCGCAGTTGACTTGACCTTGGAGCAGACCGTAAACAGGGATGCTTCTTCTCCCACGAAAGGCATAGCAACTTTCACTAATTCACACAGTGCTTTCAGAAGATGGGCTATTACTCTCTCACAACGAAGTATGGCACTTACAGCACTTCGTGAACTGGTCAGTCTTCACCAAGGGGAAGAATCAATGAATCAGCTGACAAAACGGAGAATCGAACGGGATGATGCTGACAAGAAAGCTATAACACATACATTGACCAACACATGCAACCCATTTGCCACTGGCTCTCCTGCTGAGCTCATCAATGTTTCATCAGGAAGAACTGCAAAGGATGCAACGAGTGCATTTCTCCTTTCAACACTTGAACGAGGAAAACATCTTCGACTCGCCTTTCAAGATGAATGTGCAGCTGATACTTCACGGTTACTGAAGCCAGTAACACGGATCAAGATGTTAAACTTCGCAGCAGAAAACGCCAAGAGATCCAAGACGGCAGTACGGAGGGTGAACGCAGCTGAGGGAGCCAGGGATGTCTTTGGGCGAATGTTAGCTGTTGCCGCTGATTCAACTGATGCACTTGACCTACAGCACATTCTCAGCTTCCCACTCACAGAAGTGCCTCTTTCACTTGCCCATAGTGATGGGACTCCCCTAAAGACGGAGAAGGCAGCTTTGACAAGAAAACTTGAATGCAAACAGGAAGCAGCGCTGTTGCCTACAAATCTCCCCGTGATCTCAGCTAGTGTGATTGATGGTGGTATCATCATTCATGAAACCGTTCTCCAACATAGCAAATCAACATACGGAATCATGGCCAAGGATCTTCTGGAAAGGGTTTGTTCGAGTCGCGGAGAGCAAATACACCTAGTGCTAGACAAGTACCAGTCACCTTCCATCAAAGACCCAGAGCGAAATCTACGTCAATCTACCTCTCAGCTATTCATCATAACTGGACCTGATCAGGCCCAGCGTCAGAGTGGCATAGAATTACTCAGGAGTAGTTCATTCAAGGAAGAATTCGCCAAGTTTGTTATGGAAGAATGGAGGAAGCCAGAGTACGCAGCAATAGTCGGGAGAAAAACGCTGTATGTGTCCCACGGCGGAGCTTGTATTGAACTGAAAAGTAATGGGGACAATCAACTTGAGATAGATCAGCCAAGTTCCTTCCAATGTCACCACGAAGAGGCGGATACTCTTATAGCTTTCCATGCAAGGGACATTTCAGACGGCAACATCCTTGTCAGGTCGAGTGATACAGACGTCTTTATTATCCTGCTTGGGCTCTGTGGGAGGTCAACAGGGATGAACATCATAATGGACTATGGTTCTGGCAATAACAGGAGATACATTGATGTCTCAAATGTAGCTGCCCTTCAAGAAAATAAACAACCCGGTTCAACAGAAGCACTGATCGGTCTCCATGCCCTGACTGGATGTGACTTTACCTCGTGTTTCTTCAGAAAGGGGAAGATGAAGCCCCTACAAAAGATGGAAGCCAGTACCACCCACATGCAAGCGCTTCGATCACTAACAAGCGAGGAGGTTGATGTCCCAGCTATTACATCTTTCGTTTGCTCGTTATATGGCTGTGTAACATCCGACATAAACGAGGCCAGATGCAAAGCTTTCAAACGGATAAGCAGCGGAGGTGAGAAGGGCCCTCTTGCAAAGTTGAAGAAAATAAACTGTTCTTCTCTCCCCCCATGTGCAAAGACACTTGGTAACCATATCAAAAGAGCCCACTATGTTGCCAGAATGTGGAAGAGGGCTGACCAGGCGGAGCCAACCGGTGGATCCCGTCCTTTGGACTTTGGCTGGAAATCAACTAACAACTGCTTCGAACCAGAGTGGTACCCAGGAAGTGCAGTCCCAGAGTCTCTCACAGGTTCACCTACCACACCTACAGAAGATGATGACAGCGTCCAGGATGAGGAGGAATCAGACGATGCTTGGAGTGAGGAAAGTGATGAGAGCGATGTCGGAGTCAGCGATGAAGAAGACTCGTAATGCAAGATGCTATCCGTGAAACATGTCATTGCACATCTCAAATTTGATACATATGTTTTAAATTCATGACGAAGCATTTCTGACACATGTATAGGCCTGGTGAATAGAAATTACACAACTGTTCACAAAAAAAAGTGATGAAGATCATTGTTCCAAATTTACAAATTTCAGCTTGAAGGACTGGCATAATATTGAGGGTCTTCCTTATTCTCATAGGGCCAACTTGTGTCCAATGCTTCTACCTTATCTTCTGGAATTATGAGGTAACATAAATAAAACAAATTCTTTACTATTTTTTATACATGTGGTATACCTATACAGCATGAGTCAGAAAAAAAAATCCCACATTTTTTAAATAATACTGAATTGAAATAGTAAAAAAAAACTTACTCACTCTGTATAATGGAGGATGTAAAAAGAAATAGGTCCATAACACCATATTACAATTAAAGTGAGGATTACACGTACATGGGTGAAATAGAATGGAAAAGTGTTAAGATGAATAGGATTTTTTTTAAACAGTTTGCACTGCTCTTCCACAACATTCTGTTTTGAATCGTTACAGTAAAAGAAAAATACAAAGAGGCATACCCATTATATCTGAATAAATATCTTCTTGGGTTAAACGAATATATTTGACTTTTATCTAGAAAAGTATAATATCAGTCATAGTGGATGTATGAGGAAGAATGACAGAGATGGTTGGGTAGCACATGAAGGGATATCGAGACCGAAATTGAGATCTATAAAGAGAGAGAGAGAGAGAGAGAGATAGTGGAAGGGAAAGGGGATATAGAAGTGTGAGATAGAAAGAAAGAGAGAGAGAGAAGGGGTGGTGTTGTACGAGGAGATATAGAAAACAAGGGAAGAGATATATATACACTTGGTGAATGCTATCCTTATATATATATATATATATATATACATGTATATAAAGGAGAAAGAGAAAGAGAGAGGGAGAGATAGGGGAGAAAGAGATGAAGTTATGAGAAAGAGAGAGAGCTTGTGTAATAAGAGAGTGAATAGTGACAGACATACCACAAAATACATTACTACATATCAGAGACACGAGATATTAGAGTATTGATACAAAATGTGCGAGGGAGAGAGGGAGAGAGAGAGAGAGGTTGATGTAATGGAAGAGAGATAGAGTGAGGTGTAGGGAGGGAGGGGGGAGGGGGATGGGGCTGAAGAGTATGTGTAAATATTATTAGTATCAATCAGTTCAGTATGATATTTTCCCCGTACAGCGCTTGTTTAAAATACCTGTTCTAATATGTCACCCCAAAACTCGAATTTTTGACCGATTTTCCTGAAAACTATGTTACTTAAATGGTCAGAAAACAACCTAAATATGCAGATATGTTTAACATCCATATATGTTCTGAAAAGCAAAGAACTTGTTCCATATGTAGGTCAAGTTCCAGAGCTATCGGGTAATTGAAAAGCTATTTAAAGTAAACTTCAATATTTGAAACCGAAATTGAGTAAAAAATCGGACAAATTGGCCCGATGTCGACGACGTCGCTACTTAAGGCTATCGTCGTAATCATCGATTTCGGGGATGCAAACACCAGGAAAACTCTTTGTGGTGTATTGTATACTATCGGCTAGTCGAGTTATAAAAAAAAAATCACAAAAAAAACCTAAAAATAGGTAGGGGACATGTTTTATGGGATGGTGTCATGTGTACCTCTCTGTACATTGTCAAAAATGGAACTTCCGGTAGTGACGTCACAAATTGTGTGATTTTGGCGGGAAGACCACAGCTCAGACCCGGCAGCAATCCATTTTCGTGAGGTCTAGGGTCCACCCCATCGGCCTATGGGGTCAGTTGTTCCGGCGCTTTTCCCTTGAATAAATCTTCTGGGCTGCCGGACTAAATATAAAGCATCCATGGATGCATCCGATCCGCTGGCTACTACGCGCGCGCACCATCGCACACACTCATGCATATGCATCAGTTGAAGTAGAGCATCGGCGATTGTAAGATGATAACACGTTTATGTGATTCAATTGCAAATTCTCTCGCCAATATTACGTGCTGAAAGCAAATTTGTTAACACTATTTTATTGCAGTTGATGTTGTATTGTATGTAAGTTTGAATCTGTAGATAAACTGAGAATTTGGAAAATATGTAAGGATTAACAAATACTAACCATTATATAAAGAACTTTCATTATAGGAGAGTATATGAACATGTACTATCCTCCAAGCAGACGCGGTCCGGAGGTGATGGCATATACCCACATTGATACTTTGAATTTTCTCTAATGGAATAGTCTGATACTTACGTCATCACCACTCATTGACCGTTTTGGTCCGAAAATGCAGAATATATCCCAGTATAATATGAGAAATATAAGAAAAAATAGGATAATTCTCTAGTTACTACCAGTTCTATATTGTAAGAAATTGATTGATTACTACAATAATTGTACGTAATTTGAAGTGAACAAAATAGTAGTTACCAGTCGTCAAATGTGATGGTATATCTATTTACTAAGTGGAACCGATGTATGTCAATGTATGTGGATGGGTAGGTTTATCGTGTATCTAACCGAGGAGCTTACTGAACTATCTATAAAATGGTTTACATAATCATTATAGTAATATGATAACAAAATTTAAACAAAAACCGATTAAAGATGGAAAGGAACTGTAAAACAAAAAACTATGCATTTTTGAAAACACTGTTATTCAAGAAAACGAACTATGTTAAGATGCTACGGTGTTTTTTTAATTGATTGTGTATGATTGTTTGATTTGTTCAAAAGCATATATTTATCAATAAATTCATTTTCCAAAAAAATGATAACAAAATGTAGGCACCTTTCAAGAAAATCACGAAAAACTGAATGTTAAATTCGATTTTGTTTTGTTATGTCTTCAACTTATCAAACTATAGTTTTTCCTGAGTGGCTCTTCTACTAAACTTGGTTCGCGAATGAAACTACAAAAATAGGATGGGGTGTTTTGTAAAAGGTTCTTAAACTCCCCCCCCCCCCCAATCTAGTTGTTTTGTTCAAGGGGGATGCGCTAGGCACGAAATTTCAATTTTCGAAAGGCTGTCACAATTTTACCAGATAAATAATTACCGAGGAAAAAGTAACTTGCCTAGAATGTATGTAGCTGTCCTTTAATATTACAATTAATTCATGCAAAACTTTAATGGTCACTATTATATACAGGATTTTCGCGTTAGGTTATTTCTTTTGCATGAGGTGAGATTTTTCGGTACTTCTTTTTTTAGTTAACTGATATATAGTTGGCCGTAGCCCATGCATTAATAAAGCAACAACAATGATGTCGTAATTGGTGATGGTTTTAGCGAAATAGTAAATACTAACCAGGCTATGATAAGAGTATTTTATGGGAGCTATAAAGACAAGCAGGTTGTTCCCGATGAGCGCGGTCCGGAGGCAATGGTTGGAAAACTATATTGTAAAATTGAAATCTCTCTTGGAAAAGTCAGAAAAATGCCATAGCCACTCTTTGACCGTTTTTGTTTGCATGTTGTTGTTTTTTTACCGTTTTTTTTTCTATTTCACATAGTCTTTATCCCCACGGAAGGCATTTACAGAAAGGTAGAGGTGGCGTTACTGGGGGTGGGGGGGGGGGCATGAGGGTACAATTACCAGGCTAACCCCGATGATTTTGTAAATACAAAACACTCATCCGATCCTAGCAAAAACAAACAAACAAGCAAACCAGAGAATAAAATGTGTATATGTAATCATGGAAGTAATAATTAGATTTAAGGAAATAATTTATTTACTCAGCCTGTTCCGACAGCACTTGCGATTCTCTGAAATTGACATTGATGACGTCATTATTGGCCCTATTATCATGACAGCTGGCTAAATTGCCCGCAACGCCAATTCCCAACAGGACACCTCTTACGTTCAGTGGACTTTTCCCCTTCTAATATTACGTCTTCTTAAGATGCTGTTAAAATCCCACGATTCAATCCTATGTGTGCCCCCCCCCCCTCCCTGATATTCCAAAGGGGCGGTTAAAAAAAGGCAATCTGATCGGACTGGTAGTACTTTTACTGTACTTGAAATTGAGCTTTTTTTTGTAGTCGTGCTGGAAAAAAAAAGAGCTTCAGTTGCAAAGAGGTAATGGTAAGCATTTTTGACTTGTTTTTGTCATGTCTACACAAAATTTCAATTTTCTTTGTTTTTCGGGGAGGGGCTGGGCATGAATATATCCAACCGACTACGTTAAAACAACATTAACACATCTCCGAAAATATCTATAATTCGCAATGTTCAATCACATTGTTTGCAAAATCTTGTGTATGGGGAAAATATCAGAAAAAATTATGGACACGATGAAATCATAATTGAAGAGCTAAATCCTTTTTTGTCAAAATTTAGTTTTTTGTCACAAAATACTCATTTCCTACAAGGAAACAAAAATTAGCTACAAAATTATGTTTAGTTCCAAAAGAAGCTGAATCCATGAAAAAAATATTTGAAAAATTCAGCAAAAATGAAATATATACTTGGTAGATTTTGTTCAAGAATTGGTCAAGACTAAAACACCTTTAACATAATATCCAAATATGAACATTACATTACTAAAGGGAAAGTGGCAGATTAAAAAAGGTGATTTACTCGGAAATACCAAAAGTGGATTTAGCTCATTTTGGAATTAAACTCTTTATAATAATAGAGACAATCATCTATCAAGTTAACGAGCAATAGCCAATACGGTAGTTGCAATAATGATGAAACATTCCCTGTAGCCTGATGGTCAGACTTTCTTTTCGTCCCACCGTCATGTAAAAAAAAAGGTCTCATGATACCCGAGATAAAGGCGGATGTAAGGGGCCTACGCCTCTCCGAGTTTGTTTTTTGGGTCGTGCATCATATTGTATAAAATATGCATTTGAGAGAAGCTACTGGTCTTGTTTAACCTGTTAACGGGTCCACCATCCAACCTGTCGGGTATCACAATTAAACACCAAAACGGATCGGTTAGTGTTACAGTAATGGAATAGAAAAATAATGAGAAAATAATAAAGAATGAATGGATGAATGAATGAATTAATAAATTAATAAGTAAATGCGTATCTTATTAACATTTCTAAATGAATGAAGGGATAACAATTAAAATAAAAAATCATAAAAAGAGATAAATACAAAAATAAACAAATAATGCAATACAAGTAACTAAGCGGGAAAAGGGAATGTCGGATATATGGATGTACATCTATGTAAAGATAAACCTAGGTTTCTTTTGTTCAAGGAAGAGAGAATCAATGTTTGAGCGACCCACTCGGGAAATCTATTCAGGACCTAATTCTTCTCACGCATGCTTTATTGTACTAATCTTAAGTTTCAAGAAACACAAGGCAATTTCTACTTTCTAGTTCTCATGTCGCCAACGATATGTAATCAGATAAACTTTCGCAGCTGCATCCGTATCGAAAGCCAACCGATATCACTTTATTTTGGTTTGTTTTCGACATGAATTTAGTTGTGTTGTAAATCCTCTTCGTTATTCATTTGCAGATCCCGGAACAGACGAAATTCTGCCATGCGATTTATTTCCGTACTAATTCCGTATCTATTCGTCACCAAAAACATGGCCAAAAAAGGGAAAAACCAGATTGCATGTTTTTGTTTCTAGGCGTTGGGTAGTTCAGCAGACTGCTGCGATCAGCGCTGTTATGGGGGAAATTAAGATGGAAATGCATGCGTTCATGATTGAAGGAATCAATCCGGAGCTTAACTGATCGATTTCTTTGAGTGGATGGGATAAGATGAGTATATGTGATGTCTTAGGGTCGAGTGGTGGGCGCTGCGTTTCAAGATGGCTCCTACGATTTGCCTCGAGTGAGACATGTGGGGTTTCATATACATTCGATTGCTTTTCTTCTGTTTATTCTTTTGTTTTGTTTTGATGTATTATTTTTTTTTTTTTTTTTTTTTTTTTTCGTTGCTGCTGTCGATGTTCATATATAGAATAGATTATACGATAGAAAAGGATGGGAATAAAGTATTGTCGTCTTTTTGTATTCTTTGAATGAAGGCGTTTAAGATATTTAAACAAAACTGTTTGGTTTTCCTATACAGCATAGTTCATTGTTTGCTTACTTACATGAACTTTTTATTTGGCATTAAAGATTTCCCCGGGGTTCACATGCTAATAATGATACCACACCAATGGACTGAAAGATGATGGAAGCGAATAGGCCTAGTTGAAAATAAATGGGGGAAAATGAAAAAAATTACCATGTCTACTACTTTTCTACAAATGTGGATGAACTAATGTTGTTGCAAAAAAGGTGGAAAAAAGGGTGCCTCGGAAATTTAAAAAAAAAAAGGCGAAATGATTTGGCGCCCTCTTGAGTTGATATGCTGCAATTAAAAACAAAAAAATGATCTGCAAATTTTTGAAATTGTTTTCAATGTTTCATTTCATTATTGCTCGTCATATTTTTTTTTCTCTCTCTCTCTCTCTCTCTCTCTGTCTCTGTCTCTCTCTCTCTCTCTCTTTCTCTTCTTCGTCTTCTTCTCCTCCACCTCCTACTTCTTCTCCTCCACCCCTTTTCTTTTTCTTCTCCTTCTCCGCCTCCTTCACCTTCATCATCCTCCCGTTCTACTCCCCTTCTTTTATTCTTCTTCTTTTTCTTCTTCTTCCCCTCCTCCTTCTTCTTCTTCTTCTTCTTCTTCTTCTTCTTCATCTTCTTCTTCTTCTTCTTCTTCTTCTTCTTCTTTCTTTTCGTTGATGACGATGAAATAACCGACAATATGGCTCAGTAAACTTGTGCGCGTCTGCAGCGTCTGTTTGTTTTATTATTCACTTTCAACATTAAAAGTTGTCTCGTATATCATATTTAACAAGAGAACGCGTAATGAAAACGATGATGATGATAGACATGTAACATAAAGAAATATTAATGTGTCCTGTGGGGATCATATCAATAAGCAAAGCGTGTAATGTTAAAGGTTACAATATATTATAAAATAAATTATAAGAGAGCAAGAGGGAGGGGTATGCGTGTGTCAGAAATCGAGAGTAAAAATGGGGGGGGGGTATATTTTGCGTGCGATATTTTATGGCTCTACTTTTTAGACAGAATATCGATAAAACGATATGACCTTAAGAAGACAAACTGTATCGAGGAAATATAGAAAGATGGAGAAAGACACAGAGAGAGAGAGAGAGAGAGAGAGAGATGTCGGGATGATATGACTGTGAACAGTAGGTGTTGTATTTGAATGGATGAAAGCAGATCCAACGCTAATGATGTTACTCCCGAGAAATGATGAATACAAAAAAAATTATAGACTCAATTTCACATCATGTATGCATAAGGACCTCACTAATTGAATAATTATCATAATAACAAGGTTACAATTCCCAACGTAATACGAAATTGAAGCCTTTAAAGTAGACATTCATTGAAAATCACAACTATGGCCAATATTGTGTCATTAGAAACCAGGAAGCTTACAGATGACAATCGTATAAGCTTTGGGTCAACTAAGTTTCGGACAAATGTAGCGATGTGTCGATGACGTCACATCAGGTACCAATCCTGCGTAAGTAGGCGACGCCCTTTAACTATTTTTTCAGTGCAAATATTTCTCAATAATAAGAGTTTGATTGATTTTAAACATGAACGTATTACATCAAGGAAGTGATGCTGATGATAATTATTAGAATCTTTTGCTTAGAAATATTCAGGGCAAGGATAACTGATCAATTAATGCACCGCTGAAATATCAGCCTACTAAGGACTGAAGAGCCCGTCGAATTGTAGAATGGACGGTGTTTTTCCACATTGAAATGCTGCACATGCTTTGGTGTATGCAGCTGATTGATAATGGTGTCTTTCTTAAAAGCCTTATTGAAGCGTTAACTGATTCCTTTATTTTTGTATAACGCTGCATTTTTCATCAACATTAAACCATGTCCGGAAGTTAGAGAGATGCAATAGATCAAGTAGTTATGATGGCGCTGGTGATGTAAGAGGAGACGACAAAACTGGCACTGAAAATGATTGTGTGCAAATGTTTTGGGACATCGTCTGCTTATGCTAATTCGGTATCTTTAGTGACGTCACAGATCTCGTAGTGTTCTGGGAGCTATTCAAGTGCGAAAGTGGGACGGTATTTTACCGTTTTTAAATTGATAATAATCCTTTGAATGTTTCCAAGCGGGAATTTTGATAATCGTGTTCGATTTTACCTTCCCTTATGCATTGCTACAAGTCAAATCAATATCCAAACTACTACTTTAACCAACCGCCATTTTTTGTAAATGAGTATTGATATTATCAACCGTGTTGTTATCTCTATTTCCGCTTTCTTCAGAGCAACAACCGTTGTCTATACTTCACAAAATAGTATAGCAATGCGCATTAGAAAAAATACAGAACAAAATAAACAATCTTCTCACGTAAACTAAATTTTGAATCCTATAATGATTTCTAAATTATAAATATTTTTTTCTTGAAACTTTTTTTTTCTTTTCCCCTATTTTCAAAGCATTGTAAGTTATAGTCAATCTACAAAGAAGACTTAATTTCACGTTGGTGAATTAGAATATCAATTCTATCTCTTAACATGTTTATCACCAGCATTGTAACTGCGTCTCTTTCTGTTTGACCGAAATCTTCGAGGTCTTCTCTCCTTCCGAGTATCCTTCACTCAGTAAGAGTGGTTAACGATTTTGATTCGCCTTGTTGATTACGTGAAACTATCTCTCAGGGACTATGGTGAACTTTAATGAGAGATGCGAAATGAGGATGATGACGATGAAGCAGAAGGAAGAGAAGAAGAAGAACAATACGAAGAAGAACAAGAACAAGAACAACAAGAACAAAAAGAAGAAAGAGAGGAAAGAAAGAAGAACAAGAACAAGAACGTGAACAACAAGAAGAAGAAGAAGAAGAAGAAAGAAAATAAGAAAAGGAAGAAGAAGAGGATGAAGAAGATGAATCAGGTTTCTGACTCAGGGAATTGATAAAAATGTTATACAGTGCGTCCCAGAAAAAACGAAACCGAGAACTATCGATGTTTTATCATAACTTAATCACAATTATAATTAATAAATGACACATATTTGGAAAGCTTAGATCCTCCAGCTTAGATGCATAAGGTCTGACGTCTTCTTTGTGCATGGCTGATCGTCAACGAAGCGGAGTTAAGTCTTTTGTCAACTCTGTTCGTTGCAACGGCAGGCAGCCAGTGAAAATGAACTCGTTTGACCAAACTTTGGAAATGCATTTTTAATTTGGGAATTAAACAAACATAACTTTGTTATTCCTGGCTCATTTTCCCTTATTGAGGTGTCATATGAAAGGGAGGAAACTGAACTTTTTAGAAAATTAATGTGAATTTCCCCTTGAAATTCAGATACCGCCCGCCAAATGTCTTTTTGGTTTCCTCTCTCCAAATTGCTTTTAATCACTCATGCGTGATAAATGAATCATATGAGTTGCATCAAATGAAAGCGGAGGATCTAAGCTTTCCAAATATGTGTCATTTATTAATTATAATTGTGATTAAGTTATGATGAAACATCGATAGTTTTCGGTTTCGTTTTTTCTGGGACGCACTGTATAATGAATGCCAATATTATTGACTTATTAAGCTTCATATTGACACTTTCCAAGGGAGATTCAGCCTCGTAACTGCGTGTCTTTCTATCGTGTTCACAGAAATCTTCGTGCTCTTCGTAATAAACATGTTTAACTCTTTTACCGAGTATTCTTAACTCATTAGAGCTTTTAACGATCTTTGATTCGTCTTGCTGGTAACGTGAAAGTGTCTCTCAGGGACTACGGTGAACTGAAATGTGTGAAGCGAGGTTTTTATCCTTGGGAGAAGCAAACGAGAGAAGATGAAGAGAGAAGAAGAAGGAGAAGAAGAAGAGGGAAGAAGAAAAAGAAGAAGAAGAAGAAGAAGAAGAAGAAGAAGAAGAAGAAAAGAAAAAGGGGAAGAAGAATAGACGGACTCAACCAAAGCTTGCTATCTTTTTTCAGATTGGGAAATACCGAACATTGTGAAAAATATGAAAATAACTCCTTTTCACTGGACAAGGTGAAATTACGTAATTCAGCAAAGCAATCCCCCATTTATCATTGAATCGGAATTATTATAAACAAAATGAAAGCATCTCTCCCCCCCCCCCCCCTTCTCTCCCACTCTACCTCTCTCTGTGTCTGTATCTGTCTCTGTCTCTGTCTCTCTCTCTCTCTCTCTCTCACATTTTAAGCCTCTCTCCACCTCTCTCCCTCTCTCTCTCTCTCTTTCTGTCTTTCTCTCTCGCGCCTCTCTTCCTCTCCCCCTCTCCACCTTCTTCTCTCTCTCTCTCTCTCTCTCTCTCTTTCTCTTTCTTATCCCAAGCGTAAATTTATCCCTTTGAAAAAATAAGAAAGCAGAAGAGGCGGCCTGGGAGGATGGTGAAAAACAAAAATATAAATTTCGTAGATTGGATAGAATTTTCAGCTTATGGAATAAAGAAGAAGGTGAAAGACAGGAGCACACGTAAATAGTTTTGTTTTTTGTATGGAAAGGAAGAAATGTATAGCCCTTGTCCCAATTTCATATAGTACTCAACAAAGCTAGTATCTGAAATTACAGTCGAGAGATGATCTCTATAAAAGTGACCACTGGTTCTTTCTTTATTTCGTCTGCTTTTCTTTCTGTGCGTGTCTATATGTGTTTGTGATACCTGAAAGGGAGGAGAGGGAGGTGAATACTGGTCTAAATGGCAGTATTGTAGGATGCGAAAGTTAATGTGGTTGGATGAGCAAGTGTGCGCTTATAAAATGGCGACTGGCCGGAATTCTACCCAGGGAGTGGAGAATGTGCATACATTGTGTGCGGGTAAGCCCGAATCCGATGACCACAATACAATAGCAATGTTGTCCTATAACAGTTTGAATATATTTGAAAGGATTACAGATTAGCAATTTGTTCTTATATACGCAGGTAACGCAGTTCGACTGGAGAGAGCGTCAAACTTGCGTGTAACTTGGCAAATATTGGTTAACGCCATCCACGTCTTCTTTTGGAAAACCGCATGTAAACGAATGGACTTGATTAACGGTAGTCATCGACTCAATCTCTATATGGTCAGCATTCGCGAAACAGACCGAAATTCTCCTCACGCTTCGTTTCGCGTAGGTAATTGCACGCACGTTATTGCTAAGTTCGCGTCGTCCGTAGTCGTATTTTATTAGCAACTTGTAGATTTGCGTGGACTGCTACGTGTGACGTCCACGTAGCAGTCCACATTGTCGTCGTGCAAATCTAAAAGTCCATGATGACCCTCCCGAGTCAGGCTACGGGAAAAACACGTAGTCTCGTCAGGCTACACTCCCTTTAAAGTAAAGAAATGGCCTCTCCCTCTTGATCTATACGACTTGTTTGGTCCCTTCAGTGGCGTATCCGGATATGTTAACTGGGGGGGGGGGGTTGTGCGGGGGAGAAAGCACCCAGAATAAGAGGTATATCTGACCCTAAAAAGATTTTTTAGAAGATCATTGTTATTATTGTTATTTATATTGAAAAACTAATTATTACCATATTATTCTCCTCGATGTAAACACACCTTGTCGAAGCCCGGTTAGCTCAGTCGGTAGAGCATCTGACTTTTAATCAGAGGGTCGCGGGTTCAAGTCCCTCATCGGGCGAGAGTAAACTTTTTTGCGTAATTTCATAGTCAGCGTACCATAAGTACCTAATCTATTATTACTAGGAAGGTTTACATTCGTACAAACATATTAGTAAACGGATGTATGCACTAAGAAACGAGATGTATATGGCGCCAAGTTTCTTCACATCTCGTATTACATGGTGGCATATTCGCGCACGTTGTCTCAATGTAAATTAGAGCAAGCGGTCTGTTTAGGACGGGGGAGAAAGCACCCAGAATAAGAGGTATATCTGACCCTTAAAATATTTTTTAGAAGATCATTATTTATTATTGTTATTTATATTGAAAAACTAATTATTACCATATTATTCTCCTCGAAGTAACCACATCTTGCCGAAGCCCGGTTAGCTCAGTCGGTAGAGCATCTGACTTTTAATCAGAGGGTCGCGGGTTCAAGTCCCTCATCGGGCGAGAGTAGACTTTTTTGTGTAATTTCATAGTCAGCGTACCATAGTACCTAATCTGTTATTAGGGACTTTTAGAAATGCACGTCAAGAGCTTTGACTGCAACGTGTGACGTCATTTTAAGGCACTGCGCCTGCGTCACGTGGTCTCAGTCGGCGATCGAGAATGCGTCAACCTTGATTTTCCTAAATCTAGTACATGCAATACATACATACATATTGACATTTATAAAGCGCCTTTACATGCTGAAATGTGTAGAACAGGTGTCACATGCACCTGTTCTACACATATTTACATATTAGCAGTGAAGGGATGTTCTTTTGTTGAGGGTAGAATGAGGAATGTCCTCTTTCTTTGTCCGTGATGTTTATTGTGTTACTTCCTGCATGCATATCGTCGAGTGCAATCTAAAAGATTTCTAATTGTAGCCAACATGGGCAGTTAAGTACGTTGACACGCATGATCAGTCGGCGTTCGTCGTGTTCTCGTTCACTCATTCTAAAAGTCCCTATTAATAGGAAGGTTTACATTCGTACAAACATATTAGTAAACGGATGTATGCACTCAGAAACGCGATGTATATGGCACCAAGTTGCTTCACATCTCGTATTACATGGTGGCGTTCTCGCTCACGTTGTCTCAATGTAAAATTAGAGCAAGCGGTCTGTTTAGGACGGGGGAGAAATCACCCAGAATAAGAGATAAATGTGACCATGAAGTGTTTCAGTAGATCATTATTATTATTGTTATTTATATTGAAAAACGAATTATTACCATATTATTCTCCTTGATGTATTCACATCTTGCCGAAGCCCGGTTAGCTCAGTCGGTAGAGCATCTGACTTTTAATCAGAGGGTCGCGGGTTCAAGTCCCTCATCGGGCGAGAGTAAACTTTTTTGCGTAATTTCATAGTCAGCGTACCATAGCACCTAATCTGTTATTACTAGGAAGGTTTACATTCGTACAAACATATTAGTAAACGAATGTATGCACTAAGAAACGAGATGTATATGGCGCCAAGTTTCTTCACATCTCGTATTACATGGTGGCATATTCGCGCACGTTGTCTCAATGTAAAAGTAGAGCAAGCGGTCTGTTTAGGACGGGGGGGGGGAGAAATCACCCAGAATAAGAAATAAATGTCACCCTAAAAGGTTTTTTAGAAGATCATTGTTATCATTGATATTTATATTTAAAAACTAATTATTACCATAGTATTCTCCTAGCTGTTAACACAAGTCATCTTGCCGAAGCCCGGTTAGCTCAGTCGGTAGAGCATCTGACTTTTAATCGAGAATAGATTTTTGTTTGCGTAATTTCATAGTCAGCGTACCATAGCACCTTATCTGTAAAAATTCGGCGGCGCCTGCTCACTTTTCACTCGCTGCCCAAAATACGCTCGGAGCAAGCGGTCTGTTAGGAAGGGGAGACAAAATTGTATTGATCCTTTTATGTTGAAGTTAATCATTAAAATAGAATTTGATCTAAAAGAATGCAGTGGTGTGTACCGTAGAAGCTCTAGACCCCGTCTCCCTTCCGAAGACTCAAACAGGGGAGGGGCACTCCACTGGAAGGGATAACGAGTGTTTCTAGCCCCTATGTAATCCTTTTCCGTTACACTTAACGCGTACGGCACATTAATTTAACAGTTTGCTTGTGGGTATAATACCTATCAGCCCCCCCCCCCACACACACACACACGAACACACATACGCACCGTGTGTAGCCTAATATATGATATGTTTTGTTAAGATTGCCAAATTAAGAAAAAATATATCAGTGGTAGTTCAGTAGGGTCTAGACCTCGTAAAACGTGAGTTGAAATAGAATAATAAATTGTCCCCTCCTAATCCAAAACTTGAGCTTGCCTTGTACTCCAGTGGCTTATCCAGACCTTCCCTGTACCGGAAGAGGGGTGGAGAAAGGGGGAGGGGGTATATACTCCTCACAGACAAAGAGGTATATGAACTCACAGAGTTCATAACTATGTGCCGTAGATTCGATGGCACCCTTCACCCCGCCATTTAAAAAGGAACGGGGGTGGGGGTGCAGACGCCCCTCCACCTTATATGCATGATGGATACGCCACTGGTTGGTGGGATTGAGACTGTCTCGGGCCCCGGTGTAATCCTTTCATCACACTATACCTGACATTCTGGACGATTACATGGATTGCGATCAATCAGGCCAAATCGATGGGTCACTTCTTTAGATCACTCGTCTGTAATTTCAGTCACTCGGGGGTTATAAGGTGTTTATCAGAGATCACCAAGAGAGCTTCACCTTTTAACACTCTCTTGTCTGTCCCACATGCATGTTCCCGCCTTTTTCTTTTTCTCCGCTTATCGTTTCTTTTTCCTAACCTTTTTCTTTATTGTTTCTTTTTCCTTATATTTATCTTCATCATTCCTTTTTTCTCTATTTTCTTTTTTTATTCCTGTTTTTCTTTTTCCTTTTATTCTTCATGATTTATTTTTCTTTGTATCATTCTCTCTACTTCTCTTTTCCTTTTCTGCTTTTCTTTTTTTCTGTTAAATATTCCCCTTCATTTTAATATACCTGTATCTGTTGTTTTTATCCTTGTCTTATTCTCGTCTTTATGTTTATGTTTATATTCATCGATATATTTTTCTCTCTCTCTCTCTCTCTCTCTCTCTCTTTTTTTTTCCTTAATTATCTGATAGGTGAATGACCACACTAAAAATGGTCAAAAGACAATTTTAGCGTTGCTATAAACGGATATTCGTCGTAGCTTAACATATTCAAAGGATAGCCCTGAGCAGGTGGCAAGCTTATTTATCGGAACTTTCAGGGTATTCTTTGTCTTGGGAAATCAAATGAAAGTTTGCTATTGATTTACTTTTCAACGAAAGACCTTTTCCCAAGAGATAAAGTACTGCCACAACAAAACTTTGATTAATACCAAAAAAAAGCCAAGAGAGAATTTGTGTCAATAATTGTGTCACTCCAATCCTCTGCGTTTTAATTGGAGTTCAGAGCTGTCGATCATGATCATGATTATGAAGGCACGCTGGAGATGTAACGTACGTGATTTGACTCTATATAAACTCAAGTCAGTATACTACTTGTATTATCGTTTTATTCTCTATAAGTTTCTTAAAGAAGCTGAATGAGCTGTATGAAAATTATGAACATGAAGATGGAATGATGATGGTGATGATCATGATGATGATGGTGATGGTGATAATGATGATGGTGACGATGGTGGTGGTGGTGATAGAATATAACGTGTATGTTCGCATTCATTTTTCTGCCATTTAATATCGTCTGTTTATTATAAAAAATATAAAATCCATGACTGTCATGAGGCTGTGAGTAAACGATTTCTTGCCTTTATCATGTGAAAAAAAGGAGAGAATAGTTTGATATTATCACCTGGAGCCAAATAATAAAGACAAAAATGAAAAATAATAATTCATTCCAATTTGCGTCTTTAAAATAATTGTCTCCATCGATTGTTTTAATGTATTTATTGTAATGACTCCTACCTTTGAATTCATATGTATTGCTATCAGCATGATCAGGTAACATGAGAATCGTCCCCCGGGCAAGACGCCAAGCTAAAATCTTTGGAAAATACATTTGGAAAGAGCTAATTATTGCTTCTAAGAATATCATGAAAATATACCCTTAAATGCCTCAAAGGTAGAATCGTTGACGATGATGATGAACAATTATTTCCACGTGAACAAATTGTCCTGCACGAGTACACTTTTCATATCTCTCATTCTCTTTCTTTCTCTCTCTCTCTCTCTCCCTCTTTTCCTTTGTCTATATTTCCACATTTTGGTCACATCTTGCACACTTTTTTTCTAGGATTTAGACCATACAGTGCGTTTAAATAAAAGAATTCCTAACTTTGGTTGATTCCCATTTCAAAAAGTGATGTAAAAGTCCTCTGGACCAAATTTGGGATGAGGCAAAATAATATGTTACCGCTTAACTATTCTTTCAGTACTTCATCTGTTTTCCCTTGTATAATTTTGATGACACAACTATTTGCCCACTCTCATGCTAGTGTGTCAAAATTTCGCGCGCTTTTTGTCGCCTGTATATATTTTTTCTCTCCAAAAGTGGAAAGTTGAAATCTTGGGAAAATACCCCCCAAATTAACAAATTATAATAGTAACACTGAAGCATATGGGATGGGTGATGCTTGACAAACAACGATTACAAAAAAAGACCTTCAACAATTATTTAAGATAGGTGTAAAATTATAAAAAAATTGGTTAACATTTATTATTACAACATCCTTGAAGAAAGTGAAAGGAAACAGATAACTTACTTGTGTGGAATTAAGCAGAAAGTTCCCTGGTTGACGATTTCACTTTCATGTTAGGGAACTAATGTTTTTAGTTTTCCTCAAACTACTTCGTTGAATATTTTGATCATACTTTATTTACGCCCGGACATGAAAAAGGTCATCGGTCCATAATTGATTATTTTCTTACAAGGTTCAGAATCTATCTCCTTATTTCGCCCTTAGCTACATATAGAAAGAGAAACTAATGTTATTAATTATACACCTGGTATATAGACTATAATAGTACTACAAAAAAACTAGTTATGAACATTCTTGTAATTGAATGATAACTTCCCCTGTAGCTACAGTGTTTGTAACACATTTGTATTCCTTAAATTTAATTGTTTTAACTAAATTTAATTACCAAACTTATAACATAACATCAAAGGTAACACCTGGTTATGTTCATGTTATTTCATTTTCCTTGACACCATTTTTGACAGTGAAAATTTTCTTCTTTTCCTGCAAGACTCAATTTACTTTAGACAATCTTGTATATTCGATAGGCTTAATATCTATATTGCTTCTTGAAAGCTAATCGAGGAGAATCCGCATTGAACTTGGGATGCTCTGAAAATGTATACCAGTGATAACATGTGAGAGGGGGTGGGGGGGGGGGATACATCAAAATTGGGTATACGGTTGGAGCAAAATTGATTGTAAACCCTGCTGCCAAAATGATTAACTTTGGTGAAATTTGAACGGGCTTTCTATAGTCTACAGACCTTGGGGAATGGGTAGGTTTGACAACTAAAATACTGTTTACAGAGACATGTGAGTTTTTAATTGCTCTATTCTTTGGGCATAGTAATACGATTGAAAGTGGTGCTGTGATTTCGTGAAAAGAATGTAGAAAGCATATATTCAAAGTGAAGATCAGGAAAAATCCAGATGAAACAATAGGTAGGATATACATCACGATGAAGAAAATATCACATTCCTTTCAAAAGGATGATAAAAGGAAAGATATGGTTAATACATTCCATGAGCAGTTGATTATGAACGCATTGGAGACCGTAAAAGTAAAAGACACATGAGCGTCTTGCAGGCTAAGGGAAAAACCAAACTTTAATAGCAAATTGCTCTGAAAGAAAGCGGAAAATGAGAGAAGCAGATTGGTCAAAGTCTGAAAAAAATCGGACTAAAATAAGAAAGTTATGGATTTCTGAAAGGTATTAATATTATACGTATTTCAAAGTGACCGAATATGTAGTGTCAATCTTATATGGCGGGCAACTCTTCAATTCGATTCAACACACAAAATAACAATTTTTTTCTCAAAATGTATGAAATAAGAAAGTCTTTTCTTTTTAGAAGGTTCATAATAATATGCTATTCATAACATATTCTGAGTAGTACCCCAAGGCATATGAGGTGTTGAGGAGAAAAAAGAAATTAATTATATTTTTGTACACGACAAACGAGAGAGTTTTCTGTGACTATATGTGACAATCTATTGACCAAACTTTTAGTTTGAGATTTGTCATGATTCAATATTTCAAACTTGCATAACATTCCTATTATTTTTACGATTTATTGCAAACTTTCGCCCTTTCTCTTCTTTTTGCTGCTTTTAAAAAGAACTTATTACAAAGGTTGGAGAGACTTTTCTATTATGAATATTCAGCCATTATTATCATCTGTAATCCACCAAGATAGCTCTTAAACCGGCATCTAGTCAGGACATTTTCGTGATAATAATTATCCGTTGAGTGACATAACAAAACTTCAATTTTTTCTCCCCAGCTATGGAGCCTGGAGGTAAATCTTTCTCTCCTGAATAAAGTAAGAAAACCATTTAAAAGTTCATGGCATTTCATTCATCTTTAACACCACTCGGCGCAGTGAGCAGGTATTAAAGAAGATATTGAAGATAAGAAGATAAGAAGATATTGGATGTTATCCACGTCGGCTTTGATAATGTTTGGTATTAAAAAGCCCTGTAAGATGTATTTAGAAATTAATGTATAGCTTAATGCGTATACGGCAGACAGATTTCACTGTATCAATGTCAGATGCTAAGACAGACCATTACAGACGTCGCTTTCGACTTGGATAACATATTAAAAGAAAGAAATGAAAAATATTGCTTTTATCTAAAAATTACGGGAAGACTCCGAGCAGATTATAATTGCCCTATCTTTAAAGAAGAGAGAGAAAGCATGCATATTGAAGTTATAGTGGGAAGATGGGGCACTATCTGAATTCCATGTCTCGAATGAAAATAATGAACCTTCGAGGCAACTTCTAAAGATTAATCCCTAAAGAGGACGATATGAATGGATAATCTTGCTCGATACAAGGGATGATATAAAGGAACTCTGTATCCTAGAAATGTTAATGTATTCAATGGATAGACTGTCCCCGTTTAACTGATTACTCAAAAGTTCATGACAAAATGAAAGTCCAAAAAGTCTTAGATCGCCATATCAAAAATCAGAAGGAAAAAGTCACACAAAGACTACAGATATTCCTCTTTAAGCAGTGAAAAAAAATCAAGATCACGATACTTTAAAGGCTTTCATCTCGGATATCATTAGCGACATCAGGATGATAAGAGTATGAAACAGTTATTAAAGTTTGTGACAGTTAAATTGCTATTTATTCCTTTAAAGCGTATGAAAAACACATGGATTTGATAGGTGCATAAAAGCATGGATCTAGTAGGTTCATGATAAAAGTCTTGCAATGGGGTGCACTAAAAACCCTTCCTAATACGAGGGTATTGCGCACCCGGGGAAGTTGAGGAATGTTAAATTGTGCTAATAGTGCACATCCGTATTACTTTTGCTTCAGGTAACCTACTTTCTTCTTCTTCTTCACAGAGAAATTTCTTAAGGTGCCTTTGAAGAATTTGAAAAAAGTAAGTCATCAGAAAGAAAGATTGATCTTTCAAAAGTTTCTCAATATTCATATCTCCTTGAGCTGTTGATACGTAATCCGAGACGACGCCCTGTCTCGAATGCTCTCTAACGGATTAGTATTATTTTCTTTAAAGAATCTCACAGAAAGTCGTATTTCCACATCGACTCCCGTTTCGTTGTCATTATGACAAATTCGCGGATTAATCGTTGCACACATCGCAAGCCATCATAGGACTTTGGCTTACTTTTTTCATCACATCCCCTTTTCCACCAAGTATAGTAGTCGTCGTACTTATGAAAAACACCGGTTTTCCTTCAAACATTTCACATTTTTGTTCAGGATCAAACAAGTCATAGCATTTGTCTCTTCTCGCTCTTTTCAATTTTACTGAATACTGCATCATTCTGTATTTCAAACTTGAACAAAGAACGTCACAATACATTTACTTTTTAAGATGTTCGGGCATTTGTTCCACTGGATATCAATTAGTTTGTATAATTTAACGTCGGTCGATCTACTTAAACATGAATGCAGTTTTCTATTTACACTTGTGCCCATGAGGTTGGAATACTTTGTCTTTACCTCTTTTTATGAAATGTTCATTGAGATTGACCAATCAAACCCTGCGATGGTATTAACTTAATTCGTTTATTTATTCTGCGTTCTTTATACAGGATAGTTTCTTAGGTATATACAAAATGATTTTGCAGTATCTACCAAAGATAAATATTATTGCCACAATCATTTCATGAAAACATTTGTTTTAAATAATCAAACTGTTTCTGTATACTATGTATATTATTACTTCTACGCCTACTAATTCTACTACTGCTACTACTACTACTACTACTACTACTACTACTACTATTTGTTTTTAACCCAACACATGACTGCAACAAATTAATCTATTAATAAATCACTCCTGACAGCCTGAAGTTAAAGATATAGTTAAGTTTTGGTCATGCGATTGCATTGTGAAAGAATGGTGTGGAATCGATCAGGAAAGGTTGATCATCTAGCATATAAATATTGGTGTGTACTGCAAGGTTCTGGAATCATAAAAATTATAAGAAATTTGGCCCAGTCTTGGTAAAGTTACAAGCACTGTACAGAGAAAGATGTATATGGGACTATACGAACATGAGGCATAAAAATCGGGGCGGATTTGTATGCCTCATGTTGTTACATGTCATATTTAGAATGCATTGAAGGCATTTGAAGAGCCATGCTTTTCAGGGAGCATGTTTTATCTGATGTTCTTCCACACTTGCATTATAACAATGATAACGCTCAAACAAACAAAATCACCTCTTCCCAAAACTCAACCTGCTCTTTAAATCCAATAACAAAAAGTTTCACTTTTTTCGATACAGCTCTCACATGCTAGCTGTTAATATTTATCCAAAGCGAAATCTTTTTTTCTTAAATTACATCTAAACTAAAGTATGCACACCAATGCGCGGCAGTCTTTCATCTTTGGTTCAAATCCTCTTTTGTTCTGAAAAAGTTCTTAATCAGCCCGGAAAGTTAACCCCCCCCCCTGCTTTTATTTCAGACACTTAACTTACGTCTCATAGTAACGTACATATATATTATAGGCATAAACCTAATACGAATCATCATCATAATTTGCATTAGCAAACCTTTTGTTCATTATAAGAAAGTATTTGATGCGTGTAAGGAGACACGGATGTGAAATAGATATTCCGTTTTGCCTTTCGGGGCAATGTTACGCCGGGGAACATCTCGGAATATTGAAGTCTCTCATCTCGGATTTCAAACTCAGGATCAACATAATATAGGTCTCAGGCAGAGAGGATTAAAACAGCAAACTTTCTTTTCCATGATATATATTTATATATAAAGTATAACAAATTAAAACAAATCTCTAATAAAGCTTAAGGTTAACTTTTTTTTAAATATAACTTTTTTGTCATTTTGCATGATATCATCCAAAATGGGGATCGATTGAAGCCCATCTGACTAATTTGGCATGGGTTGAGGGTAAAGACCTCCCTGCGAGGTCACTGGCAGGTGGTTATCTCATCAAATCAGCTCTCATTTGACATAAAAAAGGGCATCATGGGGGATCAAAAAGAACCGCTTTGGCACTGTTGGCTGTATAGAGGGCGCAAGTAGTTATACGTAGTGCAGTGGGGCTTTAAAGACACTCTCTTTATATAGTACCTTCTATAAGAACATTTTTTTTAATCTGAATATGCTATTGTAAATGACTAAAATGGTTTCGGTTTTTAACCCGGGCTTCTAAACCATGAAAAACTGAATTTTTGATATTAGTTCAAAACAGTATTCCCACTTTAAAAAAAATGGTATTTCCCCCTTTTTACCCACACGTCTTATCTTTTCATTTATCTTAACAGCTTTGTTGTGCGAAGCTAATTTACTTGACACAACATTCCTGCCGTGGAAGCTCAGTATTAACTTGAGAGCACATGAGTAGACAGGGCCTATTAAAAACGGACCCCCTTCCCCCAGCTTCTTTTTTACCCAAATCACGGAACAGTAAATTGAAGAGTTTGAATTATATATCTTATAGAAAGGGTTAACCAGGAAAGAAAAGTCGGAAAGATGAGAAGGAAAAGTAATGAAGAAGAAATATATTGAAATTCGTTACGGACTAAAAGGATAAACAAACATATGACAAAAAGATTAATTTGGCCCTACGGCCAAAGAGACATGAACTTTGAATAAGCTCTAATCCTGAAAATGAAATGTTATATTTAGAAGATACAACGCCTTGAGCTTTATAAAACTTTTTGAAGCATATTTCATCCATGGAAACATTTGTTTGGATTATAGGCATATCTCTGAAAAGTAACAATTGAATTTGGAGTAAAGTTTGCTGCCTTTTCCGAGTTTCTTACGTATCTCTTATTCGGTTTCTTTTGAAATAAAATCGGAAAAGCGCTAGTTTTCAACAGTCTCAGGTATGTAAAACGGATTAGAAGCTTTTACCACAAGATCTATCATTGGTTGTGTTCTATTTTTTTCTCTCGTAAGGAATAAGTTTTGAAGAAAAAAAAATCTAACGCAACCCATCAGAAAGGATTTTTCTCATCGTCTTTCATTTGCAGTTTTACTGAAAGATGGACGATTTTCGACCGTGAAGTCATGTCCTGCATCAAACTTATTGTAAAGCACTAAATAATTAGAAGAAATAGAAGTACACCGTAGTAGAAGAAGTCATATTAGTATAGTGGTCGCTGTCGTAATACTAATAATAGTAATATTCATAGTAGTCGTGGGGATACTAGTCGCCGTGATGTAGTAGTAGTAGTAGTAGTAGTAGTAGTACATTTTTGCGATGGTTGGACGGAGGGGAGGTTAGGTCAATTGCTCGAGTATGTATTATCTAGTCTCTAAATTGCGAACGAGCGATGCGAACGAGTAAACATGCTTGCCCATTCTTTACTATGGGTAAAATTTGATCTTGTCATCAAAGTAAAATACGAACTTACCATCTAAGTGCCAGAATATGAGCAGTTTCCTCATCCCCTCCCCCCCCCCCCCCCAACCACCATCTGGGGCTTTTTGTTTGCCGAATGAGAATATATGTCATACAATTACAGAGATCGGTATAAGGGACAGATAGAGAATAATGAATGTATGTAAATAATATACGATAGAGAGAGAGACAGAGAGACAGAGGGAAATATAGGGAGAGACAAAGACAGAGGGAGGGAGAAAGAGATAAACAGAGAGGGAAAAGGAGGGAGATTGAGATGAAGAGAGAGAGGGAGAGAGAGAGAAAGAAAGAAAGAAAGAAAGAGAGAGAGAGAGAGAGAGAGAGAGAGTAAAGAGAGAGAGAGAGAGAAAGAGAGAAAGAGAGAGAGAGAGAAAGAGCGAAAGAGAGAGAGAGAGAGAGAGAGAGGGAGGGTAATGGGGGAGATGATGATGATGATTAGATGCGGTAAGATTGTCTTTAAAAGTCAAGGGTTGAGGAAAACTAGCGGAAGAGTGCCCAAGTGTTTTCATGCTTTCGGCGCTTTTCTCGTTTCCCCCCACACATCGACATTATACAATAAAAAAAGCTGCAAGCTGAGGTACATTTATGTTCCACTTTGTCATATTTTTATTACGAGGCGATTTGTTTATTGAGTTGAAAGGATTAGCCCGAGGGTGACAGGGAATCAACAAGAAACGCCACACTAGCTTATCACCATACATAGACAACCAAAGCGCTTTCATAGTGATTGGGAACACAAATGGAACGATTGTTTTGAATGGAAATATTTTTCAGGATGTTGATATTCCGTCGTTTTGCGCATATGTCCCGCGGTTATCTCTCTCTCTCTCGCTCTCTCTCTCTCTCTCTCTCTATCTATCTTTATCTATCAGTCTCTCTCTCTCTCTGTCTCTCATTTTCCCCCATTTCAATCCTTGTCCCAACAGATCGAGATCAGAGGCGTAATTCGAAAATCACATTTAGATACATATCGATCGGGCATATTGTGAGATACGGACGCGCGACAGTCATTGGCTTAATAACATGGGATTGAAGAGGCTCTGGCATCATGGGGGGGGGGGGGCATTCGTATTGTAGATGGATAAAATGCGAATTAAGAAGGCCGCATACAGACTAAGGTGACGGTATCATAAAGGGCAAATTTATCTTAATTTCTAGTTTCCTTCCCCTTTTCCTTACCCTCTATTATTTTGTGTGTGTGTTTATTTCCCTGTGTTTCCATTTGATTTGGGGGCACGTTCCCCTAGCCCCGTTAGCTAGGGCACTGCTAGAAGAATACGCTTGCGTGATATATCAGCCAGAAGCCTATATCAATCGTAATGAAAAATGATAGGCTCTATGTAATCTCCAACAGCTCTGAAAGAAAATCTTTGGATAATTAAACTTCCTCTTCTACTTAAGAAACGAGGTTACTTAATCAAGAGGAATCGGGATTTCTCGGAAGGAAAAAAAAGAGTAAATCGGTTAGGGATTGATACAAGTTTCTCTCACTATATCATATTTCTACCTTATAGTTTTTGTTAAATGTATTTGTTATCATACTTCTTGTCATCATTATTATAATTGTCATTAATATTATTATGATGACGATTAATATTATGATTATGATGGTTATTATTATAATTATTATTATCATCAATATTTTCATTACTACTACTACTACTACTACTACTACTACTACTACTACTACTACTTCTGCTGCTACTACTACTACTACTACTACTACTACTACATGTCTACCACCACCACTACCACCACTACCATCACCACCACCACCATTACTTCTTCTGCTACTACCATTATTAACGAATTACAAAATATCAAACATTTTATCTGAATGTAAATACACCGTCTCCAACAACAACTATTTGATGGTTTGATGGCACAAAAACATACAATGCGATATTTACATTAAAAATATACCATAAGTTAAAAATGTGCCAGGTTTCTTTCTTTATATCAAGCCCTAATTGCACAGAATATAGTCATCAGGAAAAGATAATACGACCCTTTAATATCCAAATAACTTATGTCCCTTTATCCAAATATCCGTAGATTTTTAAGCCACTATGGGTAGCAACGTAAAAAAAAACTACCGTAATAATAGTGTCATCCGTATCATTACCATTTCCAGCTCTCCTTTTTTGTTTATATAAAAGGTCGCGACTGTCATAGATACGTCATCCTTAGTCCTAATTAATCAACAATATTATCAAACTGAGGAATTCTACGGGCTTTCTTGGATTTAAAATGGCCGACGGGTATACATGTACGGAAAAGGTGCTTTGTTTTGATAACTTAACACTTAGTAAAAAGCGTCCAACTCACCTATTTTGCCAGGAACTGATTAGAAAAAAGGGGCTGTAATTTAAGAAGTTTATCTTCTCCGCTGTTACGCCAAACGAAACGCTTAAAGATAAACTTGGGTTCTGGTAAGAAAAAAAAAGAATTCTCACAGAATCAAACGAAATTTACACTGAATGTTCAAGATTACAAATAAATGTCATTTGCCAAACAATTTTGGTAGAAATATATACTGGCTGAGCAATGAGCATAGAACGATAAGGATGTCAAGGTAAGTAGGCCCGACACCAAGTCCCATATATATCTTTCTGTGTACACTGCTTGTTACTTTATGCCTAGGTCACATATAAACCGGGCCCCGTACGATTTTCCCTACCCGGCGGCTTGCCGTGGATTTAGAGACCGTACGGGAACCTTCCGATTTTCTTTTCTACGGCATGTGTGGTCACATATTCTGCGGCGCCCGGGAGGTGCCCGGTGAAAATTGGTCGAGTGAAATGCAAGGCGCCCGTAAGGATGCCGGCCGGTAAGCTTACGTGCTCCGTCCGATGAGCAGGTGCACTCGTGGCTCCCAGAAGGTGCCCTGCCGGGGTCCTCAAGGTGCCCTGCTGGGGAACGGCCGGGGTCCTTAAGGCGCCCGGCCGGGTCCCGTGCGGTGCACTGAACTATGTGTCCTCTGAAATCCGCACCTCAAGGTTCCCGTAAAGATTTTTCATGAGAATTGACCCCCAAAAATCGTGAGTGGCCCGTCCGGACACCGTCCGGAGCCCGGACGGGACCCGTAAGGTGCCCTGCGGGCCCTTCACGGGCTCTCTACGACCTAACGGTCAGATAAAAACGCCGGGAGAATTGGTAGAATTGGTAGCCGGCCGGACACCGGCCGTAAATTCCCAAAATGTCTGTTTTTACTCGCCGTACGGGCCCCGGAGTGTATATGTGAAAGCCCCATTACAAAGACTGGGCCAATGATTTATGATTTTGATGAATCCAGAACCTTGCAGTACACACAAATACTTACATGCTACATGATCTACTTTTTCTGATCCATTCCACACCTTTTCTTTCACAATGCAATCGCATGACCAGAACTCAACTTTATAGGGAAAGAATGATAATAGCGTGGCAACACCAGGCAGTATAATCTTGTACACTACAGAAGCACGGTAAGGACGCAGCCGAACGGGATATTCCATGTTAAGTAAATTAATGATTATAGTTATCAAATAAATTAATACAAACAAACAAATATACGGATGAATATGAATAATAACATTATTAAATGGTAAAATGAATAAATAAAATAAAAATAACGAATAAATAAATAAAAGAATACATAAATATTTAAATGAAGAAATGAAGAAATATCAATCAACCAATGCATCAGTTAATCAAATAATCAATCTATCAATAGAATGAAAGCATTTCTTGGTGGATCTAACACTAGCTTTTCTAAATTAAATGAAAAGTATCCTTAATTCAGGTTGAAACCCGGATGAAACCCGGATGAAACCCGTCAGCGGACATCTTAGGTCGATGCTTTTTGTCTGGTTACGCTATCTCTGTTCCTCTTTATACCATATCCTTTGTAGAATTGTTTCCATTACACTTGATAGAACCCCGTGTGTGAATTGAAAGTTAGGTAACGATTTTATCCGGTAACTATTGCACCAAGCCGTTTGCAATACGAGCTAATGTTAATCGTTGATGGATAACTCACATTACGAAGGCTTAAATTGAAAGGTTACTCGAATCTTGTGGAAATATTTTAAGGGGGTGTGTTCTACCTAAAATTGTGGCCGTACTCAAAATATTATAAATAATTGTTACCATATCAACTTTAACCGTCACTAAAATATTTCAAGGGTTTGATGTTGAGGAAGCTTTCAAACGGGAACAAAGGAATATTGAGAGCCAATTTATTTTCTTCGGGGCTACGGTAAATGTCAAAATACGCCGTTACTGTTGGTAAAAATCCAGCCTGTCATACGTCAAAATCTTGCGCTTAATCATAAACTTCCATTCATATTTAACGAAGTGAAATGTCATGCTTTAAACCTTATCAAAGATGGGGTTTAGAGACCAAATACGACTTGCCACCTGTCTCTATGTTGAGTTTATTTCTGTGTTGCTGTCATGGTTGTTTTTCCCCGTTCTCGATTCGTGTTTTGACTGGTAATTCATCATTTTAAGACCCACAACCTAGACCTTTGAGATTTGATTTTAGGAGCGATGCATTACATCCTGCTCGATTATTGCATGCTTAGAATCTGCCTGCGAGGTAAATATAAATCATTCATTTTTTTTTTATAGGCAGACAGATGATGGTCAAAATAAACCTTAAAAGAGTATGGAACAATTTGCTCTGTCGTTCGAAACTTTGCTTCTCCTTGTGATCTTATAAGGCACACAATATATGATTTGCGATCATAGTATAGTAATAATGACTGCTTTGAGAGAAATAGTTGTTTTATACGCTCAAGGGAAGGTTAGAATATTGTGCTTTTGCCCGAGGCGTGGCGAGGGCAATAGCCCAATTGTAACCTTCCCAAGAGCGTATCAAAACAACTATTTCTCGAATATTAAAGCAGTCATTAATACTTTTATATGCCAAAAACAAAAAAATCAACTTAAGACACCACCTTGGCCTTTCTCTAGTTTATCTGCAGGGTTGTTTTTTATGAGTGTATCTTTGAGAGTAGACTAGATCTAGATTCTAGTCTAAGCAAGATATTTTTTACAATTTTGGGGATAGGCCGGCCCTGTGGGGAATATGGAGAAGAACCTGCGCTTTTATATGACACCTCACTTATTGAGTATCACCTTCAGAATCAGGAGCAATATAAGTTTGCAATGCCAAAGCATAATGCAATGCAATGCCAGTGCGCAATACCAATGCATAGGGGTGTGTGCAATCTGAATTCCGTGCAATCTCTACGGGAAGGATTTTAGCACTACTAAACCTACTTACTAGAATCTAGGCCTAGACTTTTGAAAAAATTTATGAAGAATTTAACGTACCCTTTTTGGTGCTCTGTCGAGCATGTCCCTGCTGTCAGCAATTCTTGCATTTGATCATCATCAAGAAGTTGAAATCTTGGGAGAGTTTCTTCAGCCATTTTTGCCTTCGGTTTGAAATTACCGACCCAATTCTTCGCGTACGGTATCCGCGAACGCTCAAACAAGTTTTTAACATGTGAACCGATGGGTATTTCACCAAGACTGAACTATTGTCCCGGTAACCATGGTAACTGGGATTTTAGAACTATTATTTTAGAACTATTACATGGGTTTGGAATTTTACCGGGAATTTTACAGGAATAGTTAAAGTTTATGAATGCAATTTCGACCAATCAGATGGCTGGATTTCTTAAGTGAGGTATATAATAATTGATATATGGCAACTTTTCAAATGCATTAAATACTAATTTAAAAATAGATTACACGTGTTTGTTCATTAATCCTTCGATTGCTTCTTCGCCTCTGCACGATCGCTCATTTTCCACACGTGCATAAAGAGATTACTTTGTGCAACATAAAGTCTTTGCACCATCACCGTCATTCCCAATCTTTATTAGTTCCTTAGCAACCCCCTTTCTAAGTCCGGTATACATAAATCTTAACTAATCTTACTAATTTGCTTGTGCAGCCCCAAAACCCTGTAATAACTTACCATTTGATTCAGGAAATCACCATCTGTGAATATCTTTAAATCAAACTGAAAGCACATCTTTTCAATTAACTTTAAATCTAAGCGCATCAGGAGCTCTTGTAGCGCAATAGAATATTCACTTCATGTTAGATAGTTTCTGCGCTCTATAAATGTATTATAATTATTTTATTATAAATCTCGAAGCCTTTAATATGTTATCCTGAGATAAATACAGTGCTGAGTTTGGCACAGGCAGAATAATTTATGTGGCATATAAAGATTTTTTTTTTAAATCGAGGCGATGTTAGTAAACATTTTATTGTTTTAACTATAGGACAAACGATGAAATGAGAGGGGAAAACAGAGGGGAAACATGACAAACAGATAGAGCAAGTGAGCAAGAGAGAGAGAGAGAGAGAGAGAGAGAGAGAGGGGGGTAGGGAGAGACTTATAGATAAACGTGGAGACAGAGGAAAAGATAGAGGGAGAAAAAGAGATGGGGATAGAAGGAGGGTATAGAAAAATAACGACTTCAAAAGAGAGAATGGAACATGCAAGGAGCTCTGAGAGATCAAGGATAGAAACATTCATGTAATTTATTAATATTATCATGATTATTAACAATTTCATTATTATAATCATCATTATTGTATCATTATATTTATGATTTTCATTTATTTACTAATTCATTAACAAAAAATCTTTGGATTCATATGTTGTTATTATCATTGTAGTAATGGCAGGAGCTGTAGTAGTAGTAGTAGTATTAGTAGTAGTAGCAGTAGTATTGGTAGTAGAAGAGGAAGAAGCAATATAATCATCATCACTTTTGTTTCTTTCTTTGAAGAAGGCTCAGAAAAGAAAAAAAGGTAAGAAGGAGAATTGAGAAACAAATACACTTTTAAAGACAGTAAACATGGTAAACGAGGGAGAAAAAAGAAACAGAGACACAGAGAATGCGCCAACAAACATGTATAACTGGTATTTAGAGATCAATACCGCATAACTGATTGCACTCTGTTCTTCGAAAAACCATCCCGAGAAAGAGGATATTGAAAGTCAGTGCTCTTTATGGCCCGATTTTCACCAACTTGTGCATCTCCAGTCGTCTTCAGGTAACTCCTTTCTATCGATTCGAAGCACTCTCCAATCAGAAGTGCACTTGCGCGAAAAAGTCAAGGCGTCCTCTATTGATTGAAGGAGAAGAAACTTTCAACGCACCCATACACGTCCACACGCACGCACACGCACACACACCGGCGAAAAATCGGTTGGATACGTTTCAATTAGACCAAGCGCGTGTGTACTGAAGAGGTATTCAGACATGACGAGCTATTTGAAAGATCGGGCTGATGGTAACGTACCACAGAGTAACAGTGAGACAAGCAAATAATGCTGATTTGTAAATGTTACGGGGTAGATTACAAATCTGGAAATGAAATAGATTAATCGAGAAGAGAAAGAAAGCATCAAAGGGTGGGAACGGATAGGAAACGGAAAGAAAACGAGACAGAGAGAGAGAGGGGGGATTTTTAAAGAAAAATGTGGACAGGCAAAGAGAGAGAGAGGGAGGGGGGAGACGGGGGGATCGGGGCGATGGTTGTATTTTATTATTACTACAAATTAGCAGTTTCAGAAATGTTTAAATTGTTTTCATGTATGGATCTTATCTACATGTCTGTCCTTTAATGAACCGATGTATTTAGTGTGGCAGAGTTTGCACTCCCATGCACTCGGGTTGCCTAGTTGACGTAATTTCTCTGAAACATCGTAAGTAATAAAAAGAAATGATAGTGATCTAGTCGGGCATTGTTTCTAGGTTAGGCGTTGCCGAGTGCTTTTATCCTAATTAGCACAAATTCTTTGTAGATCTTTGTCTGTCTTTAAGGCAAGCTGTCATATCCAGTTTCCTATCAACTTATCATCGGTGCCTCTGGAAAGATAATTTCATGAAGTCATTTAAATCAGTCCGATTTCATTAATATCATGCATTTGCATCCTGCCGATGAAAGTATTACCTATTTGCCAATAGGAAGTTTGCTATTTTGAAGAAACATTTTCACCAGGATGACATGAATGTAATAATATTGTAACGCTGTGGGAGGTTTCTCTACGGTAATATTGATAAATTGAATGATATTAATTAAATTGTTGCCATCCTTGTAAAGGTAGTATCATTGTTCGTCCAGGATTCCATTATTTGGAACATCAGAATTATCTTGAATATCAACATTTTTCAAAAGGATACCATCACGGGCTACGAGACATCTCTTACGAGACAGAGAGAGAGAGAGAGAGAGAAAGAGGGATCGAGGAGATATTTAAGTTTTGGCACCTTTTCCTCACGTCTTTTTCCTCTTCTTCTTCTTCCACTTGTCCACCCACTACCTCTTCTTCCTTCTCCTTTTCCTCCTCCTCATAATCCTCTACTTTTCTATCATTATCTTTATTTTCCAAGCGCATGTAGAAGATTTGATCTTGTATAAATTATGTTAGAGGATGATACAAATATAGGAACGAAACTAACTTTTGTCTCACATACTGCAAACGCCATATTTCCTACTCCCGGTAAACACAGTATAATTTAGTAAATTGAATTAGGTCAACAGGAAGAAAAAAACACGTTGACCTTGTCTATACAAATATAAAGATTAAATAGAATTAATATCAGCATAGAAATCCTGACACACATTTTATGATTTCTAATCCGTTCTTACAATGCGTTCCAAAGGCCGATAAATTGATTTTTAATTTTTTTGGGGTAAGTCTATCATTCTTATAGATTGTCGAGACGCAAAGGTGATAATAAAGTATTTCACTGCACCTCATTTAGCTCCGAACTCCTTTCCTGATTAAAAAAAAAATTATTGATACCTTTGTCATGTTTATCCATTCAAAACTTAAGTTAATGAAATGTAGATCTTTGTTCAATCTTTTAATTCGAGTATGTCCCCGGCATATTTTGTGAGAATTCTGAATCCACGATTTGTCACTACATATAGTATTCATGAATATTGTATTACAACTTCAGAATATATTCTGAGCGCACGAACTCAATGCCTGCAGTCTAAATGAGCTTTCATACTCGTCATAAAATCAAACAGAGCATATTTCCTATCGAGAATACTAAGTTCTGATGAATGTTAAATACAAAAATGATATTTCAATATAGTTAACGAATGCATTCTCGTGGACACAATAACATTCGAAGAGACGTCATGGAGTTGCCTATGGCTTAAACATCATTTTCAGGCAAACATCTGACATTCACATGGTATAGGCAAACAATACGTTTATTTGACTTCAGATTCAGCATATCATTTTCAATTTCAATTGGTTTTGCAACTATCTAGAGCGGCTATGATTGAAATAGCGGGTTGATCCAGAATGTGCATGATATGTCACGCACACGTCGTGTGTTCGCCCACACCTTAGTTGTATGATCATGTCCAAAATACAATGGAGTAACTACCAGAATATTCGAAAGTTGGGCTGAACATGTTTTGAACCAAAAAAGATTCTCGCCTCTGCAAGAAACAAATATGCATTTCTATTTAAAAAATATCTCTCACGTAATACATTTTATTATGTCTTCGGTACTTTCTAGGTTTTTGTTGAATGACGTCAGAACTTTCAGTACACAGTGAGCCACGTGTCAAAATTCCACATACATCCCTACCTACATCCTTCTCCCTCCTGATCACCGTCATCTCATTATCTGCCAGTTAGATGTCGGCATATGTTTTGTTAATGATTAGTACAATTTATTACAAATTTATACTCTAATGTTGTCTTTTTTTCTTTTTTTAGGAGAAGGGGGGGGGGGGGGGAGCTTGGTCGCAATATTTAGAAACTGTGCAGCTGACATTTGGACAAGATGCGTCAGCCCCTGGCAAAATGGACTGGTACGCCTCTGAAAAAAGGTATGCCAAACACGTTTTTTACTTTACGTATAAAAACGGGGGAATTCCCAATTTAGACTCACCAATACAAGTGCAAGGATGAATCGTTCATTGAATACAAAAAGACATAAATAGAAAACAGTCGCGCTTTTTAGACTGAACATAATTGAAATCATAGCTGCGTTTACACTGCAGCCAAAAATCGTCGATTTAAATTTTTCCTACACACTCCGGTGTTTCGGCGGTCGTTGTATAGCAACTACCAGGAAACACGACGAAAAATCACCTTCAGAGTGTTTTTTTTTTAACGCCTGCCGAAGTTACCGATTTAAGCAGTGTAAATGCAAACTTCGGTAAGATTGTGAATTTTGCTCACATGACTCTCTCCTCGCTTACATGCAAACGCATGCAGAGGCACCGACGAGTGCGCACTGCTCACCAAAAGAAAAAGAAAAAATCGGTATCAGCAAACTTTGACGGCATTTACAAGCGGCGCATGCGCAATACTCATAAGAACTTCCGTACGAGCAAACTTCGACGGGTTTTAATGGGTTTTTCCAGTGGTTTAAATGGAAGTAACAAAAAATAGCAGATTTTCCAAAGTGGTTTTCAGGATGTGTAAATGGGCCTTTCGGGTTCACCATTCGACAGACAAGCGTCAATATTGCAAATGTCATTTAAGAAGATATTAAATGTATTGGAACATTTTCCCTGTGGTTTTGGCGACAAAACCAGAGCCCACAGCCATACCCTTCCGAACACTAATTCCCCTGGAGCAAATTATTCTAAGAAGCTTGTTTTAGACAACAAATAAAATTATCCGAAAACAAGCATAGGCTATTTAAAGAACCTTTGTGCAAAAACAAAATGGGAAACGTATTGTAAATTACATAGGCCTATCATCTTACATGTATATGAATTCAGGAATTGATTTAGAATAACTTCATGCTGAGTTTTACATCTTTATCATCATAGCGGATAGCCGGATAGGATATATTTTTCAGAAATTAGAACATTACGAAAAAGTAAAGTGAAAGGAGGAGGGGGTAGTACCTGAAATAGTAATAGTCTATATTATATTAATGTTGATGATGATGGTGATGATAATAAAATAGAAGTAATCATAACATATATAGCTAATAGTAACAATACTACTACTACTACTACTACTACTACTACTAATAATAATAATAATAATAATAACAATGATATTAATAATAACAATAATAATAATAATAGTGCAATTAATACTACTACATGTATTACTACTTCTAATAATTATCACAAATACAAATTGATGATGATAATGATGATAAAAATAAAAATGAAAATGAAGATGAAAATGAAAATGATTTTTTTTTTTTAATTCATATGACAGCTACATAATGTAATAGTAAAAATGTACACCAGGCAAAAACCCAACGAAAAAGAATTTTAAATAGATGGTGGCATTGTTATTAATAAAGTCTGAGCCCTTCATATATATATATTTGAACAAACACTCTATAAAATAACATACCTCTACATCGGACAAATGAATGAATGAAATCAAATGAAATGAACGTTTAAACAACGCCCCTGGAAAATTTGCTATCCTTTCCTTTGTTTGCAGATACTTGCTGGAAACAACCAATAATTGATGCCAGTGTACAGCATAGAAAGAAAGAAATGCCATCGATTAATACAAACACATGCGACAATAAAACCAGCAAACCTCGATTAAAAACTTTAAATGCATTACACTCAGAGTTCTATGCTAGTGTATAGTCTTATATACTACAATCGGAAAAGAGGTGTCATTTTCCACTTCATTTTCTACTCGTCTTTCATCTGATACCAAGCCCGCAGGGAACATGGCATCTGAAATCACATGAGGACGGGCTTGAGAAATGAAACTGGAAGGAGAGGCATTCTTCGCCTCCACGTTTACATCAATAGCTAGAGAAGATCAGATAATTGTTTCGAGAAGATACTAGCCTTCGTCCGCCGCTGTGCATGTACGAAGAATGATAGAAAAGGTCGCAGTTATAGTTATAATCTGCGTATTGTACTGAGAAGACAAAAGAGAGATGGGTCTAAAAACTACTGAATATTGCAAAGATGGTGACGGAAAGAAATGAATATGCAGCTCCTGAAAGCGTAATTTAAAATGTATTTTAGAAATTGCAGATATGTGGTAAATAAAGGTGAAAGATAAATTGTGTTACCTTCCTTATTATCGTATAGGCCTATTCCTTGAACGACGAAATTTTTGTTTTTATCGCAAAACCATTTATCTATCTATTTACCTATGGTAGCGATATGCCTTTAATATACAATTCTTGTGAAGTGCTCTCAATCTATAATGGGAAGAAAATATTTTACAGATTAAAAAAAAAACAGATGCCACATCCGTGTTTAGTACAATGTTTCATGGGTTATTTTATCTAGAAATGTTTTGTACATTTTAATCTCTGTTATTGATTTAAAAAAATTACAACAATGCACAATATTTGTTGTGTCTGTTTACATGTCTTACAAGCTATTCACCCTTTCGGAATAGCTTTCGGAAGGTTCTTTCAAAATTCAATGCCATGACCAGTACCTTTTAACCCGTTAACTAATGATCTATCGAATTCCCTTCGGTTAAAAGTAAAGCCCCTTAATTTCACACCGGGCCATACGAAGAGTTGCGTAGTGTTGCGTACCGACTACGCCGAGCATACGCTGCCCTACGTTGGCCTACGTAACTATACGCTGAGGGACGAAAAGGGGTGCGCGAGAAGGACGCCCAAAATTAAACAAGTTTTTTTTTTCTTGTAATTTCGGCGTAGACACTAGACGCAGAAAGTACGCACTTGTATGCAAATCTACGCAACACTACGCTACAGTACACCAAGCCTATGCAAAAGAACGCTGAACTACGCCAGTCCGACGAGGCAGTAAAAGCTTGCACACACAGTAAACAACCGAACACAACCGTAAGCAAAAATGTACGCCCGGCCTACGTAAACGTACGTAATCGTACGCGTAGGTACGCCAATTGCAAACGCCGTACGTACACGGTGCCTATGCACAGTGTACGTTACCACACGCCATCGTACGCCAGCATACGCATAACCTACGCAGGGATTGCGCTCAGGCAATTCCGGCGAAGTTGGTACGCCACCCTATGCAACTCTACGCAGATCCGGTGTGATAGGAGCTCATGGAATTCCTTGGACTATATACTAACCAGCACCGTGCTACTTCCAATCATCAATTATCTTTATAAATTATTATCTTCATGCATACTCTACTCGTTTGAAATCATCTATAGCATCTCCAATCCCCTGCCTATTTTAGTTTTGCTAGACGTGCTTCATCCTTGAAAAAGTAAATGAACTCGTGTTTTCTTAAATATTCATGCCCATTGTCTCAGATTATGAATTCACCTGCGTGTTTATCACATCATCCCCTTGGATTCCATCTTCCCATCCGGCTGTCCTGTGAGGTGATTAATTACCTAATGTATTCCAACACAACTCCCGGAAGAATATTGACGCACATGCATGAGCCGCTCTCAAAACTTTTTGTTCAACGTCATATTTATTCCGCTTTCTTATACTTCTCCCAATCTGTCTCCAATGTCAGCCTGTTTTGGACATGAATCTTCTTACTTAGAAATGCCAAATATCCAAAGCCATTCTCAAGTTAGAATGTGAGACTGAAGATGAAGAAAATAATAGATTCTGCTGAATTGAACGCAAAACAAATTTCTTTTTTTCTTCAGAATTGCTGTCAGATATAATACATGTATAATTTCAACCTAAATTTCATGTTAAGCCTGGGCAAATTGCCAAAACTGATGAAAGTCGGGGTGATTTTTTTTTTGTTTTAATGCGTCAATTGTTTCGCTTATCGAGGAACAGATAATGGTTTTATACTATTTTTTCCTTTTATTTTTTGTTTAAACTTGCTTTATGAAAATCCTGGTATATGGCGTAGATTTTCAAGATTTTGTGTTCACCTTTAAGGATGAGCTTTTGATTACCATGTGTCTGTATTTTATTGTATGAATATTTATCAAATCAGATTTATCGATATTAAAAGTTCCCACCGTGTTTTTACTGCACCAAATTAAGATTTCAACTAAATTTGTCCTGACTTCCAAAAAAATCACTGCTTAAATACTTTGGATCAAAAGTAATAAATAAATCAGATTCTTCACGAACAAAATAATCATGATAATGTGAGTTAAATTATTGTAGAATTTGCTCAACAAACGACTTTGAAAAGAAGAAAAGCCAGGCCTAATTAATTCCATTTCTGGTATATCTACACCAAACAAAAACGAAAATCGTAAAATAAAGTTTCAATGATTAACCCGGCTGACAGTGAAAGGTCGAGACGTGTTGTAATTGTACAGATGACGGTGGGCTATTGACCTGTCTGTGAAGGATTTCGTACCTTTCTTCCTAATGAGCACGCCATGATCTCATTTTCTTAGATCGTGATTCTTGTTTTACTTTGAAATTATATCCTAATAGCTTCCCACCCTTCTACTCAAGTGGCTTCTAGCTTATTAGAGTAAATTACTTCATGGTTAAAAAGACATCATCGAGGAATGATTCAATTAAAAATCCGAAGATACGTGTCAACGAACTCAATTATAAACCTGTTTCATTCTACCAATGAGGCTTGAACCGTTCTTAAGTTGATTAATTTCGTTCCAATTCCCCGATAATTTCAAGAGTAAATAAATTCCACCCTTGCTTGAAAGAAAAGTAGCTCTAGTCCTGGAATAAGGATGGAAGACATGTGAAGTAAGATAAGGTACAATTTTGTCAATCACGTCCGATTTTTCTAAAGGCACTCAAACGTAGAGTGATTAAAAGATTGTGACAGGGAAGGCAATCAGCGGATATGTAACCCAAGGTAATATTGGTAGAACGAAATTAATTTTAATTCTTAATAGAAGGCAGAATGCTATGGCGGTTCCTCTTCAAACGGACTGGAAGATAATTACTAAAGGCAAACTAGACGGGAAAAGAGAAATCATAAACTGTTCGCTCTAAGCTTAAAAGTCTTTAATACTGTCAAAATGGATTATCTCGAAAGGAGTGTTCTTGAAAGCATTTTAAAGCCCCACTGCACTACTTATAGCTACTTGCATGAACCCTCTATATAGCAAACATTGCCTAATCGGTGACCATTTGGTCCCCTGTTTCTTATGTTAATTGAGAGCTGATTTTATTAGATAACCACCTGTCAGTGACCATGCAGGGAGGTCTAATCCCTCCTAGCCAAACTAGTGCAGATAGGCTTTAAGTAAAGATTGCTTCACTTAAATAGTTCTCAGTGATATCGGGTAGGCAGGTAGCATCTTCAATTCAATTTGTTTGAAATTATTCGTCACATAGTACAGTCTGTATTTTCTATGTTTTAATGGTTTTGTATTTAAAGTTTTATTTCATGGCATTTCTCAAGTTATATGTCTCTGTAAAGTTTCAATTATAAATATCCGTGTTTTTCCATCCTTTACACGTGGAATGTAGAACAATAATCTTCTCGGCTTTTAAAGCATTCAAAGCAATGGAATTGAGAATAGATTAGAATCGTCGCGAAGAAATTCGTTTAATTTTGGCATCAGTAAAAGCAAGTTCTATTTTATCATGTTTTATTGTATGTCTGATGAGTCGTAATACAAAATATTAAAACATGTATGCTTGCTTTAGTATTTGACTGCAATCTGTCTATAAATATTTATTTTATAAGAAAACACGTCTCTAATGTGTGTTAGTCATGGAAACAAGGTTAAGGCCTTCCCCTTGTACTTTAGTAACCTTTTCAAAATCTGGGGACAGCCCTTTTTAAACTCCCGAAGCTATCTAAATTTGCGTCGTCACTATTATTATTTTTTAACATTTTTTTTACATTATTTACACTATGTTCATGATCGTGATTTCAAATATCACTTGCATCGTTGAATGCTTTTTTTTCGTTCTTCTTCTTCTTTCTTGTGGCGGCGGACATTTTGTATTATTGTTGTTCAAATAAATTAATGTAGAGAAATATACACAAAATATATTCATGCTTCACAAATAGGATTACCAATTTAAACTATTGACAAAGATACTGGCTCAATAGTACGTCCGTCCTTGCTCATATCAAGGTAGCACAGATCACAGATCCCAACGATTATTCCTGTTTGAACGCCCTAGATTGCATGCACTGTTAAACGATTCATGTCAATTCTTTCTTCTGAACTAGAGCAGAAATAACCGAATCCCCACGACCTCATTTATAATTCATGCTGCCATCCCGTGCAACGTATTTTTTAGTCACAAGGGATGGCATTATGATATTTAATTTTCCCCATTTATGTCCAAGTGTGGTCGCCATGCATGGTCGATGAGCTTGTATCGATCACAAGAGTTCAGTACCTCGTTTATTCGTCCATATGTTGGCCCATATTTGTTCCAAACGTATATGAATATATATTATATATATTATTGACAATTATGCCTGTATTGCAAAATAAGCATTTTCGTAGTTTTTTCCTTTTCTAAATGAACTTGTTGAAATTTAAACGTCTCAGAAACAGAAAGATAACTGGTAAGTTGAGCTATACGCTCATCATAATCAGGGTGATTAATTTTCACTCTTGCGTCCATGATTTTAATGAGTTTGCATGATGGGTGGAAAAAACATCCTAATTATGTGGTAAGTATTTAGAGGGTCGAGGGCTTGCCCCCCCCCACCCCCCCCCCCCCCTCCATCGAATGGCGGGAACAAACTCATACAAAACACACACCTAAAACTGGGGTGCGAACAAATGTTAAAATAAAATTATTCGATCCACTTCTCCCCCACTTCTTCTCTAATCCGGCGTTGGATATGTTACTTTGTATTTTATCAAACCAGGTCTCCCATTTCGGCCCCCTCCATGATGCCAGTGCATCTCAATGTCTAGATCCATGCGGCGCCACTATACCTATGTATGCTATGTGCAACACTGCCTTTAATATCTTGTTCGCCTTTTAGTTATTAGTAGTTCTACCAACGTTACAAATTACCGAAACTGATTATTTACATGATTATCGCTACACTTAAATATCAATCTAGAGAAATTAACAAACATCATCCCCCAAAAAAAAGAAGAGGAAGAAGCACATTGGGGAAAAACAGCGAATACGCGTATTCACATGCGGAATTTCTCCCTAGATCGTACTGATATACATAATCCTGAAAACAGTGATGTTAAAATATTTGGTGATTGCTTTTACTTCTGCAACACCTGTCTTCCTCCAAAACTTAGAGCTGTTAAATCTATTAAATGTAAGAGACAGAAAGAGAGAGAGATAAAAATGCATATCCCAGTCGGCATCATGGCTACATGAACTACTTGTCAACCGTCTGTGAAGAAAATACGAAGACACTCTCGAGAGATACGAAATCCCCGGGGAGGGATGCTGTTCTAACATCTGAGGCGGGAAATTAAGAGCTGTCTGGAGACTAAACCAAAAATGACAGCGAAATGCGTCATCTTTCCCCCTTTATTGAAAATATTTTACGGGTGAAATTTCGTCTGCTTAAACCATCCTTCCTCTGGCAGGGGCTCTGTTCTTTTTTTCTTTTTATTTTCTTTTTAAATGAGTCGCATCTCGCTTCTCGCTGGCACACGTGATTAAACAAACCGGCTGTTTCCAATTCAAATACAATTTGCGCGCGCGGCGTTGGCATGGTAACGCATGTAGCGAACCGGACTTGCGTGAATGGGGGCCTGGGATGCGGGGATGATGATAGGGGTGGAAGAGAATGAAGAGTTTGGTAGGAGCAGAGGTGGGAGGAGAAGCTTGGTGATGAGAGACGATGCTCAATCCGGGATGCGATGGGACGTGAGGGTTTGAAAGCGTCTCGACGATGGATTAAGAAAGTGGCTTGAATTAAGGTAATCGAACGGAGGCTTTGGGTAGTGGGATGAAAGTGTTGAAATGTATCAAGAAAATGAGTGGATGGGCGTGGTTAAAGTAAGGGAATAACATGTTGGACTCAGAACCGCAATGTAAGTTAATGAAGGTTCAACGACTATCATGGTTCTGATAGAGAACCGTTAAAAAAGGATTTTCCAGTACATCTCCTTCTTGTTCGTGGTAATCTACTTCTTCTTCTTCTCCCCCACCCCCTCCTCCTCCTTCTCCTTCTTTTTTTTTCGTTTTGTTTCGGTTGTGAAGGTTAATTTCCCCAGACTTAGTGTTCAATAGAGTAAAACAGCCTGCATGGATGCAGAATTTTTCATTACTATTTTAGAGGTGGATTCCCCGCCGATTCATATACTGATTTCTGATATGCTTATCATTTATCTACAAAATAACATACGCTTTGTAGTAGTGTAAGAACTTATCACCTATCCTTTTGCTCCAGCATTTTTTAGACGAAAGTTTGTTCTCTATATCATAATTATATGTTATGTAGACAACAACGTCATTAAATATTCGGATTAAACTATGCATTTCTCGGTTGGGAATGCCATAGATCACTTTTTAAAGTATGATTGTGCAATTTATTATAACAATTCTTCTTTTCTCTCTCTCTCCTTCTTATATTTGTCTTCTTCTCCTTCTTCTTCTTGTTTATTTGTATTATATAAAACACCCATCTTCTCTCATATATTATGTATTTTATTATATTATATTATATTATTGTATTTTATTCCTTCGCTGAATTGTTATATATCACAGTTCTTCATGGCCAGCTTCAAGTCCAGATTCACGGAATGAATCACCCTGCTTTTTAAATTGTGAAATGAATAAATACAAATATTCTGCGATATTAATGCTTTGAACTTTCTCAGATATCAACAAGACGTGGGACTTTCATGAGTCCCATGGCTATACCCTCGTGTAAGTCCATACCGGTTAAGTGATATGCGATAGTTTCGCGCCCCAGAAACAAGACATATAGCAAATAGCGAACGATACAATATATTTTCCAGCCGCCCCCAAATCCCGGCACTTAAGGCCCCTCTTAAATGCGCATAAATGCTCCGTCATTGCATTTCAAATATTTGTTCTCCTGTCGAAAATCCGGCCGAGGTAACATTAAAGAATTGTGGGCGTTTTCAGCGAGGTGTTTCATTTGCTTAACATTGTGGTTGACCGAATTACGTAGGTTGTCTCTTTGCGATCTCAGAACGCCTCCCCTCTCCCCACTTGGCACATCAGTAAATTCTAGTTCACGCGCTACTTATGAGAAGTTTGTGTCAATGAACTTTATTCGTGCATTGTCAGGGGTAACAGTTCTATGAAATGATTTGTTTCAGGGAAATAAAGGCCCTGTTTGTCGGCTTAGCCTCTGTCGGGTGGTCGGTCTAGAGGTGTGTGTGTGTGTGTGGGTGTGGGGGAGGGGGTGGATGAGAGACTGCTAAATGGTCGAAATCCGAAAGTGCAGAGGGATATCACTGATTACTTTCCTCTCGCTTTCCTTCTTTGTTCACAAAC